>CP139504.1:117257339-117784461 GCA_021014915.2 Artemisia tridentata subsp. tridentata
TATAGTTGTGGGTATAAATTGTCATTTTTTAAACTACAGGGGTAAAAACTGTCATTTTGCCAAAGTTTAGGGGTAAAAATTGTCATAAACACATGAAATAAGATAAAATCTTATCATGCACCAACTTTTGAAGAGACTTCATGTTGTCTCATTTTAACATTTATTCGACAACCAAAACGTTACGATACGAATATTAAAACTTATATATTTGAATAAGATTACTGAAACTTGACATACCAACCTAGGTCGCGTGTCGGAGACGTTTATCAACTGTATTTAATTTGTTTTCCATCCAGACTGCTAAGGTGAGTTCATAGTCCCACTTTTTATACGTTTTCCAAACTTGTGGGGAGATACATGCTACAAAACCGAACACAAGTATTTTTTCTGTATGCTTTCCTGATTAATATTGCCTAAGTTACCTGTTGCCCTTAAAGACCCTCCATCATGGACCATTAATCTCCTACGGGTGAGCGTGAATATAGTGAATAAATCTATTGGGTTTGACGACCCCGATGTGTTACAGTAACGTGACCAAATGCACCTTATTTGAGATTAATAAAGAGACTGGCAATCTCCTACTCGAGGGCATAATTACTTCATTTAATTATGTAGTAATTTACATCATTAGCTTATAACTATGATGGTAAACCTGGTAACGTTTTGCGTGTCATGAGACTTAGGGCAATATACTGAACTGCAATATTACTGATTTACTTTCTACTTGGCTTGTGTTCAACTGATTATTACTTTAAACGCTATAGATTCACTCAACCTTTGTGTTGACTTTTTAGCATGTTTTATCTCAGGTAACTAGAAGTACGACTTGGCACGGAGTGGCTGTGGACTTTTTCTTATAAAAAAAGTGTCCATTTTGTTATCATTCAACGAATAATGTAACTTTTATAACGTATTTCGAAACTTCCCTCTGGGACCTGTATTATGTACTCTGATTTAAATAAATGAATGATAACAATTTTATTTAAAACGTCTCTTTTCGAGTCGTTTTCTATTTTCATGACTGTGATACTTGAAGTAATACCCCAACTTATATTCTGCTGCGTATATCGAAAATGGGGGTGTAACAGATTGGTATCAGAGCCCATGGTTATAGAGAACCAAATGTTTTCAAACATTGGACTATAACTACACTTTCAAAATAAATGATTTTACACCATACCATTTTACGCCCTCCGTGCTTGCATATTACCGTGCTCCGTATATTACCTATTAGGATTATTTTACACTAATCTTCACACACTTGATATTTACTCTCACACACTTGATTATTTCACCTTTATTTTCACTCCCTTAATGTTATTAATTACTTATAATTATTATTTGCGAATTACTACAGTACCATGTCCCCCGAAACACCTGATATTAACGAAACTACCCTCCGTACTACTTGTACATCACCTACCCACTCACCTCCACATCAGAAATTTAGGAGAACTACGTCAGATGAAGAGTTGATTGGTTGTCCGACAACGTTTGAGGTTGGTGTAACAATTTAAATTTTCGGGGTCACTGTTTAAACACTTTCTTTCACTTATTATTTAATTTCGCAGATATTGACTTTTAAGAGTAACTTGTGAGGTTAGCTCGCGTATGTCGTTAAATGAACAATTAATTGGAACCGACCCTAGACTGTGCTCATTCTACATGTTTTAGACATTTTTATTTCACTTCATACATATTTCAAAAGTCATATTGTTATTTTTCTATTATTACGTAAACTTTGCACATTTTACGTTTTACGCGTTTTCGGCTCGCGGTTTGAGCTTTAGAGACATAATAACACTCCGAAAGGCTCGGGAAATTAATGAAACATCAAATTAGATCAATTTAAGTTAAATTTAACATTTTTATGAAAATAGTATCTTCATGACAGTTATTTTCACAAACTATGCATAAAACGTTACTGGTTTAGCCTCGTTGGCCTTCAAACTCACTCCGTGACTTATGATACTTGTACAAATCATGTATGTTATGTATTTTTACAAAATGATAAAATAAAATGCATCTTGAGACCCACAAAAACCGGCCCCCCTTCCCTTTATCTACTTACACACTCATTAATCCTTTTCAATACCAAGAAACCTCATTATTGTTCCTTACATGCAAATCTCAATATCACCCACCATTTCTCTCTCAAAAATCTGCATTTCTCCCTTTTATTGCTACTGATGTCGAGGGCTTCATAGGCCAAGAACACCCTTTAAATTTGTTTTCCCTAACTACATTAGTGCTAGACTTGAAGATCCTTGTATACTAGTAAGTTTTCCCAAGTTATTCCATCTCAATTCCTAGTTTTTCTTATGTAAATTAAAGATTTTATTAGACTAAGCAAACAACTCTTGTATGTGTTATTTTAGATGGTTTGATTCAAGATCTTATAGGAAATAGGTTGTTGGATAAATGGTTAGTGTGGATTGGTAAGTATTATGCAAGAGTTTAATGGATCTTATTGAGTTTTGACTAGTTAATGATGATTTTTATTAGATGTATTGTGAACAAAACTGAAATAAAACCTCAAACTAGTCTTTCATCTCCTGGAAATATTGAGTTTTTGGATGAATAAAAGAGTAGGAATCATTGATCTTGGGCATGCATGTGTATTAGAGGTAATAAATGTACAAAAGTAGCCATTTTGATTGGTTAATAGTCTGTCTCAGATTTTATGCTACAAGATCAGTTCACCGTTTTGTCCTCAAAAGGTTTTAAGAAAAAATAAAAATATTGGGAGTTAGCCCAAGGTCTTAGGATCATTTCTCCAAAAACCTTACATCTTAATTCATCCTGGAGATTTTTAGAGAAAATCCACACTAAAACTGGTCCAGGAATGCATGTCAGATTTGATGGGCTATTTACTCTAAAATGTTGCAAAGAACACTGGGTTGGTGTAAACATGAAAGTTGTAGCCAAGACCTTTAGAAAACTTTTCACATAGGCCATGTGTCTATTAGACCTGTAGATAAAAAGATACACCCTTTTTTCAAAACTTGTATGGATGCTGAGTATAACTATTTAGAGACACAGGGGTAAATTGGTAATTTCACCCATGTTCTGAAGTTCTCAGTAATGTGAGGCCTTGATTTTCATATAGTAAAGAGTCATACCTTTCTAAGCATATAAAGTACATAATTTTAGCCATCACGGTTTAGAAATGGCAACCCAATTAGTGCGGCAATTTTATAAAAATTTCCATCAGCTTTGCATTTTAAACCATATAAGCTTTTATAAACACCATTTCTGACCCATGGCTTGTTATAAACTTTACAACAAACTTATATTATGGCTAAATAAATATAAGATACCAAAGAAAACCGATTATAAATGTTACTTAATATTTTCCCCGAGCCTAAGACGTATTATATTTTCTATATAGGTCCTTAGTGGTTTCGCGGTTTTTCCGTGGTACTTATTTTCCGATCGCCATCACTACTTCGTTACTGGTGAGTAATCACAACCCCTCTTTTACTATTTTTCACTATATTTTGGGGAGGAATGCATGATTTATACTTGAACTAAATTGATTATTATTTTATGAACACTATTATTCGAACCCTTTGACTTGATTTTGAACCCTTGGACTATTTTGAACTTGTATGACTTGGTTTGAACCCCTTTAACTTATTTTGAACTCTCTTTTGACTTGTCTTGACCTTATAACTTGTTTTGAGCTCTTGAACTTGACTTTAACTCTTGAACCTAATTATGAACATATGACTTATTTTGAACTTAATGTGCTGTACGCACTAAATATAAAGTCTCCTATGTGAATGGAGCGGCAATATAAAGTCTCCCTATGTGAACGGAGCGGCAATATAAAGTCTCCCCTGTCGACGGAGCGTCCTTGATTTATTATATACATGGTGCTTTTAATGTGAACTTGTTAACCATATGTGCTTGACTATAAAATGTACAATCTTCTATGCAATGGTTTGTGAAAACACAAGTTACGAGTCTTGTATGGGCGGGATATGTAACTGAGTGGTTTGACATTATTTTTGCCTTGTGGAATTTTTCTCATAGAATTTGGACTTACTTTTATTATGGAAATGTATGTAAACTCGTATGTTACAAGTCTTGTATGGGCGGGACTTGTAACAGGATGAGTTGACAGGATGTTTGCCATGAAGACTTTCTCTAAAGATAAAGATTTTCTTATTATATAAAACTTGTGTACTCACCAACTATTTTCATAGTTGACCCGTTTTCTCATGCATTTCAGGTGATCGTCAGTAAGCGTTTTTATGAAGGCATTTGCATAAAGGGTCTTCACATGTCATCTTTGCTTTCATTAATTTGTTAGGAAAATATCTTTCAAGAATTCAAACTTATTTTTATTTGTCGATGTCGGCCAAAACAATGTTGTCATGTTGTACTATTTGATTTAATTAATGATGGCATGTTCTATTATCTTATGCTTGAGCCTTTACTCGTTACATCCCGTGTTTCCGCTTTAGCGGGGTGTTACAGATTGGTATAAGAGATTGAGGTTATAGAGAATGCCGGTTTTTCTAAAATAAAAATCGCAACTATAACCAAAATAAAGTTTTCTTAAAACGCCGAACATCATACGAGTTGACTAGTCTGAGCATTGCATCGTTACTCCTTAATTATACATAGTCTGATCACCTATGTCTAATTCAGGAAGAATCATGCAATGATGGGAGTAGTAGTCTCGGATAATGTTTGGTCGTATCTTAAAAGGGCAGTCACCTGAAATTGCATCGGTCGTGTGTGTGTGCCTAGCATATTTGCATTCGTACTTGTGCATTAAACCCTATAGGCAGACATCTATCTTTAGAGTTGAGTACACCTTGTTCCTGTCATCCTTGCCTTGTTTTGTTATGCTATATTTTTACTATGCTTGATAGGCACTAAGTACTTTTGTCATGATATGCCTTGTTCTATTTTGATATGATAATTCTTTGTACATTTCTCAGTTTCGGTTACGTTAGTTACAGTCCATTGTCCTACCAAACCTTCACCGACTACCGTCTTATATTCACCTACTTATCAAGGCCCATACTTGCGACAGATCCCGAGTATCGAAACTTCTAAACCCCAAGAATGACTTACTTAACATCGTCTTCCCGTTCTGTACGACCGTTGGAATCTATATACTATTATTAAAGAGGATGCGATATACATCCTTAGCGACAGCATTGTTTGCATTGTTCATGACGTTATTTGTGATGACCCTTGTGCTCTGAGCATAATGCTAGCGTACCGTTATTTTCTCGTTCATATCTCTGAACCGTACATTTCTTTTCAGACTATTGACCACTTCATAAAAAACAGTTAAATTTTTGGATACTGCATATCTTGCAAACTATTTTTAAAATTTTAAATGAAGACCGAAGATGAAACGCCTAATCCTTCCTTACTCGATAGACACTTGATGTCTACTAAATGTCTACCCAGTAAAATTATTTACATATATTAGAACTGATTTATTTTATCACTCCAAATATTTTGAAAACTTCCTTCTAAGCCTATTTATCTAACCTCTTGGACAGAACTTCTCCCCGTCACCTTTATTGATTTTCCTCATAACTACTCATTTACTTTGACGATACCTTTGACCTTATTCGCCAATCTCATTAACTTATACCACAAATATCAATTTGTTCGTTCTTGAGCAAACCCCAAACTATAACTAAATTTTCAAAAACGTTAATCTTTATAGTAACTCTTAACTTAATTTCATGACAGTTCTTGTTTGATGAGTTGTGAGATTAAGTACAAGTTGCTACTTAGATTAATATTTTAAATGATTTTGCTCAAGAATGGACAATGCTTACTCCGTTTAAATCTAGTCACTCGATTTTTACAATTGAACTGTCTATCTCGTCACACTCAGCAGGACGTATACGGATGAAGTTGTCGTAATTACAACCATTTTATTTTAGTACCATCTGATTTTGGTGCAGAAATTATTTTCGCACCCTAATTTTAAGTCTCCCTTGTTCGGAGCAGCATTGATTAATATGAGACCTAACGATATCGACCTTAGTTATAAATTTTATTAGTTGATTTGATCGGTGCAAGCAATTCCAAAATCGAGCAAATCTTTCAAAAGACCTCCTTCAAAGATGTTGAATTCTTCCTTTTTGACAACTTGTTTCCTAGCTTGATCTAGTGACAGTTCTTGTTTGATGAGTTGCGAAAATCAAGCTAAGAGTCAAGTTGTTACTCAAACCGATTCAATTTAATCTCATAACAGTTCTTGTTTGATGAGTTGTGAGATTAAATTAGAATCGACTACCTAAAGGTCTTTTGAGGGCTACGCTCGAGAATGGGAAAGTTTGACTCATCAAATCTAGCCACGAGAACGTACATCTATAGGACGGATTGAATTCAGGGACTGAATTCCTTTAACGGGTGGAGACTGTAACAATTCGAATTTTCGGGGTCACTATTTAACCACTTTCTTTCACTTATTATTTAATTTCGCGGATATTGACTTTTAAGAGTAACTTGTGAGGTTAGCTCGCGTATGTCGTTAAATGAACAATTAATTGGAACCGACCCTAGACTGTGCTCAGTCTACATGTTTTAGACATTTTTATTTCACTTCATACATATTTCAAACGTCATATTGTTATTTTTCTATTATTACGTAAACTTTGCACATTTTATGTTTTACGCGTTTTCGGCTCGCGGTTTGAGCTTTAAAGACATAATAACACTCCGGAAGGCTCGGGAAATTTATGAAACATCAAATTAGATCAATTTAAGTTAAATTTAACATTTTTATGAAAATAGTATCTTCATGACATTTATTTTCACAAACTATGCATGAAACGTTACCGGTTTAGCCCCGTTAGCCTTCAAACTCACTCCGTGACTTATGGTACTTGTACAAATCATGTATGTTATGTATTTTTACAGAATGATAAAATAAAATGCATTTTGAGACCCACAAAAACCGCCCCCCCTTCCCTTTATCTACTTACACACTCATTAATCCTTTTCAATACCAAGAAACCTCATTATTGTTCCTTACATGCAAATCTCAATATCACCCACCATTTCTCTCTCAAAAATATGCATTTCTCCCTCTTATTGCTGCTGATGTCGAGGGCTTCATAGGCCAAGAACACCCTTGAAATTTGTTTTCCTTAACTACATTAGTGCTTGACTTGAAGATCCTTGTATACTAGTAAGTTTTCCCAAGTTATTCCATCTCAATTCCTAGTTTTTCTTATGTAAATTAAAGATTTTATTAGACTAAGCAAACAACTCTTGCATGTGTTATTTTAGATGGTTTGATTCAAGATCTTATAGGAAATAGGTTGTTTGATAAATGGTTAGTGTGGATTGGTAAGTATTATGCAAGAGTTTAATGGATCTTATTGAGTTTTGACTAGTTAATGATGATTTTTATTAGATGTATTGTGAACAAAACTGAAATAAAACCTCAAACTAGTCTTTCATCTCCTGGAAATATTGAGTTTTTGGATAAATAAAAGAGTAGGAATCATTGATCTTGGGCATGCATGTGTATTAGAGGTAATAAATGTACAAAAGTAGCCATTTTGATTGGTTAATAGTCTGTCTCAGATTTGATGCTACAAGATCAGTCCACCATTTTGTCCTCAAAAGGTTTTAAGAAAAAATAAAACTATTGGGAGTTAGCCCAAGGTATTAGGATCATTTCCCCGAAAACCTTACATCTTAATTTATCTTGGAGATTTTTAGAGAAAATCCACACTAAAACTGGTCCAGGAATGCATATCAGATTTGATGGGCTATTTACTCTAAAATGTTGCAAAGAACACTAGGTTGGTGTAAACATGGAAGTTGTAGCCAAGACCTGTAGAAAATTTTTTACACAGGCCATGTGTCCATTAGACCTGTAGATAAAAAGATACACCCTTTTTTCTAAACTTGTATGGATGCTGAGTATAACTATTTAGAGACACAGGGTTAAATTGGTAATTTCACCCATGTTCTGAAGTTCTCAGTAATGTGAGGCCTTGATTTTCATATAGTAAAGAGTCATACCTTTCTAAGCATATAAAGTTCATAATTTTATCCTTCACGGTTTAGAAATGGCGACCCAATTAGTGCGGCAATTTTATAAAAATTTCCATCAGCTTTGCATTTTAAACCATATAAGCTTTTATAAACACCATTTTTGACCCATGGCTTGTTATAAACTTTACAACAAACTTATATTATGGCTAAATAAAT
Organism: Artemisia tridentata subsp. tridentata; assembly: GCA_021014915.2. Classification (NCBI taxonomy): domain Eukaryota; kingdom Viridiplantae; phylum Streptophyta; class Magnoliopsida; order Asterales; family Asteraceae; genus Artemisia; species Artemisia tridentata. The sequence continues at coordinate 117,265,551 of CP139504.1, forward strand.
ATAAGATACCAAAGTAAACCGGCTATAAATGTTACTTAATATTTCCCCGAGCCTAAGACGTATTATATTTTCTATATAGGTCCTTAGTGGTTTCGCGGTTTTTCCGTGGTACTTATTTTCCGATCGCCATCACTACTTCGTTACTGGTGAGTAATCACAACCCCTCTTTTACTATTTTTCACTATATTTTGGGGTGGAATGCATGATTTATACTTGAACTAAATTGATTATTATTTTATGAACACTATTATTCGAACCCTTTGACTTGATTTTGAACCCTTGGACTATTTTGAACTTGTATGACTTGGTTTGAACCCCTTTAACTTATTTTGAACTCTCTTTTGACTTGTCTTGACCTTATAACTTGTTTTGAACTCTTGAACTTGACTTTAACTCTTGAACCTAATTATGAACATATGACTTATTTTGAAATTAATGTGCTGTACGCACTAAATATAAAGTCTCCCTATGTGAACGGAGCGGCAATATAAAGTCTCCCTATGTGAACGGAGCGGCAATATAAAGTCTCCCCTGTAGATGGAGCGTCCTTGATTTATTATATACATAGTGCTTTTAATGTGAACTTGTTAACCATATGTGCTTGACTATAAAATGTACAATCTTCTATGCAATGGTTTGTGAAAACACAAGTTACGAGTCTTGTATGGGCGGGATATGTAACTGAGTGGTTTGACATTATCTTTGTCTTGTGGACTTTTTCTCATAGACTTTGGACTTACTTTTATTATGGAAATGTATGTAAACTCGTATGTTACAAGTCTTGTATGGGCGGGACTTGTAACAGGATGAGTTGACAGGATGTTTGCCATGAAGACTTTCTCTAAAGATAAAGATTTTCTTATTATATAAAACTTGTGTACTCACCAACTATTTTCATAGTTGACCCGTTTTCTCATGCATTTCAGGTGATCGTCAGTAAGCGTTTTTATGAAGGCATTTGCATAAAGGGTCTTCACATGTCATCTTTGCTTTCATTAATTTGTCAGGAAAATATCTTTCAAGAATTCAAAATTATTTTTATTTGTCGATGTCGGCCAAAACAATGTTGTAATGTTGTACTATTTGATTTAATTAATGATGGCATGTTCTATTATCTTATGCTTGTGCCTTTACTCGTTACATCCCGTGTTTCCGCTTTAGCGGGGTGTTACAGATTGGTATAAGAGATTGAGGTTATAGAGAATGCTGGTTTTTCTTGTAATACCTGAAATTCAGATAACATGTAAAAAAGACCAAAAGCCCCTGTAATCTTAAACTTTTAATTATAAGTAATTAAAGTCCCAGATTAATCCCAAAATATCAGAAATAAATCAGATATGAGAACTAATATTTTTATTGTGACTTTTTAACTTTGTTTTAACTTAAAAATTTATAAAAAAAATTATTAAAGTAAATTGGGCCGATTTGGACTATATATTGCAAATCCGGTTTTTAAATAAAGAAAACAAATACAAAGAAATTACAAAAAAATTTTATAAATACAAAATATTCTGAAATCTTTGTTTCCTAATCTACTAGGCCGAAAGTGAGGCTTCCCTATAGCTTTCATCCCGTTTTTATTCTCCATATACACGGCTCTTTCACAAAAACCCTAATTTCACATTTTCTTTCCCAAAAATCGTACAAGCCTCCATAAATTATAAGAGTATTTTTCCTGTGATCTCTACACTACTAGGAAGCCAAGAAAATTGCCCATTCGAATTTTGAAGGCCTGGTTAATTTATTGTCGAATTTTGTTCATACACAAGGTATAATTCGTTAAAATTCATACGACCCTCCATAAATTCATTTTCCATTTTTCTTGAGTTCCTTGGATCATATATGATCTGTGAAAATTGGTTACAAGGTTTTTGGAGTCGCGGTCTGCTCTGTGGAATTTTGGAGTCATTTTTATCCTAATCGAGAAGAATAAATTCATTCAGCTTGTTCTGTTCGTTCTAAAATTTATCTGGTATTTTTCTCATGTTATATTCATCCTATAAGTCACAAATAAAATAATAAAAATGAACCATGCATGGTATACGAATTATTTGAGAATTAAACCCTAAAAACATGTTAAAACCCTAAATAATTAGAAACGAATTTTCTGGGCATGAAGACTATTTTTCGTGGACTCTATATAATGTGTATTAACTCAAAAAAATAGTGGTTCGAATTGTTGAAGCTCTGATCATGATATACGAATTTTTTTTAATCGCTACATGGAATAAAAAGGAAATAAAATAAGAAACCTTAAGTAATCGACTAGGGTTAGGGTTTGATTGTTTAAACCTGGTCTTAATTAATGTTTTAAAGATGTATAATGATTGCTATAATGATTGGTTAATAAGCTAGGGTTTTGAGTTTATTTTTTTGTAAAACCGATTTGTAGATAAATAGTTAAAGGGCTTGTTTTGTAATTATTAAAACTCATGGGTATTTTTGTAATGTGTCATAATATGGGACTAATCATGTAAAAATATAAAGTGAAGGCCTTACGTGTAAATTTTATATTTAAAAGGTTTAAAGAGTAATTATATATATTTATTGAGCCGATTTTGAAATAATTAAAGTAGAGGGACTAAAAATGTAAATTCTGGAAACTTGAAGTTATTTTGAGTAAACAATGATATTAAGAGTGTTTTGGGTAATTTTGAAGTATTTATGGGCCTATTGTGTAATTATTATGGAATTATGATTTAATATATAAGTTTTGTAAACTTAAGGGACTAAATGTGTAAATTCTGAAATCTGAGGGGCTGAGTAGTACAATATGGATATTCTGAGGTTACATTCTGAAAATGGGTAAAATAATATGCTTGTATGGTAAATATGGATATTAAAGGGATTAAATCATGAATTATGTAAATATAAGGTTTGTTTTGTAAATATTGTAACTAGAGGGGTATAAACTGTAAAATTATGAAACTAAAGGGATTATGATGTCATTCTGAATAATATGTGTATTAAATTAGTAACTTGAAATATTTTCATGTTATACCCTTGAAATTAATGAAATTACATTTAAAACCCTAAACTTTGTGATCATGTCATAATTAACCCTAAACTTCTGTAACTTGATAAAATATTCTGTTATTCCATAATAATCTTTGAATAAGGGTCCAACCTAATCTGAAATGGTAATATATGTTAATTCCGGAAACCTGTTAATTATGGGAACTTACTAAATCTGGAAAGTTACTAAAAATAGAAAGTACTTAAAATGGAGAGGTAAACTAAAAGTAATAATCTAAAATAGAATCTTTAGTAATTCTGTCTTCCTCTTCCTTAGGTGTGAAGAAGGAGAAGTCCTGATCTTATTTCTGTGTTTGTTTGCTTGTCTGCTGTGCTAATAAGGTACAGATATTCTGCCCTTTTTCAGTAAGGGTCTTTCATCCCCTTTTCTTTCAGTCTTTCATTTTCTTTATTAGGATTCCCGATACCACTGCTATGTTCCCTTCTGTTGTGAATCTTTGTTGTGATCTGTTCTGAACCTTTCTTGAACCTTTGTGTTTTGATCTCTTGTTCTGAACCCTGAATTGGTGAATCTTGACTGAATCTGATCTGTGAACCTTGTTCTGAACCTTAACCTGATATATCTGTTGTAAACTTTGATTTGATTTTTGGTATAAACCTTAACCTGTTAAATCCTTATCTGAACCTAATGGATTTTGAACCTTTATTAAACTACATATGAAATTGTTTAAGAAAAGCTATTTTAAAAAGAAGCGATACCACTTGAAATGGAAGTTACTAAAAGTTTTGGAAGACCATTTTTATGAAAACTATTTTGTAATATCATTTCAATGAAAACCATTATTAAAGGATTGATTTAAATGAACTTTTGACAGGAACTTCTGAAATGGATTATTGCTATAAACTTGTAATTCTTAACCTTTGATATAATCTTTTGGACTATTGGAAATAAACCTTTTAATCTGAACTTACGTTTTGATATTAAACTTAATCTGATAAACTCTGATTCAAACCTTATTATCTTATTCTGAATTGTTGACATGACCCTTCTGCCATGAACCCTTAGATATGACTCTGTTTATTATATGACATCTGACCTTGACCACAGTCTGATATCCGAGCCAAGCACTAGGCATGAGGGTTTCATGTCCATGTCATTGATGCACCGATGGCATGACTCTAGGGCAGGAGAGTGATGACCTGTCCCGTCCCTGATTTTATCTGTTATGTAGGAGAAGATTCTGGCCTACTGGGGCGCATGGATGCATCCTAGATCTGATCTGATTTCTGTTATCTGTTATTATGTTATCTGTTATATATATCTCTGGTGATTGATGGTGTGTGCGATACACGTCTTTCACATATATCTGGGAGCTGATCACTCCGATTGGATACATGAGGTCACCCCTCATATTATCTGTTACTTGAGAGGCATCCCCTCTGGATTATTATATGATTAATCTGTTATGATATTATCTGTTATCTCTGGGCTCGTGATGGATTTCTATATTTCCCTAAACCTGGTTTGTACATTATCCCTTTCTCATTCTTTTCTTTTACCCTTACTCCTTTCCTATTCTTTCACTTTAATTCTGTATCTGTATAATCTGTATTTCTGATTTGTTTCTGTATTGTTATCTGCTATTGTTTCTGTCATCTATATATCTGTTCACTGAGCTCTAGTAGCTCAGCCGCATTTCTTTTCCTGCGGCAGGTTTTAGTAGGAAGCTGGGGAATGAGTGAGAGTGTACCTCTGGACTTAGAAGGCTTGGTAGCTATTCTGGATTAGAATTGGACAGAAGATATTATGTTTAGAATTAGTTTTGAAAGTTTCATTGTAACCTTGTAGATTCAGTATTTCAACTGTAATCCTTTGAGATTTTTGTATTACTGTAGATGTATGCTCTGTTTTGATCTGATATGAATCCATTATTGTGATATCTTTACCCTTGTCGGGTTGGGGTGTTACAATTTATGGTATCAGAGATCACAGGCTGCGACTCGTAATACATTTACCCTTGACCTGTGAAGTCGGGGTCACTAAGTTCCCACTGTAAGCGCTCGTAGGACAACCTTTGAGAATTTGCTTTAGGATTTCCCTATAGCCCTATAGGAACTTAAATTCTGACCAGTGAGGAATGGGTAGACTATAAGTCATTTGCTTAAGTATCTTGCTTCCGCACCACTCTGATTCGTGTCTTGCTTTTGGTTAAAATCACATTTGGAAATTTGGAGCTTATGCCTTGCACCACCTAAGAGTGAAACCTAAATAAAATCTGAAGCATTGGAAATTCCGTAGTAATAATTTGACATTATTTGATCCTTGCCTTCCGATTTCCACTCCGACCTCTGAACCTTCTGTAAATCATTCTGATGCCTCTTTGGGCAATCTGAGAATCCCCATGATGATGATACACTTGATACATTCTGTTATTTGTTTCTTGCTTCTGATAATCACCTATGAATCTTTTGATTCCGTCATAACCATCTCTGTTCCCATGAGAAGTTTTGTGGCGTTGACCACGAGTATAAAAATGCTTTCCCTCTCATTCCGAACGATAAGATTTATCTTTATTGATCCATCTTTCTTTGATAGTAACCTTGATTTTATCCTTATAAGGATTGATTGATTGATCATTTAATATTGACGACTATCCCCCTATGTCTCACCTTTGGCGTTTGAAACAATTTTGGAACCCCTGCCATGATTACCAATTGTTAAACTTTTGCTGCCACTACCTGATTTTGACCTTCATTTCTGATCTGTTGGATAAACAGTCTGATATCTTCCGACCATCCCGAAGACCATTTAACCTTAATGTGTTTGACACATTCTATAAATTCATGACCCATGCTGGATATAAATGTATCCTCTGATACTATTCTGTCCTGAATGATGAATCTTATTTGCTCCCTTGAATGATGAATCTTATTTGCCAATCAGTTTTTCGATGGAAGGATTTGATGCAAATACTATCTCTGTATGGAATTGTTACTCGACCATGATGATGCTAATAACCGATGTTCCATATGCCTCACTTTGACAGTATACGATGTCCGTATTACCGATGGTTCACACCCTACCTGCCACTTATGATATATAGCTAAATGAAACCCCAACACCTTGAACTGTTCGCGTACCTATACCCACACTATACTGAACCATGTACTTGACTCTGACATATGAACTATCCGTCTGGTTAAGTGGCCATATACGTTCTGCGGATCTGTTTACTATTGATATACTTGATTTTGGAGATCTTTTGATTATTGATTGGCTGGCTCTTCGTAAAGCTATCATAGGCTACCGCATCTGAAATATAAAAATCTGCTCCACCCTATTTTGTTATAATAACCTTGAACCGCTTAAAATCTGTTAAGCTTAACACTGCTATGGAAATATGTACCCTGATCTCATTTGATTGATAAATTCTCCTGACACCCTATTAGTATCCACCCCTAGAAAGTATTGGCATTGAAAGTTTTGTTGTACAAATTTTCTGGCATTTTCTGATGAAACTCTTGGGTTTTCCTCCCGTTTATGAAGTAAAATTGACTCTGAACCGATCTCAGTTAATGAACCATGATGCTGGAGAAGATGATGAGATATGTTTTTGTCCACCTCAGTGTTCCCCTTGAATACCCTATTAGTTTATGAAGAAGAAAGAGAAAATTTTGCGTCCGCATATCAATTATCGTAAACTTAACCGTAATCTCACTGTAATCACTTTTCATTTCCGAGTATAAATGATTAAATTATTCTATCCTTGTGAACTCTGTATCAGACAACCTCATTTAACGTTCGATGGAATGAAGAAGCAACCACAAGAATTCCTGAGAAGGGAGATGACTAACTGAGAGCAACTTCCGTAAAGTAATTCAGTCTTATTCGTAAAGATGGGTGATGTGATTTAGATATGAAGTTTCCCTGAAGTGATTCATGAAAACTGTTTTCGTACTCATTGTGACCATTATGAGTCTTAAATAATGCCAATAGTATTGGCTAATAAGAATCATGTTTTCACGAGTATCTGGACAATTGTCATAGTATGTCAGCATGTTTGTGCCCTGAGAAAAGCGAGGAAACATGTAGACCATCTTCGTATTAAAAGGGAATGACCTTTGTTCTGGAAGAGTAGATGTGGTTGGCGTTCAGAGATTGTAGCAGACACCACTACCAAGCATCCGATGACGACAGCAATCTGAGTTGGCGAATTCCGAACTGTGCTAGCAGACTTGTCCAAGACTCGTAGTCTTGCTTCTCTATTCATTTTAGTTGTACTAAGATGAATTGGGAGCAGAAGCAGACTTGAGAATGGAAATTGAGATCATGATTTTGAATGGAAGAAAATTCTGAAGCGAACGTTTGGTTTGGAAGAATGAATTCTGTGATGGATGAAGCTATGGATGACGTAATTGATTTCCTCTGGACCTATCTAAATTTCTGTTACCTAATGATAAAATCCTTTGAATGATTTAAGTTCTTTATCAGTGATTCCGCTCTGTGTTCATTCTGCGTATGTCGGATGATGGTTTTGTTATCTGAAATTTGACGAATAATGGATGATCTGATGTACCAAATTCTGAAAGAAATTTTGGGACTTCCGTTAACTTTTTTTCGAGTGATTCGTTCTCCTCTTAGTTAGGGTTTTTGATTTTGATGACCCCTGAGACCGTAGGAAGTCTAGGTGGATTAGGATAAGTTTGTTCTATTCACGACTTGAGATAAAGTATGACCATCATGAGGGCATATTTATATGATGCCAGTATTATGACGTCTGGCCAACGTGATAATACTTACATCATATAACGTGCACTTGTTGTGGGCATCGAATATTTCGAGAAGTGCCCTAGAGCTTTAGAAATTCTGATAACTGTTTGAGATCGTCTGCGTTAGTGAGACTTTAAGTTCATTCTACCTATACGCGTAATCTGCTTTCACCGTTATGCGAATTGATACGTCTGGATTCTCGTCACGCGTCTTGCTGACCTCTGTACTTCTGATAACTATCTTAGGTTCCATTCTAGGACCTTATGCGAATTGAAGTTATCAATAATCTAATTCCTGTACGTCAAAATCTGATTTGTCTAATCAATTTCTGTGAACGGCATATCCGTCAAAACCCTATGAATCTGATTTTCATCTACTACGTTTGGTATGCTATTCTTCTGATCTGGATTCAGTATGTTATGTCTGTTCTGAGGATCTGAAACAATTTTGGAATCTGCAAGTTCGAGTTATGAGAAACAAATCTTTCATATGTCTGTTCACCGTTAGTTGTATTCCGTTTCGTTTCACTTCAATTCTCGTCTTAGTCTGGTATGTCTTTGTTTTCTGCAAATTTCGAGGAAGAAATTTTTTGTTAGTGGGGAAGAAGTTGTAATACTTGAAATTCAGATAGCATGTAAAAAAGACCAAAATGCCCCTGTAATCTTAAACTTTTAATTATAAGTAATTAAAGTCCCAGATTAATCCCAAAATATCAGAAATAAATCAGATATGAGAACTAATATTTTTATTGTGACTTTTTAACTTTGTTTTAACTTAAAAATTTATAAAAAAATTAATAAAAGTAAATTGGGCCGATTTGGGCTATATATTGCAAATCCGGTTTTTAAATAAAGAAAACAAATACAAAGAAATTACAAAAAAATTTTATAAATACAAAATATTCTGAAATCTTTGTTTCCTAATCTACTAGGCCGAAATTGAGGCTTCCCTATAGCTTTCATCCCGTTTTTATTCTCCATATACACGGCTCTTTCACAAAAACCCTAATTTCACATTTTCTCTCCCAAAAATCGTACAAGCCTCCATAAATTATAAGAGTATTTTTCCTGTGATCTCTACACTACTAGGAAGCCAAGAAAATTTCCCATTCGAATTTTGAAGGCCTGGTTAATTTATTGTCGAATTTTGTTCATACACAAGGTATAATTCATTAAAATTCATACGACCCTCCATAAATTCATTTTCCATTTTTCTTGAGTTCCTTACATCATATATGATCTGTGAAAATTGGTTACAAGGTTTTTGGAGTCGCGGTCTGCTCTGTGGAATTTTGGAGTCGTTTTTATCCTAATCGAGAAGAATAAATTCATTCAGCTTGTTCTGGTCATTCTAAAATTTATCTGGTATTTTTCTCATGTTATATTCATCCTATAAGTCACAAATAAAATAATAAAAATGAACCATGCATGGTATACGAATTATTTGAGAATTAAACCCTAAAAACATGTTAAAACCCTAAATAATTAGAAACGAATTTTCTGGGCATGAAGACTATTTTTCGTGGACTCTATATAATGTGTATTAACTCAGAAAAATAGTGGTTCGAATTGTTGAAGCTCTGATCATGATATACGAATTTTTGTTAATCGCTACATGGAATAAAAAGGAAATAAAATAAGAAACCTTAAGTAATCGACTAGGGTTAGGGTTTGATTGTTTAAACCTGGTCTTAATTAATGTTTTAAATATGTATAATGATTTCTATAATGATTGGTTAATAAGCTAGGGTTTTGAGTTTATTTTTTTGTAAAACCGATTTGTAGATAAATAGTTAAAGGGCTTGTTTTGTAATTATTAAAACTCATGGGTATTTTTGTAATGTGTCATAATATGGGACTAATCATGTAAAAATATAAAGTGAAGGCCTTATGTGTAAATTTTATATTTAAAAGATTTAAAGAGTAATTATATATATTTATTGAGCCGATTTTGAAATAATTAAAGTAGAGGGACTAAAAATGTAAATTCTGGAAACTTGAAGTCATTTTGAGTAAACAATGATATTAAGAGTGTTTTGGGTAATTTTGAAGTATTTATGGGCCTATTGTGTAATTATTATGGAATTATGATTTAATATATAAGTTTTGTAAACTTAAGGGACTAAATGTGTAAATTCTGAAATCTGAGGGGCTGAGTAGTACAATATGGATATTCTGAGGTTACATTCTTAAAATGGGTAAAATAATATGCTTGTATGGTAAATATGGATATTAAAGGGATTAAATCATGAATTATGTAAATATAAGGTTTGTTTTGTAAATATTGTAACTAGAGGGGTATAAACTGTAAAATTATGAAACTAAAGGGATTATGATGTCATTCTGAATAATATGTGTATTAAATTAGTAACTTGAAATATTTTCATGTTATACCCTTGAAATTAATGAAATTACATTTAAAACCCTAAACTTTGTGATCATGTCATAATTAACCCTAAACTTCTGTAACTTGATAAAATATTCTGTTATTCCATAATAATCTTTGAATAAGGGTCCAACCTAATCTGAAATGGTAATATCTGTTAATTCTGGAAACCTGCTAATTATGGGAACTTACTAAATCTGGAAAGTTACTAAAAATAGAAAGTACTTAAAATGGAGAGGTAAACTAAAAGTAATAATCTAAAATAGAATCTTTAGTAATTCTGTCTTCCTCTTCCTTAGGTGTGAAGAAGGAGAAGTCCTGATCTTATTTCTGTGTTTGTTTGCTTGTCTGCTGTGCTAATAAGGTACATATATTCTGCCCTTTTTCAGTAAGGGTCTTTCATCCCCTTTTCTTTCAGTCTTTCATTTTCTTTATTAGGATTCCCGATACCACTGCTATGTTCCCTTCTGTTGTGAATCTTTGTTGTGATCTGTTCTGAACCTTTCTTGAACCTTTGTGTTTTGATCTCTTGTTCTGAACCCTGAATTTGTGAATCTTGATTGAATCTGATCTGTGAACCTTGTTCTGAACCTTAACCTGATATATCTGTTGTAAACTTTGATTTGATTTTTGGTATAAACCTTAACCTGTTAAATCCTTATCTGAACCTAATTGATTTTGAACCTTTATTAAACTACATATGAAACTGTTTAAGAAAAGCTATTTTAAAAAGAAGCGATACCACTTGAAATGGAAGTTACTAAAAGTTTTGGAAGACCATTTTTATGAAAACTATTTTGTAATATCATTTCAATGAAAACCATTATTAAACGATTGATTTAAATGAACTTTTGACAGGAACTTCTGAAATGGATTATTGCTATAAACTTGTAATTCTTAACCTTTGATATACTCTTTTGGACTATTGGAAATAAACCTTTTAATCTGAACTTACGTTTTGATATTAAACTTAATCTGATAAACTCTGATTCAAACCTTATTATCTTATTCTGAATTGTTGACATGACCCTTCTGCCATGAACCCTTAGATATGACTCTGTTTATTATATGACATCTGACCTTGACCACAGTCTGATATCCGAGCCAATCACTAGGCATGAGGGTTTCATGTCCATGTCATTGATGCACCGATGGCATGACTCTAGGGCAGGAGAGTGATGACCTGTCCCGTCCCTGATTTTATCTGTTATGTAGGTGAAGATTCTGGCCTACTGGGGCGCATGGATGCATCCTAGATCTGATCTGATTTCTGTTATCTGTTATTATGTTATCTGTTATATATATCTTTGGTGATTGATGGTGTGTGCGATACACGTCTTTCACATATATCTGGGAGCTGATCACTCCGATTGGATACATGAGGTCACCCCTCATATTATCTGTTACTTGAGAGGCATCCCCTCTGGATTATTATATGATTAATCTGTTATGATATTATCTGTTATCTCTGGGCTCGTGATGGATTTCTGTATTTCCCTAAACCTGGTTTGTACATTATCCCTTTCTCATTCTTTTCTTTTACCCTTACTCCTTTCCTATTCTTTCACTTTAATTCTGTATATGTATAATCTGTATTTTTGATTTGTTTCTGTATTGTTATCTGCTATTGTTTCTGTCATCTATATATCTGTTCACTGAGCTCTAGTAGCTCAGCCGCATTTCTTTTCCTGCGGCAGGTTTTAGTAGGAAGCTGGGGAATGAGTGAGAGTGTACCTCTGGACTTAGAAGGCTTGGTAGCTATTCTGGATTAGAATTGGACATAAGATATTATGTTTAGAATTAGTTTTGAAAGTTTCATTGTAACCTTGTAGATTCAGTATTTCAACTGTAATCCTTTGAGATTTTTGTATTACTGTAGATGTATGCTCTGTTTTGATCTGATATGAATCCAACTGATTTTGGTGCATAAATTATTTTCGCACCCTAATTTTAAGTCTCCCTTGTTCGGAGTAGCATTGATTAATCTGAGACCTAACGATATCGACCTTAGTTATAAATTTTATTAGTTGATTTGATCGGTGCAAGCAATTCCAAAATCGAGCAAATCTTTCAAAAGACCTCCTTCAAAGATGTTGAATTCTTCCTTTTTGACAACTTGTTTCCTAGCTTGATCTAGTGACAGTTCTTGTTTGATGAGTTGCGAAAATCAAGCTAAGAGTCAAGTTGTTACTCAAACCGATTCAATTTAATCTCATAACAGTTCTTGTTTGATGAGTTGTGAGATTAAATTAGAATCGACTACCTAAAGGTCTTTTGAGGGCTACGCTCGAGAATGGGAAAGTTTGACTCATCAAATCTAGCCACGAGAACGTACATCTATAGGACGGATTGAATTCAGGGACTGAATTCCTTTAACGGGTGGAGACTGTAACAATTCGAATTTTCGGGGTCAATATTTAACCACTTTCTTTCACTTATTATTTAATTTCGCGGATATTGACTTTTAAGAGTAACTTGTGAGGTTAGCTCGCGTATGTCGTTAAATGAACAATTAATTGGAACCGACCCTAGACTGTGCTCAGTCTACATATTTTAGACATTTTTATTTCACTTCATACATATTTCAAACGTCATATTGTTATTTTTCTATTATTACGTAAACTTTGCACATTTTATGTTTTACGCGTTTTTGGCTCGCGGTTTGAGCTTTAAAGACATAATAACACTCCGGAAGGCTTGGGAAATTTATGAAATATCAAATTAGATCAATTTAAGTTAAATTTAACATTTTTATGAAAATAGTATCTTCATGACATTTATTTTCACAAACTATGCATAAAACGTTATCGGTTTAGCCCCGTTGGCCTTCAAACTCACTCCGTGACTTATGGTACTTGTACAAATCATGTATGTTTTATAAATAAGAAATGTATGACTGTTCACCTTCGAAAGAGGACATGCATAATATTCCCATACAAATGTATCTTTTTTATGTGTGATTTTCTTAGTTTTATATTTCCTGTTCCACAAGAACACTTAAAAGGATTATATCGCTGCATCTCAGGTTTTGAAATTGGTGTGAAGATAAGAGGTTGTGAGGTTGAGTGGTTCTGAGGATAAGAGTGTATATAATGTGTTTGTGAGGATAAGAGCAGATCTGCTAGCTTTGGTAGGAAAATTTTGGCACCAATATTTTGGTGGGAAATTTTGGTTGGAAGTGTTTTGGCGGGAAGTGTTTGGTGGGAAGTTTTGGCGGGAAGTGTTTGATGGGAAGCATTGGGAATGTTTTGAGATGTATCGACTCATTCGTTTAACATGTTATGTATATCTATAACATATCGACTCATTCGTTTAACATGTTATGTATATCCATAACATATTGACTCATCCGTTTAACATAGAATGTATATCCATAACAACTCGACTCATCCGTTTAACATGTTATGTATATCTATAACATATCGGCTCATTCTTTTAACATATTATGTATATCCATAACATCTTGACTCATCCGTTTAACATGGGATGTATATCCATAACACCTCGACTCATCCGTTTAACATGTTATGTATATCTATAACATATCGACTTATTCGTTTAACATATTATGTATATCCATAACATCTTGACTCATCCGTTTAACATGGGATGTATATCTATAACATATCGACTCATTCGTTTAACATATGATGTATATCCATAACATCTTGACTCATCCGTTTAACATGAGATGTATATTCATAACACATCGACTCATCCGTTTAACATGTTATGTTTATCTATAACATATCGACTCATTTATTTAACATATTATGTATATCCATAATATCTTGACTCATCCGTTTAACATGGGATGTATATCTATATCATATCGACTCATTCGTTTAACATATTATGTATATCCATAACATCTTGACTCATCCATTTAACATAGGATGTATATCCATAACACCTCGACTCATCCGTTTAACATGTTATGTATATCTATAACATATCGACTCATTCGTTTAACATATTACGTATATCCATAACATCTTGACTCATCCGTTTAACATGGGATGTATATCTATAACATATCGACTCATTCGTTTAACATATTATGTATATCCATAACATCTTGACTCACCCGTTTAACATGAGATGTATATCCATCACACCTCGACTCATCTGTTTAACATGTGATATATATCCATAACACCTCGACTCATCCGTTTAACATGTTATGTATATCCATAACATCTTGACTCATTCGTACGACCTTTCTACTGGACCAAGAAACCGTGTAACTCCTCGTCGTAAACCATCGGAGAAGCCACATCATAAACTAATATAAGAACATTTTTTTTTATTTTTTTATTGTTACCGCCTCAACTTAAAAATATTGATAGATGTGACAATAAGTTACTCCATGAGACTTTTTTTAATCCGTTTAACATGTTACGTTGAGGATTTTCGCGAATTTTTTTTTTAATTTTTTGTTATAAAATTACCAGGACACTTAAAAATTTGACTAGTTATTTTATTTAATTTTAATTATATATTAAATAAAAGTATTTATAATAAATATATATTTTTTATTTTATAAAAGTATTTAATTTTAAATTAAAGTATTTAATTTTAAACTAAAGTATTTAATTTTAAATATAAAGTATTTAAGTTAATTGTATATTAAATAAAATTATTTATAATAAATAAAATTTTTAATTTTATAAAAGTATTTAATTTTAAATTAAAGTATTTAATTTTAAATTAAAGTATTTAATTTTAAATATACAGTATTTAAGTTAATTATATATTAAATAAAGGTATTTATAATAAATAATTTTTTTAAGTATATACTTGTTACCGATGACATGTCGTCGGTGACATAAACCCAAAATTTACATTTACCCCCCAAAATTTTCATTTGTCCCGCCAAATTAGAAACGAAAAAATAACTTTATTGTTCCCGACGACATGTGTAGAATAAATGTGCAAACGATTTAGAATCTTATTTAAAAAGTTTAATTATATAACGCGTGATTCTATACTTTGATAATTTAAGACGACATGTTGATTCCATAGTATGTAACGAATTTAGAATAAATGTGCAAAACGATTTATAATCTTATTTAAAAAGTTTATATAACGGGATTCTATACTTTGATAACTTGGGAAGACATGTTGATTCCATAGTGTGTTACATGTTAAGAATAAATGTGCAAACGGTGGAAGTACACACTGGTTCCTTCATTATAACAAATGTCTCTATAAATATGGGAATTGATATGTACACGGGAAGATTTACTTTGTACACAGAATTATTGTGATTTTACCTTTAGTTGTTTTTGGGCTTTAACCATTTTCCGGATTTTGTTTTAAATGGTGGGTTAACAACTTTTATGCATACATTGCTCCATACATATAGCCGTAATATCCCCACCGTCTCCTGTGTCCAAGGTCTTGTTTATGCCTAATTTCTGATGGACTCCGAGTCTCATAATCGTGACCTACGACACAGTACACCACTGGAAAACACCCGTTTTAAGCTTCTTAATCATATCCATTACTTAATTGATTTATGTTGTTAACGCGCACTAAGCCACAATATCGATAACATACAATCTAATCACTTATCATTGATTATGTGAACCTTAGGAGCAATGCATTGAAACCTTTATCGAGTTTCCACTCATTTGATAGTACAAGAACTGTTTAAACCATGACGAACAACTCATGCGTCTGCTCGTTCTAGTGGTGGCGGACTGGTGGGTACTACAAAACTGTTGTTTTATCATCGTTGCTACTCAGTCCCTAACTTAGTTCCAATCTGGCTCAGTCTTCATCATTTTTTCTAAGGTGTTCACATATGTTTTGCTAGCCGGTTAATGACTTACTTCCAGTTTGACATGGACGTTGGGGAGTATTGTAAAAAAAAGGATATAGTTAATACAAGCACTTTGTTTTCGATTCAAAATTTTATTTATTAGTTTCAAGAGGTGTGGAAAGGATCTGATCATCGACCCCAAGGGGGAAAGATGAAATGAAATGTTAATACACTCAAATTAATTATTGAGAGTTGTAATACAAACTATAGGGGCTTGATAAAGTGAGGGTATAATGGTAAAAATTTTATAATCTGCCGTGTGCAAGGTAAAAGTACCCGTGAACATATCACTGTCCTATAAATATATGTACCACAAACTATAGGGGCTTGATAACTCACTCTCTCACTCCCTCTCCAAAATGCCACCCCTCAATGCTGAGGACTTGGAGATTAATAAAGAACTCTATGAAGCTCTGATGAAAAAGGACGACGAAAAAGTCCTTGACATATGTGCAAGGATACCCAAGGGTCCTTTGCATACAGTTACAATACATGATGACACCGTTATCCACATTGTTGCTTATCACAAGAAAACAGCCCTAGCACTAAGCCTCCTGGATATGGTGCATGCTTGTGATTCACACAAACTCACTTGGCAAAATAGTAGTGGAAGTACCATCCTCCATGAGACGGGAACTAACAATAAAACAGTTGCTGCTGCAAAAGAAATGCTACGCAGGGCTCCTATGTTGCTTAGTATGACAAACAAGCAAGGAGAGACTGCTTTATTCTATGCAGCTCGCCATGGCAAGACTAAAATTTTCAAGTTCCTTCATGATGAAGTAACTAGAACAAATCAAGGACCAGACTTGAAAACCTTTCTTACAAGAGAGGATAAATCTACCATTCTCCATCTAGCAATTCTTAGCAGAAATTACTGTAAGTATATTATGTGTGTGTGTGTGTGTGTATAATACAATGTAGTCTTCCATTGTCAACATACAACAACTTATTAATGTTTGTGATGTTGCAGGGATGTCTCATGAGATCGCGGTCAGGCATAAATATTTAATTACCGAGAAGGATGAAGATGAGATGACACCACTTCAACTTCTTTCGTGCCGTCGTCCACCAGATATTTCATCTGCAAATTTCTTTACCCGCCTCGTATATAAAGGTATGAGGATACTAACCCTACACTTAGAATGGCCTGTTTACCAAAATCTGTTAGCTAAGGCCATGTGGGTCCCACGTTCTATATGAGGCTCTTATTGGGGAGGGGAACATAATTTTTGCCTTGTGGATTAAGACCAAACAAGGGAATTAGTGGTCCCATTTAAAAAAGAAATACTATTAAATTGCTTGGTCCCACTATCTTTCCCCATTAAGCAAAAAAGAAACACCCCCTTAGAATGGTATTTGAAAAATAAGTAATTAATTTTTTAACAACTTTTCTGAAAATATAAGTGTCTAGCTTAATAGTTGAACTTCCATCAATAATTGTTTTGCTGCATAGAATACAAGTTTAATCAACTGTTTTAACTATCTGTATTCCCACTAGAAAATAAGTTATTTATAACTAGCTACTGAATGATTCATGTATATTCGTATCTATATCAAGTTGAGATCATTATAGACCCATATTCATTTTAAATCTAATAAACCAATATTGTTAATCCATTTTTTCATTAAAACTAATAAAAAAATAAATAAATAAATTAAAAAAAAAAAAAAAAAAAAAGAAAAAAAAAAAAAAAACTTTTCAGTTTTAGTTTGAAAATAAAATATCTTGTAAACGGTAAACCGTTAGGCGACAAAAAATACACCATCGCGGCGATATTTTTTTTATCTTTCAGTAGACAGGTACTTCTATATATTTTCGACGAATTTTTTTTTTCAAGTATTTATTGTTAAAATTTGCATTTAGAAAAAGCACATGTGATTTGTATGCTAGGAATCACGTGTGAGTTAACAAATCACATGTGATTTGAATGCTAGGAATCACTTGTGATTTCACAAATCACATGTGATGATTTGTGATTTTTTTCAGACGTTAAGTTCAACACCTACAAAAAAAAGTCGAAAAAAAGTTCGTCGAAAGTATATAGAACTGTCCCTCTATAAAAAGATTATTTAATTATAGTCGTGATTTTATAATTATTTTCGCGTAACGATTAACGGTTTGTAACATATTTAATTTTTTGAAAAATGATGAAAGTTAGCTTTTTTGTTTTGACAAAAAAATACAAATAAAAGATTGAGATTGATTTATAGGGTCTAGAAAGAATTTGAGATCTATAAGTAACTTTTCTCATATACAATAACGCAAGGTCTTAATAAAGGGGATGTTGCTGTTCCATATGATCCAAAGATCAAAAGTTTTTTACGAGAGTTATTTTACATATCAAACTTTATTATTTATTTAAAATAAAATCAATGGTTGAAATTAAAAGCATTTTAATATTTCACATATTTTTTATAATTTAAATATCTCTTAAACCGTTAATCGTTAAGCGAAATAATTACACCATCGAGACGACAATTCAATTATCCTTCTATAGACGGGCAATTTGATATACTTTCGACAATTTTTTTTTTGTTTTTTTCTCGTTTTTTAGTATTTTTTTCGTTTTTTTTTTAATTATTGAAGTTTGCATGAAAAATCACATGTGATATTAGTGTTAAATCACATATGACATGTGATATTAGTGTTAAATTATATATGTTTTTTTTTATGCAAATTTCAGTAGTGAAAAAAAAAACGAAAAAAATGTAAAAAAAAAACGTGAAAAACACGAAAAAAATAATTTTGTCGAAAGTATATCGAAGTGCCTATCTATAGAAAGATAATTAAATGCTCGTCGTAACGGTATATTTTTTTCGTTTAACGATTAACGGTTTGAAAGATATTAATATTTGAAAAGAAAAAAAATGATGAAAGTGGGTTTTTAAATTATTTGGATTAATCTCATCCATTAGATCAAATAAAGATGAAGGGTAAAGATTAAGGTATTGTTATGCATTGAATGATCCAAACTTTTTAATTTTTGTAAATGTATGGTATCTTAGACGAGTATTCGTGAATAACAATAGGATTTTTTAGCAACTAATAATTATAGTTGCAATTTGTAGTTAATTGTTTTGTGTACCGTTTATATATAAAATGTAAAATAATTAAAATTTAAATGAAAACACTTCTAACCTAACGATAATTCAACGTAATAAACAAAACACCCTATAATACTACATTAACCTTATATTGGCTAAGATATTGTTCAACAACGTTATCAACATAAGATGAAGCATTCATTTTTTTCACCAATTTATTTGTCTATCTTGTATTACAAATTGAGGATAATTCAAATGCTTGTGTCATTTGTAGCCAAATACGTAAACAAAGAGGAAATACAAAATTATAAACCTAAGTCGATTCTTTTTTTGAGGCAAAAGAAACAAAGATTTTAAAATTTAACTACTAAGATGTTAGTTGTAAATATTTATTATAAATGTATCCTAAATTTGTAAAGAATTTCATATTATTCAATTGGTACTACTATACACAAAAATTAAACATAAAGTTTGAAAAGGTATTTTGGCTATAACACATTAGTCATATTTAAAGTTTTAAGTATTAAGAAATGTTGTTTTCTCCCTATTATTCAAGAGCAAGTTATTTATATTGACATATTGTGAAAATAGGTTATTCATAACTGTAAATTTAAAATGCAAGTTATTCTTTTTCAGAATTCACCATAAAATTCCGAAAAAAATCACGATTCCTATTGACACGAGTACACAACCTAGTTCCATGTAGGAATCATCACTATATACCATGTCATCCTCATTTTTCTATTTATTTATTTTTATTTTTTTGCTAAAACAAAAGATTGATTTCTCACACCACATCATTATAACCTTTTAAGAAAAATCTTTTAATTCCGTTGGCACGACCAATTCTCTGATTGTGTTCACACAACTACTGTATATTTTAATTAAGCATTGGACCGTTATAATAAGAGAATTTTCAAAATGACCCAATTTTGAAAATATGATCCACTTTTTAGCAAAAAAAAGTATATATGTATTTCTCAAATTATACCAATGGCACTCCCTACGCAGCTTCAAATATTCGAAAGATTCCTAGGCGACTCCGACGTTTTCGCTTCAATCTTAGCCGCATTAACTTTCACATGCTGAGAACTATGCATAAATTTCCTCCTCGCTGAAATATCCAATAAGTTCCCACTCGCTAGAACAGCTTTCACACCACCGCTTTTGAGAATTTGGCATAATGTTTCTCCTCACAGTGTCTTAAGAGCACCACAACTTAACCTAATATTTTATAAGAAATAACTCTCTCGGTTACTCAAATCCAAAATCACCACGTGACCGTTATACAAAATGAATGGCGTGACAATAAACTCGTAGTTTTCGTAGCAAAACCAAAAAGAATGTATTTAGAATTTCATCAACTTTCACCTTCAGCTAATGATATCTTTGTCTTAGTAGAGTATGTTAAATATGTTTTGGGACTGTGATTTAATCAAATAAATCATCACGCTTACACAAATGATGCTTGTGTCACTTTTGTTTAACTAAGAAATTAATAAATACTCGTGGTCTTGTCATTCTAACAAGGCCGATGCTCTCTTAGTTAAGCATTTCAGTCTAATGAACCCTATTTTTTTTAACAAAACAAGGCCGAAGCCAGTGAACCACTTACCAAGAAGCTCTTTCAACTGTGTTGCCATTTTCTTTATATTAGTTGGATTGTCCCAATGCCACGGTTGCCGAGCAATTGCCCCTGTGCGAGGTTCCAAAATTGATTTGTTATCCCACTGGTCAAGTAGGTGGTAACCCCGATAGATCGTCTTTGAATATATCAAGGTATTGTAGCCTCCTACCGTGTGGTGTGAGATGCTTCTGAACCAGTGGTTATGGGTTCAAGACCCTTGTAGGACAATCTGTCATATAGGTGGTAGTATGAGTGTGTAAGTGTGCATTTATGAAAACAAATAATTGAACGTGTACACAACCTAAACATCACCAACTCATGAAATTTCATTCTTGGCATCCATAATTAGATTTTTCTAATCACTTCCGCGCCTTCATGAATATAATGATTTTCATATTCCACTCCTCTTTTCTATAAAAGAAAAAATGGTCCGCCCTCGGGCGGGTAACCCCAAATTATATTCTTTGTATATGATTTCGCCCCTATTTTTGCTAAAAAAATAAAAAATAAATCCATCTGTACAAACTTTCACATCCCTTTATTCCTAGCAACTACAATAGAGAAAGATATTCCCCCGACATCTACAGGGAAGTTATAGAATCCTCATGAATTAAACGTGTAAAAGTGTGACGAATATCCTCATTGCTAACATGTGTTCATATTACATAGGTAAACTAACTGCGTAGGATTTTTTTATTCTTTATGGTCCAACTCTCTACAGGGCATTCAGAATTTAGATACTTTCATAAACAAAGATTACTCTTTAATATGCTTAACATTTAGTTTTTGATTAAAAAATATTGCAAATATCTTGTGTTAGCAATCGACCCAAATGTTGATGACACTAGCTGGATGTTGTCCCCCCTAAAAAAGATGCGAAAGGAAAAGTTCAAGTCTGAGTGGGCAATGAAACTTATTAAGTTGTTGGTAAAAGAAGATACTTCATGGGAAAATACTGAATCCAGAGTAGGAAAGCTTAGAGCGAAGTTTCATCAGTATGGAAAGAATTCATCAGCAACCCAACTAGAAGAAACTGCAGAATCCTTAGCTCGTTTACCTGACACTCCATTATTATTGGCAACCAAAAACAGGTGTACACAAGTTGTAGAAGAAATACTAAAATTGTATCCTCAAGCCATAGAACATGTCGATCAAGATGGGCGCAACCTTTTACATATAGCAATCCTGTATCGTAACCATGAAGTTTTTGATTTGGTTGTTAATACTAAGTATGCAAAGGAGAGATTGAGAGGAAAAATCGACAACGATGCAAATACCTTGTTGCATATGGTTGGTGAAGAGGCACCCGATATTAAAGCGGATATAAAAGATCCTGCACATGCACTACAAGATAATATGAAACTTTTTAAGGTGAGTTCATATTTGTAACACTAGTTCCAATAAACTGAATCAACCGTCTTATAACTTTTTTGATATTTGGGTTTTACTTTATGCAGAAAGTGAAAAAAATATGTACGACCTTAGATAACATGAAGTTGAACTCGAAATCAATGACTGCAGAGAAATTGTTGCACAAGAATAATAACCAACGTCGTACTGAGGCCAAGAAATGGATGATCGAGAATGCAAAAAACTACACGGTTGTTGCTGTGCTGATTGCTACGGTTGCATTTGCTGCAGAGTATACTGTACCAGGAGGTTCAGATCCCAAAAGCGGTCAGCCAATTCTCAAGAAAAAAGCTTTGTTCTTTGTTTTCACTATAGCGGATGCAGCGTCACTCTCGACAGCTTTGACAGCTGTTATCATGTTTCTGAATATCATCACATCAACATACCGGTTTAATGATTTTGAAAAAAAGATTATTCTCAAGTTGAACTTTGGGCTTTTTCTGTTAATGGTTTCAGTGGCAATGATGATGGTAGCATTTGCAGCTACACTTGTACTAACCATCAGTAGTGGGAGGAAGTGGACTGACATCACTTTGTATGTCGTTTCATTTTTTCCGGTGGCCGTTTTTCTGTTCACGTATTTTCAACGAAACATAGACTTTTCGTCTATCCCTGGAAAAATCATGGATATGATAAATTACATGCGTTCGTGGTTTGAGAATCCGAAACCTGTTGTTTGGTATCCTGTATCACAACGAACTTCTGATCGTCCTCCAGCTTACACTTAAATCAATAACGGGATATAGGGCATAATGATATAACATTGTAAAGTTTGTGTTAATAATTCGCCCTTGTTCCTACGGCGTGACATGTATTGAATTATATATATATACATATATATTACATTATAATTTCTAATCCCTACTTAGCTTGTACTCCCTCCGTCCCATTTTAGTTGTCCATTTTTTCATTTTTTGTTGTCCCAAATTAGTTGTCAATTTTAAGCAATTTCTAGTTTTGCCCATAAAAGACAAAACACAATCAAAGATTTGAAATAATAACTTGAGGATATTATTGTCATTTTACAACATACAAACAAAGATTTCTTAATATGTGTGTTTTGTGGGCTCATGACATCTAAATTGGGACGGAGGGAGTAATAACTAAATATTCTATTGCAAGGGGAACTGTATGAATAATTATTATTTGCGGAATTCCCTGTAAGTATAAACAGAAGTAGCGACACAAGTACAAAAATGGACTTAATGCGCAGTTTATAAGGTTCAAAGAGCCTGTTTTTTCATGAGAGCATTGGTAGAGGGGCATGAGGAATTGAAATGAATCACTGTTCTTTAGATCATAGGCTTGCTCTATGTGATTAAAAAATCATTTTCAAATGACATACACATATTTTTTGCTTACAAAACATGGCTCCAAGATATTCTGTTGGGCCAATATATAATTTTTTTGAATGTTGTTGGGCCAATATGGTGTCCATTATCCCTTTATATAGAATTTGAATGAAAAACAATATAAATAATATACAAGTCCCTAAGTTTTATTTGAATGAAAAACAATATAAATGATACACTCAGGGAGTCATCCTCAAGAAATTCTTTAGAGTCTAAGGAGAAAGACTTATTACAAACTGAGGTGGAACACAGAGAGTGAAGATAAGGACCAAGATCATGATTATGGAGTCAATGTGTGATGAGAAACACACTGATTCTCTGAAGATCTCCTAAAGACATTCTGAGACTTAAACATTTTTCTAAGATGTTTAAGTCTCTGATAAATAGGCGGGAAACATCTTGGAAAGATAAGTTTAAAAGCACTTATCAAAAGTTAAGATGTACCATAATTGGTAAAACGTATAAACAATTGTCAACATTATTTCCCAAAAAGTATATCTGGTAGTATACCAGGAATAGAAGCTAAAGTACAAAGTGTAATTTAGCTTATCACATGTTTACACGTACTTTTTGCCTAACGTGTTTCCACTTCAACCTTCCCTATAAATAGAGTGTTGTAACGAAGGATAATGCATCTCATGTATTAAAAGTTTTAGCACTTTCAAGAGCTCGTTTTCCTTCTCCAAATAGAATGAAGTCATAGATTTATAATCTATTAGTTTAGTATAGTTCTTACTTAAACACATAACTTTGGTTTGTGTTCAAGTTTAGTGAAGGAATCATGCACATACAGTACTTGTCACTCAATCCCAAGTGTTATTCCGCAAACACTTGGGTAGGAATTCTTTGATTTATATCAATAAAGAGTTTAACGTTGAATTTTTTGTGTGTGTTTTACTTGTTCATTCATATCAATTATTAAATGGTAAACTCGTATCTTAGACATGTTACTTAGGTGTTTAACTACATTATAGTTAAACTAGCTTAGTAAGTGGGAACAACAAGTGATATCAGAGCAGTTTGATTTATAAAACTATCTTATAATCCATTCAAAAGTTTTTCTAATCAAGATCTACCATGTCTAATAATGACGCACCTCAGATCATTGATCCTAAGGGGTGCAGTTATTCATCAACGACCCCTAAGCTTGAGTCTAATAAGTTTACCAAGTGGAAAAAAAGAATAAAATATTTTCTTTCTGGCATGGAACCTTAACTAATTAAATGCTTAGATGAGGGTCCATATAAGCACAAAACCATTGAAGGCCTTGACAAACCTGAGGCCCAATGTAACATTGATGAGCGGAGGGCAGTCAATCATGACCAAAGGCTTAAAAGCTTTATAATATCATGTCTACTAGATGATGTAATGGATTTAGTGATAAATTATCCCACTGCCAAGCAGGCATGGACAAACCTGATTCTTAGCTTTGAAGGCTTTTCTAATACCAAGGAAAATAGGGTCATGGACGTGAGACTTGCGTATATATTTTCACATGTAAGCAAGTAGTTCACGCACCTAAAAAATATACAAGTTATATTTTCACATGTGATTGAGTTGTTTAACCATCATCGTCACATGTGAAAATATACATCTCGTAACTTGTCACATGTGAATATATATATAATATATATATATATATATATATATATATATATATATATATATATATATAGGATCCGGTTCCATTGAGAAGGTTTTTATTTTCAGAAGATTGAGAAATCTTCGTTTGAACAAACTGATTCATGTTTTTGATTTGATTCACAAGTAAAACATCATTTTATGGTGAATCGAATCTATAAATTACAAATTTGATTCACAAATCATTGTTAAAATCGAGTTATGATGATGATTCATTAAATTTGTACAGATGATTCAGTATTCTACATATATCGCAAAATCGAGAGATTTTTAACATTGATTCAAAATTTTTTTTTACACATTTTGAATTTTAATCACATTAAAATGAGTTTTACGCTTGAAAAACATGAATCAAAGTTAAAAATCTATCGTTTTTGAAAACCTTCTCAATCGACCCAAATTCTATATATATATATATATATATATATATATATATATATATATATATATATATATATATATATATATATATGTGTGTGTGTGTGTGTGTGTGTGTGTGTGTGTGTGTGTGTGTGTGTGTGTGTCTAGGTTATTATGATGGTTATCGTTTATAACCGCCGAATTACCCGCAATGTTTTATTATGGTTATCGTTAACTGACGAAGTTGTTTAACCATCACCGTCATATGTGAAAATATGTATGTGTGTGTGTGTCTATATATATATATATATATTATATATATATATATTATATATATATATATATATATAATAATATATATAATATATATATATTATAAAAGGGATATTATGAGAAGGGGTCTTATAATAAAAAGTCTAGGAAGGATTGTGGGAGTGACATGTGTCACCTTGCCACATCATCATGCCACACTGTGACAAACGGTAATTTTCCTACGAATATTTTAATAATAAATGTTAAATTATTATTACTTAACTGTTAAATTAAGCATTTATACGCCTGCATAACTATTTCGGAAAGCAAACCCGCACACTATAGCATACAGTAACTTGCCAAAACTATTTAACTCTATCAGAAAAAGTGAATTTTCCACTTTCTGATATTTACAGACTTCAACGTAATAAAAGCGAGAGGTTATCCCGCTTTTCCTGAAAAACAACACCACACGCGTATCGACACTACCTTAGTAACGGCATAAATTCAATAATTGATACTCATAGTCAATAATGGTGTATTTATATTAATTTTATAAAAACGCACTCAGAAATTATATTTTTTCGCATTTACGCCAAACCGGAGTACCACGTTTACACCGGTGCTCAACGGGACACAGGGTACACATGATACACACTCTCCTTCCCAAGAGGTACAGTCGCTATCATTCCCATCTCCCTAGGGTCAACAAGGCGAGAAGATTTTTAGAAATTGAAGAAGAGGGCGAGTTTAGCTCGAAATGGATTCTTCCTACCTCTCAAGACCAAAAAGTGTGTCGAAGATTTTCTTTATTGTTCTTTTTTTATTGTAAACCGATTTCCAGTAGATCCACACACTCAAACACATCACAATAGTTTTCCAAGATCTGAGGATACGGGAGTATCGGCCTATAAATTGGTGGTGTGTGGATTTGCCTGAAATTGGATTCGGGTTTTGATCTTTCTTGGGTTTCCTTGTTAACCGACTGTAACTTTTGTAAGAATCTCAAACCCTTGTTTGATATTTTCATTCAGATGTGTATATGTTTCTGTAATTTATTGAAATCTTGATTTGTTATTGTCGGGAACACGTTATTAATTATCAAGTATTGATCATTTTATGTAATAGGTTGCTTAGGCCTTTAGGTTAGTTTTATGCTTCGGCCTGTGTAGAAGGCCCATGGGCCGTGGCCTTTTATTTTGTTAATTATATTGTTAATTAGGGTAAAGCCCTACTTATTGTAAACTACTATAAATACCCCCTCCCTTGTAGGGAGAGGGTTGTTTGGTTAATTGTAATTATCATTTCCTTATTACTAAGTAACCTTCCACTCTCTTTCTCTCTATAACTTTCTCTCTCTAGATCTAAGGTAGCTTGTGTGATAAATCTAAGTAACAACAAGTGGTATCAATCGCCAAGGGGTAATTAAGTTGTTTTAGATTAGATTTAGGACAAAATTTGAAGATCAGAATACCGTTCATCGTCATTTTCTCCAAGTTTGGAGCATCCTTCGACTTTCTCTTCGAGTTTGAAGAGTTCTTCGAGTTTGTCTAATATCTTCGAGTTTCGAGTCTTCGAGTCAGAAGACTTCGAGTATGTAAAACCCCAAAATTACCACAATCCGAAATGACCAAAATACCATCTAATTTTGAAATTTTAAGAACTTATAAAATACGCTATAAATTAAAACTTGAGTTATATATCATGTTATGACTCGAAATTATACGATATGAACTTATAATCTAAAGTATTATATGAAATTATGTATGAACCTTATAATATAAGATATGGCACGTTTAATATGTCTCTATTAGGCCAAAAATAATAAAAACTTGTACACAAAATAATTATGAAGGATAAGTATGAATTTTGGCAATTTTGGAAAGTAAAAATCATCCCAATTACCACACCAAATGTTCGGCACCCTTCCCCCCTATTTTGCCTCTCCAAACCCGTGTAATTCATCCCTTTAACAAACCCTAGACCCTCTCCACCCTATCTCATTATACGACACAAAGGAAAACCAAAACAAACCTTAAAAAAATTCTTGTTCTAGTCGACACAAGAAGGAGAAGGAGAAGAAGCATTTTGATCTTGTATTCTTGTTCCATTCATATCACACAAAGGTAATCATATACATGTCACTTTGATCCATTCGAATTTTTGATAACAACCTAATCGATCCATATTATTTTTCTTTTGATTTTCTTTCATTCGATCATCACAAAGAAGAAGAAGAGGAGTGTTGGACTTGTTCGACCTAGAAACCCTTGTGTTTTCATTCTATTCGTATCACAATAGGAGGTAATCATAAAACTTCAATCTATAATAATTGATATGTGTGTTAATATGATTAATAATGTTATTGAAATCGGATTTATATAAACCTTACATAAAATCATGAAACAACACATGAAATGATGAATTTGTAATAAGAAGATTGGATGGAAATAATGGGTAATTTGATATGGAATTGTTAGGACATGTTAAAATGATGTTAAAATTAATGTAGTATGAATTATAGGGATCATGGATGTGTTTGGGTGTGTTAATAAAAAACTATATTGGTCTAATTACGAACTCAGTTTGCTGTCCAGAAATTAATGCCGAATTGAACTGGGACTAAATTGATGATGATGGTAACGTGTTTTTGAGTGTTTCTTGGGTCTAAAACTAAGTTTAAGAAAAGAGATTTCTGGAAATATAAGCCTTGTAATTTTTAGAGGTTGGGAAGGTATAATTTTTGATTTTACAAGTTCATGTATCAATCCTGAATTCGGATTTCTGGAAAATTAGTCCGTGTTTTTGATTTTTAAATTCCGAACCGTGTTGAATTAGGAGATAAAAATTGGTAACGTTAATATTTCATATGTTTTTTAATTACTGGAATTTTTGTAGATTTTTCTGAATTATTTGGATGGGGTAAAGAAATACAAACTTTTCGTATGTTAAATCTGATCATGAATCTGGACGAGTTGGCCTAAGGGATTTTTAGACTATAGTTATACGAACTAATAAATTCTGGGAAAATTAGTGTGAGTTCTAAAGACATCGAAGTACCTATGTGAATTTTTGTGGATTTTATTTCTAAGTTCTAATGTGATTCATAAAATCGTCAAAACGTGACCAGTTCATATATATAAACTGTTAAAGGTTCAAAAAGGTTTTTAAAAGGATTACTTGTGTAATAATTAACTAAAGGGCTTAACTTGTGAAACCATGTAACTTTAGAATATTTACATTTCGTACCCTAATCTTACCATAATGACACTATAATCCCTAAACTTATTGTATTTGCATAATGAACCCTAACACTTATGAAAGCTACGTTATGAACCTTAAACTATTAATATAGTCACATTGCTACCGAAAATTGATTATGGAATAAACTTGAATATTTATGACTAATGCTTCTAGATATGGAAACCTTCTAATTATGAAAACTTACTAATTCGGGAAACCTGCCTAAAATAGAAGATTACTTAAAATGGAAGAGTCGACTAAAATAAGTAATCTGATTTAAAATAAGTTATTAATCAGACGATCATAAATTCGTGTAGATTCGCTGAAGATGGAGTTTACTTCCGATCTTTTCGTTTCTAGTTGTGTTTTCACTTGCGATCTAAGGTACAAATATTCTACCCTTTTTCAGTAAGGGTGCTTTTATTCTCATGACTTTTGATCTTGATTCACTATAGGATTCCCTAAGCCATTGCTATGTTCCCTTATACTTTGATTCGTTCTTCATGATCCATTTGACATTCGTCATTATGACCCTATGACATAAGTATTCGAATCACTTGATGCTTAGAAGGTTCATTTGATTTTGTAATTGGATGTGAAAACCTTTCTTAATTTTATCATGGAAATGTTTTGAGAAAAACTAATTTTAAAATGATGTTTATGAACAATGCGATACCACTTTTATATGAATTTTTACTAAACTTTTATGAAAACTACTTTTAAAGACTACCTCTATGAAAACCATTCTTAAAGACCATTTTATGAAAACCATTATTAAAAGATTTCTTTAAATGAACATTTGATAGAAACCTTTGAATTGAACCTTGCTATGAACCATTTGATTTCGAACCTTTGAGATCCTATGCCTGATATAATTCCCTCATTGACTCATGACATTCATTTTATGATTGTCATTCTTATTTATTCATTCTGACATTTATTTAAATGTCTCTGCTATGCTATGCTTATGTTTGCCATGCTTATTTGAGTTACTATCTTGTTTCTCTTGCCATGCTAGATTATATTTGTTGTATGCTATGATAGATCTGTGCCTGAGCTTACCTAGTTGTGGAGGTACCATGACCATGTCTTTGATGGCACCTTAGGCATGACACTCCCGTAGAGGTGTGATAGATCTACGGCGTTCCCCCTTATGTTTATGTATTATATTGTGATCACTATTGGCCATGGATGCATCCTAGGTTTTATGTTTTATGTGATTATGGTGACCAGGTGGTGTGTGCCTTGCACTCCTTCTCACACTTTTATTTACTTAGAGGTCTCCCCTCTTCGTATACTTGTTATGCTTTAGTATGATTTGACGATTTATGTATGGAGTTCTTATGGCACATCCTTATATGAACCTTTTCATTATTTCATTCTTTCTCTCGATTCAATTATTATTCAGTTCTCATGCATTCCTGATTTTTAGTTCTCTTTAAATTCGTATGACTTTCATAATTATACTTTCGTTTTGTATTCTTATTCCTTCGTTGCTTATGCTTATTTACCGTTATGTTATGTTATATATACATCTGTTCACTGGGCTTTTTAAGCTCAGCCGCATTTCTTTCCATGCGGCAGGTTTTAGATGGAAGCTGGGTTATGAGTGGAGAGTACTTGGGACTTAAAGGACATTACTTCGTAGCTATCCTAGATTAGAGATGACTAGAAGTAATTACGATTGTAGACTTAGAATTTATTATTGGATTTTCCCCATGTAACCTTGTATTTCAAATTTTCCTTTGTAACCTTTGAAATTCATTTTGTATTATTTAGTCATATGCTTGTGTTTGCTTTGATATGTCACCATAACGTAATACTTCTACCCTTATCGGGTTGGGGTGTTACAGAGTAATTACCTGATCCTTCGAGTAACTAAACTTCGAGTATGGAGTTAAGTTTTTTAGGCAGTTTGATCCTTTGAGAAAGTATTCTCCGAGTTTCATCAAAATCCTTCGAGAAAGTATTCTCCGAGTTTGAAAGTAACAAGTATATTCTCCGAGAAACTTAACTTCGAGTTTGAAGATAATCCTCCGAGTACCGAATCTTCGATTTTGAAGATAATCCTTTGAGTTTGGATTCTTCGACTTTGTAAGATTTTCACATTTGGATTCTTCGACTTTGTAAGATTTCTCCGAGTTTGGATTCTTCGACTTTCTTGGTTTTTCAAGTTTGGATTCATCGACTTTCGTGGATTTTCGAGTTTTTATTCTTCGACTTTCTTGGATTTTTTTCTTCAAGTTCTTCTTTATTCAAACCTAATCTTCAACAACAACCATCTTTATCCTTTAAAGATCCTACATCCACAAGCTACTTCAAGATGTCTCAACCACCAAACCATAACTACTTCTATAATCAACAACATCAGTATCGTCAAAAACAACCATATCAGCAACAGTATCCTCAACCACAGTATCAGCAACAACACATCTTAATGCAGCAACATCAATTTGTTCTGCAGCAACAATTCCCTCAACAACAACCATATTCACAACCACCAATGCAGTCTTACCAACTCCCTCCTAAACAACCTCACTGGTTTGACCAGATGTGCGAGGCCATCAGCAGTCAACAATCCAGACATGAAGCAGGATCCTTAGATACACCACCAATGCTTACTCCAGGGAATTACGTACAGTGGTCAAGTCGCTTTCTTCGGTTTATTGAGCTAAAGAAACCCCATGGAAAGTACTTAAAGAAAGTAATCATTGAAGGCCCATATCTAGTTCCTACTACAACAATTCCAGCAGATCCAAATCACATCCCTCCAAGAGAAGCAACTACAACTCCTATTCCTATTGCTCAACTCACAGCAAAACAAGTTCTTCAGCAAGAAGCAAATGAGTTAGCAATGTCTTATATACTCCAAGGAATTCTAAATCCCATCTTTCGCAGTATCGATGCTCAAAAGACTGCAAAAGACATGTGGGAACATGTACACCTTCTCATGGAAGGAACAAAGTTGAATCAGGAGGACATGGAATCTAAGCTTTATCTGGAATATACTATGTTCATGATTGAGGCCGGGGAATCTTTAGAGTCTTACTACCACAGGTTTACAAACATTATCAACGACTTGGACCCTCACAACTTTGTACTCCCAAATATTGCAGTGAACACTAAGTTTCTGAGTTGCCTTGGACCCGATTGGAAAAAGTATGTCGCATTCATTCGACAAGCCAAGAATCTACACAACGCCTCATATGGGTTGTTGTATGATTATTTGAAACATCATCAAGCTGAAGTTGACAAAGACAGAGCTGCTCGTGGAGGATTTTCATCATTACCTACTCCCAACTCACTTGCTTTAATTGCTCAGTCTCACTTTGCACCACCAACAAATCAGGAGTTTGTTCAGCCACCACCTCATTCGGGTTTTCCCTCACACCGTTCAACAAACCAACTTGTCCCATATGAAGAATCACCAACATATTCTGATAATCAACTGGTTTCCTATGACAACATTGATTCAATGATGTACTCCAACGTTGACAATGACGAAGACGATGCTTTTAACTCATTGAATGAAGGATTTGCTTTGATCGCTCGAGCTTTCAGCAAATTCTCAAACAAATCCAACAACCGTCTCAGGTCTTTATCCAACACAAGGAATTAGGCTATTGTTCATGATGGTAGAGTTGAAATCTAAGCCCAAGCTTCAGGAAGATATGGTTCAGGGAGTTATATGGGGAATTCTGGGAGACAGAGGTTTAGTTCAGTTGGGAATAGCAGGAACAACGTTGGTAACACACAGAGGAGGGCAGAAATTGTTGAGACTGGAACTTCTGGGATTGGAAACACCACGGTCAAATACTATAATTGTGGAGGAAAGGGTCATATTGCCAATGCTTGCCCAAAGCCGAGAACCAGAGGCAGTGTGTATCACAAAGAAGTTCTTCTTTTGGCTCTCAAAGATGAAGCTGGTGGCACTCTGACTGAGAAAGAGCAAAACTTTATGGCAAATGCATACTCAGACGACGACATGGAAGATCTGGAGGCAAATGCAACTGTAATGTTGATGGCAAACATGCAAGAAATGCATATGGGTGAAACAGGCCCGGTGTATGATACCGACGGCTTGTCTCAGGTACCTGAATCTGAATGTCTCATTCATGAAATTGTATCACCCTCTACATCTGCATCTACTAAAGAAAATATTGGTCAAAATGACTCATCGTTATCCTCTCAAATCGATGACCAAATAAACACCGTTGTTACCTTTGATGAAGATCAAATTAACACCGTTGTTTTATTTGATGATCCTCTTGATGATGATCACAATGATCACATTGAACAAGATGATCTTTTGCATGATACAGATCCAGAGCTCATGACCTTGCTTTTGACCACCCAAACACAATTAGATGCACAAAAACCCCAAATTGATAAATGCAATGAAATTAATAGAAACTTAAAAGCTAAGTTGCATTGTTAACTAAGGATCATGAGTGCTACAAATTTCAACTTTCGAATTTTGAAAATAAAGAAAAACGGGAGAAAAGCTTTGAGGTTGCATTCCAATAATCATATGTGAAAACCAAAGATTTAGAACATCAAGTACGTGAGTTAACAGTTTCCAAAAATGATTTAATTTCTCAAAAAGAACAAGAAAGATTAGATTTTCAAAAACAAGTTGACATCTTACACTCTGAACTTTCTAAAACAAAAACAGAGTTGTCAACCTATAAAAATGATCTTCTTGAGCGAAAACAAGTTTCTAGGAAACGTGTTGATTCCTACCTTGAGGAAATTGTGGCGTTGGAAAGCAAACTTAAAGAATTTCAGAATGTTGTGTATAAAACTGGTGAATCAATAACAACCATTCAAAAATTAACTGTAAAACCACATCCCCAAGGATATGGATTTGCTATTGGAAGTGACAAACCATGTGGAAAACTAGAAGGGGGGGTTGAATAGTTTTACGTCTTTTTAAATTATTATAAAAAGTTTGTTTACTTTTAAAAAATTAGATTCGAATTTATATGAACTCAACTCTTGAACAATATGAACCAATATAAGAAGATCTAAATTAACAATGCAAGTAAAGTAATGAAATTAAATGAAAGAAAGAGATGGAAAGATCGAACCGCGAGACAAAGGATTTATAGTGGTTCGGCTACAAGGACACCTTCCTTGCCCTACTCCACTCCTCGAGCACCTAACTCGAGAGTTTTCTTCACTATGTCAACAAGCCCCCTTATGGCGGAGAAAACCTTACACAACTTTCTCTTACACCAATTTTACGACACAAAGCTAAATGTCGAGTTCTAATCGTAGCTAGAACCAATCTCACAACTTCAATCACAACTTCTTCACGACTTCTTCACTACTTCTTCACAACTTCTTCACTACGGCTTCACAACGGCTTCACAACTACTTCACGACCTAGCACTACTTATATACTCTTCTACTTCTTCACACATTCACTACTTACACACCTTAACTTCTTCACAACTTCACTACTTACACACTAAACTAGCCTAAGCAATTATGTTCACACCTATCTAACAAATATACACAACTTATACAAATGAAAAAATGATTTACAATTATGATACTACAACAACTTGGATGGAAGAGATACACCAAGTTGTAATACTTCTTGTCTTGAGGGATAGAAGTATTCTTCTCTTGCACTTGATAGGTTGAAGCTTTGGATCACTTGAAACAAAAGCTTATGATTATATGATCAAAGGATTAATTAGAAAGAATAGGAAAGATTTGAACATAAAGTTTTAGTGCAAAAGGTGAGGAAAAAGTCCAGGAATAGTCCAGTATTTATAGGCAAAGCTGGGGACTGGAGGAGCGTGGCCGGTCTCCTTAATTATTAAGGGGGCCGCCTGCTTGATTAAGGGGGCCGCCCATTATATCCATTGCCCAGCTTTGTCTTTTTGTGGGAAAGGTTTTTCTGAAACATTTTTGCCATTTTTGGCTAAAAATTTGAATTCATATATTTATTATGGATTAAACATTTTCCTTTAATTACCAAAAATGATTTTGTAAAAGATATAAAATGTTTGTGTCATTTTATAAAAATTCTAGTGGTGAAGAAAATATTCCTTTGATCATATGCATTAGGCATTTTGTTTATACATACCTTGAGTGAATAAGTTGTAGAAATGAATATTTACAACTAAATACTTGTTTATTTAATAAGTTTATGTTTAATGATTTTACATTTTGTGATTATCAAAACATAGAGATATAAAAAAGTATTAATAATGTTTTTAGGCATTATTTATATCAATAATCTCCCCCTTTTTGATGATTACAAAACTTAAACTCATTAAACCCAAAAATTTATTTTTGGACAAGTATTTAGTGAGTTTATATTCACTTCTCCCCCTTTTTGTAGAATCAAAAAGGTTATGCCGACTAGATTCAATTAAGAATTTTGACGGAAACTAGAACTCCCCCTTGATGTATACTCCTCCTCGTTCGAGGGCACCAAGGAGACGAGCTATGGAAATCTTGGCTGCAAAAACAAGTTAATAACACAAGACATATATATGCATAGCAAAAATATTTAGAATAAACAACCAATCTATTCATGCATTCAAGATGATCATGTATAACACATGAATCATCATTACATCACACAATATGCTTAAAACATAAGGATTATAACATAAGTAAAAGATACTAATGGTCCTAATATTGCCAAAGAGAGCGATTGAACTTGCTTGCGACACAAAAGGGTGAGGGATTTTATTTTAGGGCGGAAAGCATGTGAATAGGACTTAGTTATTTGATGGTGAGGGAAATGGAGCGGATGGAGTGGATCTAACGATGTTATATCGGGTTAGGGGAGGAGTAGGATGAGGACGAGTGAGTAGATATTCGATCCAAGAAATATCTTCACTCAAGTGGAGAATTTGTTTTTGAAGGAAGATGCAACAAGGACAATAGTGGGTGTGGTTTGTAACTTGATCCAAGTTGAGAGAGTGGGGTAAACAATTTGAGTAGGGTGAGGATGGAGGTTGTCCCTTGTTGCGTTGTGCAAGGTGCATAGCAAGGAGATCACTAAGGTCGTGGATTTGGTTAATCTCTTCATGAAACTTTTGCTTTTTCGTGGGAATGTGAATTTGATCATTTGGTTGGAATGGATGAAATTGGGGTGTGTGGTTTGAGGTAAAGTTTGATGTTTGACCAATATGATGAGGATTTTCGAAGGTTTCATTGAAGTTGGTTTGAGGTTTAGAAGTGTAGTTTGGAATGAATGTGGATGTTTGGCCAACATGATAGGGTTTGTAAAATGGTTCAATGGAATGAGCTTGAGATCTTGGAGAGTAGTTGGGAACAAATGAGGATGGAGGTGTTGGTTGTCTAGTCACACCATTTGTTGAGATGGACTTGTTGTGAGGGTTAGATTTTCTTTTCCACACGGGTTTTTCGGTTATCCTTGCTAACCTTGAGGTTTTTGGTTTTGGTTTGATGAGAGAAGACATGATGAGATGAGTGAAGATGGTGAGGAATGGGGTTATTTATAGTGGAGGATTGATGTGATTAAGGATGGATAAAATTGTTGGGGTGATTAGGACAAAATATGTTTGTGAATTTAGGGAAGAGTAGGATGAAATTGGCTAAAAAGCAGAAAAAGATTATGTGAACTCTACCTTTAGATGGCCGGTCCCCTTAGTTATGGGTTGGTCCCCTTAATACTTAAGGGGGCCGCCTCATGAATTAAGGGGGCCACCCATCTGATGGTATTCAGAGTTCCAGAAATGGGTTTTTCTGCAGGAATAGGTAAGGAGGGCTATGTTTTGAGTTTTTGGTTTTAGGAAAGTCCAACTCTTTGAGGCAAGAATGTATGTAATATATTAATAATTATGCATGCAAGACATATTAATTAAACAAATAAGCAAGCAAGAAATTCTATCTAGCAATCAAGAATATTAAAACGAGTAATCATATAAGGCAAGGATAATAGAACAAAGGCACTAGAAACTAACAAGGAATTGGTGATGGAAAAAAATGTGGAGATGTGATTAGCAATTATGTTCTAGTGTGTGCCTATATGCAACAAATGTGGAGATGTGATTGTTTCGACTCCTAAATGCAAAAATTTCCTAAGAAACAATCCAAAGTCTCCTTGATTTGATTTTGCTCAATTTATGAATATCAAAGATATATATTAGGTTATATATTTTGACAATTCATGTGAGATTTTATGCATGAAAGAAAAATGTTTTTAGCATTATTCAAAAATGCAAGGAAAATGGTTTTCATGTGTTTTCCTAGATGTGAGAATGATTTGAATAAAATAGATTGGGTTTTGTATATAAATATGTTCATGCAAAAGAAAAATGTTTCCCAATCTTTAATTTTGTGCAAAACAGATTCCTAGACACAGATGAGAGGAGGGAAGAAAGGAAGAAGAAGAATTTTTGTCAGACAGATGGCCGGTCCCCTTAATGAGAGGCCGGTCCCCTTAATAATTAAGGGGGCCGCCTTTATAACATTAAGGGGTCCGCCCATCTGACGATTAAAAATGTACCAAAAATGCAGAAAATTCAGTCAATTTGTTCCATTATTCCAAGGCCTAAACGTAAGTGGTTAAAGAGTTCACGCTTAA
Source organism: Artemisia tridentata subsp. tridentata (assembly GCA_021014915.2). Lineage (NCBI taxonomy): Eukaryota > Viridiplantae > Streptophyta > Magnoliopsida > Asterales > Asteraceae > Artemisia > Artemisia tridentata. The sequence continues at coordinate 117,303,021 of CP139504.1, forward strand.
GGGGTTTAGTGAATATGTCCGCTATGTTATCTTTCGATGCAACCTTTTCTATAGATATGTTTCCTTTTTGAACGTTATCGCGAAGGAAGTGGTGACGTATTTCTATATGTTTAGTCCTAGAGTGTTGAACAGGATTCTTACTTAAATCTATAGCACCTTTGTTATCACACATAATTGGGACATTATCTAACCTAATGCCATAATCTACGAGAACTTGTTTCATCTATAATGCTTGTTGACATGCCTTTCCAGCGCTTACGTATTCGGCTTCTGTAGTAGAAATAGCAAGAGCGGTTTGCTTCTTCGGAAACCAAGTTGTTAGGCAACATCCCATGAACGTGCAAATACCGCTAGTGCTCTTTCTATCCACGTAGTCTCCCGCATGATCCGAATACGCATAGACGATGGTTTCTATGCCGGATCCCTTAGGATACCATAATCCTAAGTGTATAGTGCCTTTAATGTATCGGAAGATACGCTTAACCGCTTCTAGGTGAGAGGTTTTGGGATCCTCTTGAAAGCGAGCACAAAGGCAGACACTAAACATGATATCCGGTCTACTTGCCGTTAGGTATAGTAAACTATCTATCATCCCTCTATACTTAGTGTTTTCTACGGACTCACCTTCTTCATCTCTTGTGAGTTTTACTTCCGTAGACATCGGTGTTTTCATAGGCTTAGAGTCTTCTAATCCAAATTTCTTAAGCATCTCTTTAATGTACTTAGATTGATTAAAAAAATATTCCATCTTCTAATTGTTTTATCTGTAATCCAAGAAAGAAATTTAGTTCACCCATCATACTCATCTCAAACTCATCATGCATGATTTTGGCGAATTCATCACACATATCCTAACAAGTCGATCCAAATATATTGTCGTCGACATATATTTGGACAATGATGAGATTTGGGCTTTTCTTTTTCATGAAAAGAGTGTTATCTACCATTCCCATGGAATAATCATGTTTAATAAGAAAAGCTTTTAATCGATCATACCAAGCCTTAGGAGCTTGTTTGAGTCCATATAAAGCTTTCTTGAGTTTATAAACATAATCAGGTTTTGCGAAGTCAATGAATCCTGGAGGTTGTGCCACGTATACCTCCTCATTGATAAAACCGTTAAGGAATGCACTTTTCACATCCATTTGAAATAACTTAAAGTCTAGGGCGCATGCATAGGCAAGGAGTATTCTTATAGATTCTAATCTAGCTACGGGGGCATAAGTTTCATCATAGTCAATTCCTTTTTGTTGATTATAACCTTGGACAACTAACTTAGCTTTGTCTTAAATTGATTTAGTTCTTCTTGCATAGCCATAACCCAACTTTCATCTTTTAAAGCCTCATTTATATTTTTAGGTTCTATTGTTGAGAGGAAACAAAAGAAGTTATTTTTATCTTGAGCTTGTGATCTAAGAGTTCTTTGATTTAGGTTTCCTATTATATTATCTATTGGGTGTGATTTAGATTCCTTAATATTTACTATTTCGTTTTCTCCTAGTGTGATTTAGATTCCTTAATATTTATTCATCATTTTCGGAGTCAGTTTGAGACCTTGAGAAGTTTTCAAAATTTTTACTATTCATGGGACACTATTCATTCTCGGAGGAAAATCACTATTCATGGTCGTTAATCATCATATCGTAAACTAGGTTTACGGGTATTCAAATTCGCGTAACCGTTAGGGTTTAGCTGTGAATTCATGAGACATCACTTAGGACACGTCATATAGACTAGAGTAGTCTATAAATCATCGTAACATCATCATTACCTTAAGTCATGCACGGGTTTGTGTGATTTTCATTAACGTATGTTTATTTGTTTTATAAACGTTACCACTCAGTCATTACTACTAAAATTATACCCGATACTCCCGATTATGACCCTAATATATTTTCATAGTAATTATAATGATATAAGAGTTATATTATTATTTTACCCGGTGTTTTTAAACCAATTGCTATATTTTCCGTTAGGAGCTTACAACTACGTCGGATCACGATATCTTAACACGACAATTATTTTAACACCCGATTCTTATCAGTAACATGATTTCATAATTTTTACAATGTCGTCACATTTTATTTGGTACCGTTAAACTTTATTTCTAGCTAACTCGGTACTCGATATCCCTTAAAACCTATAATATCTACCAAATTCTTACATAAAGTCTTGCAAAAATCAAACATAATCATACCCATCCATACCATTGCCGCCCCCTCCCCATTCCTTTCTTACAAACTTTGAAAATTTATGCTTACTTCATTAATGAGTAGTCCTTTATGTCTTTGAAAAAGCTATACTCCATTATTTGATCTATACTTCAAGTAAACTATTATTAGTAACAAAAGTTTCATCCTCTCATTCTCTCTTGCTCCATCTCACGGCAACAAGGAAGAACCAAGACCAATCCATCATTTTTTTTGAAGTTCAAGTGATAATCAAGCTCACATTACTATCCTAGTTAGGGTTTTGTGGTAAAAACCCTAAGTTACTACACATTTTCTCATCAAAACACCACAAATATTCAAGTAAGCTTCAAGAACATCTTTTTGATCATTTCATACTTTCATTTAATTCATATGTTGATGTATTTTCAAGTATTATTAGTTAAACATGCAACTTACTTATGTTATTTATACCACTTTACTCATAAACTATCTTTAACACTAGATCTATAGGTTTTACTAGCAATCTCATGAAATCCATCAAGGTTGGTGATGTTTAGGACCCCATGACACCCTAAGAAGGTGTATGGTAAGATTAGATAGGTTGTGGTGTTGATTTGAAGTGGTTTGATTAAGTTTTAAACAAGTCTTGAACCATAAAAGTGATTTTTAACAACAATAGAAAAGGTTCTGTCCAAAAATGGAAGATCTGGAAAACTCAGTAGCTCAGGGGATATTTTGGCTTAAATATTCAGAAAATACTTTCAAAAACGAAACCGTGGCCGCTTGAATCACTAAAAACCGACTTATAACGAAGGAGATATGATTTTTACAAGTTAGACGACGAAAACTAATTTTCTGAAAATGAGCGTGCTGTTTGCCAAATTTTAAAGGACCAAATGAGGCGTTGGACGTAATCTAGGAGAGCCGAGCTACTGAGATTATGTTAGTTCATGTTATGACGAATCCGTGGATATAAAGAACGTAGAAAATGAGCTTATAACGACCAAGATATACATGTTTAAAGCCCGACGATTCACAAATTGTTTTGACAGCCCACTAATAGAAATATTTTCTAAGTGTAAAAACTAGTATTTTTACAAGACATAACATTGATAGCCGATTTTCTAATTGATCGAGACGTATTTGGTCAGAAGTTAAATATAACGACATTTAGATATTGTTTCAAGGTTTTCAAAAACGTCAAGTTTGATCACTAACACTTAACGTACAATATTTCACGACTAGTTTTGCGAGGCCATTTGGGCATATTTTCACAAGTAATGAAAAGTGTTATTTTTGCGGCGAAAACACAAAATTCACCGATAGACAACCAAACGAGGATCGTGGAGTATCATTTCTACGTAATTACACGAAAAGTGTTTATTAACTTAACGAGACGTCAAAAATGAATTTTTCGACGATAAACATTATTTTCAAAATTAACGAGTGGTATCGTTAACATACGTATTTGCATGTGTAGCATCATTTCATTGCTTACATTAGATCCTATCATTCATATTAGGTTGCGGTTAGAGATCGTGCCTCATTTCAGTATATCCATTGTTATCATTGTTGCTATCACATCAGGTGAGTTCCATAGCCCCTACCTTTATACGTTTTGGATTACGTTTTGGGGGAGAATACATGCTCAATCATTTTCAAACCATATGCTCGTTTTACATTTAAACTCGCTGTTCGTTTTACAATTAAATACCATGCTTGTTTTACTTGAACTGTGACTTGTCTTTTAAACATTATTAATTGATTAGATAGGCGTCATTGTCAGATTTATTTATATGGCATCATTGTCATAGGCGTCATTGTCAGATTTATTTATATGGCGACATTGTTAGAATTATTTATATGGCGTCATTGTCAGAATTATCATATGACGTCATTGTCATGGCGATATTGTCATATTTAACATTAAATTTTGCTTTTCATATATTACTTTTGTTTACACAAACCAAAACTTATTTGGCAGTGGGTTGTAAACACACAGGTTGCAAGTCTTGTATGGGCGGGACTTGGGACTGAGTGGATTTACAATGCCTTTGCTGGGAAATCTCCATTCAAATGCTTTAAATTACATTTTTCACTAATCTCTATGAACTCACCAACCTCGTGTTGACGCTTTAGCATGTATTTTCAGGTATAAGCAATAGCACGCTACTGGAGGCTTTTGGCAGGGCATGGCATTGTCATAGAAGACTCTGATATTCATTTGGGGACCATTTTAATTGTTTTAAGGGCCTATTTTCGCACTACTTTTAACAATGTAAATTCAACACTTTTGTTAAACAATTTTATTCTAAATAATTGAGGTGAAAACCGTTCTTTGTACTTGTGTTGTGATACCAATTGAGTTACACCCCAGCGACATGTATGCTTCCGCTGGACCCGATTCTGGGGGTGTGACACTATTTATTATATATGTTGATGTATCTACGGCGTGACACCAAAATTTTTGTGGGATAGATTGTTCATTTAGCATTGTTCTACTCATTTCTTGTAAGGAATGATTCTTTCTTTCTACTACCCCATTTGATCGTGGAGTGCGAGGAGAGGAGAAATTGTGAGATATTCCATTTAAATCACAATATTTTCCGAACTGCACTTCGTTATCAAATTCCCGACCATGGTCCGTCCTAATAGATACTATAGAACATCCTAATTTGTTTTGAATCATTATACGAAATATTTCAAACTTATTAAAGGCTTTGGTTTTATCACTTAAAAATCTAGTGCACGTGTATTGTGAATAGTCGTCTACAATTACTAAGGTATAACGGTTACCTCCGTAACTCTGCACAGCGGATGGACCAAAAAGGTCCATGTGTAATAATTCTAGGCATCTAGTAGTGGAGACTATATTCTTAGCTTTGTGACTAGCATGTGCTTGTTTTCCAATTTTACAAGCATCACAAAAATGTTAATCATATCTTAGGTTTGGCAAATTTCTAACTAATTCCTTAGAGGCTAGGGATTGTATTTGTTGCATATTTGCGTGACCTAATCTCCTATGCCACAATGTAGAGTTTTCATCTAAGGTTAATAGACATATTTTATCTTCCGGTTTATTTCCTAGTTTCATGACATATACGCCACCTTTCCTAATTCCTCTACCTATGACCTTTCCGTCCTTAACTATTTCGCTATCTTTATCGATAAAGGTAACCCTACACTTATTATCGCATATTTGTACTATACTAAGCAAGTTGTATGTTAAATTATCTACATGCTCAACATTTTCAATAGTTAGGGAGTCTTGAGAAATCGTACATTTGCCAATGATTTTTCCACGCAAGTCACTACCGAAAATAACATTACCTCCGTTGTATGCCTTGTAGGAGGAAAATAGCTTGCGATTCCCCGTCATGTGCTTCGAGCATCCACTATCCTTAATCCATTCGTCGGGCTCCAAATTTATTCCTAGACATATTTCATCGGTAGCTTGAGCTACAAGACATTTTTCGTCATTTGCTTTGTCCGCTTCGTCTTTGTCGCTATCACTCCATGCTCCACTAACAAAGGCGCTTTGGTAATCATAACCCGGTGGCTTTGGACATTCGCCAATGAGATGGTTTGGGCTTCCACATCTATAACACTTTCTTTTCCCGTAGTTATCATTCCTATTTCTTTGAAGCGATCTTCTTTCATCTCGTGGTTGTCTTGTGAATCTTCCTCGTCTCTTGAAAAATTTCTTGAACTCTCTTAAGGCCATTGCATATTCTTCTTCTTCACTATAGTCACTTGAATCGTCATCATCACTAAGTTCCTTTTTGGCTTTTAGCGCAAGAGATTTGATTTGATCTTTCTTGCTCTTGACCGTTTCCGAGTCTCTCTTTATAATTTCTTCATGGACCTTCAAGTTGCCGATAAGTTCATCAAGCGATAACTTCATCAAGTTCTTCGATACTTCAATAGCCGTGACCTTCGCGCGCCATTTTGGATGTAATGCCCTAAGAAATTTCCTTACACAATTTTTGCTAGAAAAAGTCTCATCAAGTGCTTTTAAACTAGTGATAATAGTGTTAAATTTAGCAAATGCATTATCAATAGATTCCTCTTCAGGAATTGTAAATTGTTCATATTGTTGAACAAGAAGATCTATTTTGTTGTCTTTAACTTGACTATTACCTTGGTGAGTGATTAATAAAGAATCCCAAATTTCTTTTGCGGTTTGACACATAAAAATTCGTTCATATTCTTTGCGTGGTAATGCATTATAAATTACCATTTTAGCCTCATTATTTTTTGCTAGTTTCTTTTACAAATCATCATTTTGTTTTTCAAAAGGTACAATTTCATCTATTTTAGTTAAAGGATTATTTTGAATAGGGGGAAAATCACCATAGGTAATAACATGCCAAAGATCAAGATCTTTTGATTTCACATAAGTTTCGAATCTATTTTTCCAATAAAGAAAACCATCACTCTCGAATAGTGGTGGTCTTTGCATAGATTGCCATTCTAAATATTTTTCGGATTCCATAGATCGTTTCAAGTTTTAAAATAAAATTTATTTTAAAAATCTTGTTTGACGTGGCTCTTGATACCAATTGTGGAAAACTAGAAGGGGGGGGGGTTGAATAGTTTTACGTCTTTTTAATTTATTATAAAAAGTTTGTTTACTTTTAAAAACTTAGATTCAAATTTATGTGAACTCAACTCTTGAACAATATGAACAAATATAAGTAGATCTAAATTAACAATGCAAGTAAAGTAATGAAATGAAATGAAAGATAGAGATGGAAAGATCAAACCGCGACATAAAGGATTTATAGTGGTTCGGCTACAAGGACACCTTCCTTGCCCTACTCCACTCCTCGAGCACCTAACTTGAGAGTTTTCTTCACTATGTCAACAAGCTCCCTTATGGCGGAGAAAACCTTACACAACTTTCGCTTACACCAATTTTACGACACAAAGCTAAATGTCGAGTTCTAATCGTAGCTAGAACCAATATCACAACTTCAATCACAACTTCTTCACGACTTCTTCACTACTTCTTCACAACTTCTTCACTACGGCTTCACAACTTCTTCACAACGGCTTCACAACTACTTCACGACCTAGCACTACTTATATACTCTTCTACTTCTTCACAAATTCACTACTTACACACCTTAACTTCTTCACAACTTCACTACTTACACACTAAATTAGCCTACGCAATTATGTTCACACCTATCTAACAAATATACACAACTTATACAAATGAAAAAATGATTTACAATTATGATACTCCAACAACTTGGATGGAAGAGATACACCAAGTTGTAATACTTCTTGTCTTGAGGGATAGAAGTATTCTTCTCTTGCACTTGAGAGGTTGAAGCTTTGGATCACTTGAAACAAAAGCTTATAATTATATGATCAAAGGATTAATTAGAAAGAATAGGAAAGATTTGAACAGAAAGTTTTAGTGCAAAAGGTGAGGAAAAAGTCCAGGAATAGTCCAGTATTTATAGGCAAAGCTGGGGACTGGAGGAGCGTGGCCGGTCCCCTTAATTATTAAGGGGGCGGCCTGCTTGATTAAGGGGGCCGCCCATTATATACGTTGCCCAGCTTTGTCTTTTTGTGGGGAAGGTTTTCCTGGAACATTTTTGCCATTTTTGGTTAAAAATTTGAATTCATATATTTATTATGGATTAAACATTTTCCTTTAATTACCAAAAATGATTTTGTAAAAGATATAAAATGTTTTTTTCATTTTATAAAAATTCTAGTGGTGAAGAAAATATTCCTTTGATCATATGCATTAGGCATTTTGTTTATACATACCTTAAGTGAATAAGTTGTAGAAATGAATATTTATAACTAAATACTTGTTTATTTAATAAGTTCATGTTTAATGATTTTACATTTTGTGATTATCAAAACATAGAGATATCAAGAAGTATTAATAATGCTTTTAGGCATTATTTATATCAACAAACCAAGTTTTTTACATAAAGCACTCAAGAAAAATCCAAAGTTGTACAGTGCAGAACTGTTGTTTGATGACACTTTCATGCGTGTTGTTGTGTATAATAATGAAGAGGAAATGGAACAAGAGGATGAGATTCGATCCAAAATGAGTAATGTCCACTTTAATAAACCATATGATTATTGACCGGATCTAAACACACAAGTTGTGTCGGGGATACTTTGAGTATATACTTGATAGCATGCGGAATTTACTACCAAGTACTTAAAAGAATATGTGTTTGGTGATTGCGTGATCGTACGAATGTAACAATAAGAACAACAAGACAATTGTTTAAACCAAACACTTTGCTTCAATATATTGAATGATTACAATGAGATTGTGAGACTAAGATAATAACTCACGTACTTAGGATATGAAAACCCTAACTGAGGATCTCTTTTTATAGCAAAAAGAGTCCTTTACAAGTAAACTATATTTGTATCATTCTATACAAATAAGATATACATCATATCCATTCCATATTTATCTTCACACGGTTTCACCTTGATCTTGTAAGCAGTCCTAACTTTTCTTCATCAGCAGTACTAACTGTTCTTGTATTCTTCTCTTCATCAGCAGTACTAACTGTTCTTGTATTCTTCAACCGTACTAACTGCTGAATTTAATTCCCAACAATCCTCCCCTAAACTTATGATTTCTATGCAAATCAACAAGTTTCTTGAATTAAACATCTGCATATGTTGTTGGGGTAGATTCTTTCAAACACTTATCTTTAATCTCGAAACACTTGGGAATTTTCTTCACATATCGTACTCTTTTGGTCAACTCTTCAAAAATTGCCAAAATTAAATTTATTCTTATAAGGAATTAATTCTAAGTACCAACCCAAAGAATTTACTTCCTTATACCAACCCAACATTTAATTACTTTAATAACTCCGTTGGTTCTATAAAAAGCCTTAAATTCTCATTACTATCACCATTACACACATCAACCTTCAAATCACAACTATCAAGCATAATGAGTTCTTCCAACCCAAACATTGTTGATATTTCATCAGATTCTTCTTCAGATTCAAAAAGTCATGGATGGAGATCTTACTTTCCACCGAACTACACTAATCTGACTATCCGAAACCCATCTCCAAAAGCTCAAGAAGTATCTTCTGACGATGACCTTTCAATATCCTCTGATGATGATGATCAACAAGCACTTCCACTATCAGTTGTATTGACAAGAGAGATAGAGAAAGCTGTGGAAAAAATGAGTAAGGTTCAAGTGCCCGAAAAACATCAACCACTTCCAAGACCCGACAAACAAGTTTTGGGACTTCCTAGTTGGAAAGTGTGGAACTCAATCAATAGCAAAGGAGTTCACAAATCCATGCCAGACTTCAAGGACAAAGGCAAAAGGAAGCTTGAGTAGTGATTATGTGTTAGATTGGTTTAGGTTTGTGTGTTCGTAGTTGATCGGTTTGTGATGTTAGGAGTTGGTTGGTTTTGTTGGTTTTTCTTATGTAATGAATCCACCTCTGTAATGAATAAATGTTATGCACCTGTTTATAATCCATCTCTGACTTCTTAATTCCTCCCCTGAATTTCATAATCATCTTTAACAGCAACTAGAACAAACTTTATTCCTCCCCTGTTTGGAAGAATCTTCACCATCAGATGAACTAGAACATATGACATCCAAGCTCAGCATCTAATATGACAATTTGTACAAGTTACCATCAATTCATTTGTTTAGTTTCAAACTGCTCTCAACACTTCCAGATGTGTTACCTTCTGAGAGAGGTGTATCACAGAGCATAAACTCAGTAGGAACAAGTTTGAACAAACAGTACGAACTGGTGAAGCTAGCAGTACAAACTGTCAACCCCAGCAGTACAAACTGTTAGCAAAAAGTTTTCAGAGATAAAATCAAGTTGTAAGTTTAATGTGGATTTGAAAACATTTTTGTCCACTTATAGTTTTTAGCAAACTATCAGCTATGAACGGATTTGACATGTCTTTACCAATAGCCGTTTGCTATAGACTAGCCAACTCTTCACACTTAGATTTGGTGAGTTGATAACCAACCAGTTTTTGGTAAACTGTCAACCATAAACGGATTTGAGCAGTCTTTACCAGAAACCATTTGATCTGGACTAGTTGATTCTTATGTTGGTTAGACATGGTGAATCAATGACCATTTGTTGTGTGACAAGCATTCACACTTGACAATCCAAACCACCATACTTTCCAAAGCACAATCCAAAGAAAAAAGCTTTTCTTAACCTGAAATGTTAGTCCAAAACCAAAGAAAACACAATACACAATATTCTCGTTTAACAGTTATCACAATTGACTAACAAATTCACAAGCAGTACTAAAAATTACCAAGCAGTACTAACTATACAAATAGCACAACTAGCAATACAAAAACCAAAACCATTTAGACATTAATCTTTTGAAGGATTAAGCATTCCAATACCTGTTACCAAGTACTGAAATCTGCTTACATCAAAACCTTTTGTTAAGAGATCAGCAAAGTTGTCATTAGTGTGTATTTTAACAACTTTTATTAACTTCTTTTCAGCACAGTCTCTTATAAAATAATGTCTAATTTCAATATGTTTAGTTTTTGAATGTTGAACTGGATTCTTAATGATACACATTGTACTGCTATTGTCTATATGTATAATTGTGTTTAAGAAATTGATAATCAAGCATCTGGTTTTGAATCCAAAGAACTTGAGCACAATAACTTGCAGCTGCCACATATTCTGCTTTAGTAGTAGATGTGGCCACCATAGTCTGCTTCTTACACTGCCAAGAAATTAATCTACAACCCAAGAACTGACATCCACCTGTTGTTGACTTTCTATCCATGCTAGCACCAGCATAATCAGAATCAGAGAATGCCACTAGATCAAATGCAGACTCTTTAGGATACCATAGCCCCAAGTTAGGCTGACCTTTAAGGTATCTGAAGATTCTCTTTACTGCTGTGAGATGAGACACCTTAGGATTTACTTGGAATCTTGCACAGGCACAAACAGCAAACATAATGTCAGGCCTAAATGATGTAAGGTACATCAGAGACCCAATCATAGATCTATACATGTGCACATCAACATCTTCACCACTGTGATCCTTTAATAGCAAATGTGTCTCCTTATCAACTGGTGTACTAGCAAGCTTGGCATCTGTGAATTGGAATTTCCTCAATATTTCACCAACATATTTATCCTGAGAGATAAATATACCATCTGGCTTTTGCTGTACTTGAAGACCTAGAAAGAAGGTAAGCTCTCCCATAGAACTCATCTGAAATTGGTCTTTCATCAGCTTTTCAAACTCCTTACACATCTGTTTCTTTGTAGAACCAAAAATGATGTCATCTACATAGACTTGTACCAGTAGAATATCACCCTTGTTCTTTTTAATAAAGAGATTTTGATCAATTTTCCCTCTATGAAACCCATTCTTCAGAAGATATTTAGCAAGAGTTTCATACCAAGCTCTTGGAGCCTGATGCAATCCATATAGAGCTTTCACCACCTTATAAACCTTGTCAGGATGCTCTGGGTCTATAAAACCTGGAGGTTGTGAAACATAGACCTCCTCATCAATAGTACCATACAGAAAGGTACTTTTCACATCCATTTGATAGACCATAAACCCCATAAATGAAGCATAAGCAAGAAATAATCTTATTGCTTCAATCCTGGCAACTGGAGCAAAAACTTCCTCATAATCTATACCCTCTTCCTGAGTATAGCCTTGAGCAACCAATCTTGCTTTGTTCTTTATCACAATGCCCCTCTCATCCTTCTTGTTCCTGAATACCTACTTTGTACCAATCACTCTCATTCCCTTAGGTAGATCTACCAGAACCCATACATTCTGAATTTTGAATTGAAGCAGTTCTTCTTGCATAGCTTCAACCCAACTTGATTCTTCTAAAGCTTTTAACACATTCTTGGGTTCAATTTGAGATAGAAAACATACAAACATACACTCATGCTCATGATCATGATGTTTTTCTTCATATACTACACTGAGAAAGCCATGATGATCTGGGTCTTGAATTTGCCTTCAGGTCTTGACTCCAGATTGTACGTCTCTTATGATATTGGTAAGTGGATGATTCCTATGTACAATAGTATGGGGAGTAGAAGGAGCTGCATAGCTGGTAGGCATGTTTTGTAGACCATCTCCAAAGAAATCAAACTCATCAACTTGAGAAGCAGTATCAACTGGTGAATCAAGATGAGGTTGACTTGGTCCAGCAGCATCACTATTTTGCTCAGCAGTTGTAACTTGTGGCTGAGCAGTACTAACTTCCTTTGTACTGCTCGTTGGATTTTTAGCTTCTTTACCATTCTGACCACTTGTTTCAGCAGCATCTTTCTCTTTGTCTACACCACTTGATGATGGAAAGTCATCTTTCTTTGTAGAAGACTCATTCACTGGACTTTCTTCCATGACAGGTATAAAAATGCAATCATCATCTTCCTCCTCTGAACCTGCATCATGGTTAGTATTTGTACCTGTAACAGGCACATAATTCATGGAATCTGAAAGACTGTCAATATCAAAGATCCAATCTGGACCTACACCTGCAACATTTGGTTTATTCTCCAAAAATTCTATGTGCAGATTTTCTTCTACATGCTTGGTGCTTGTATTGTACACCCTAAAAGCCTTACTGTGCAGAGAATAACCAACAAAGAAACCTTCCTCAGATTTCCCATCAAACTTTCCTAGTTGGTCTTTGGTATTAAGGATAGTAACATGACAACCAAAAGGTCTCATGAAGCTTAAAGCAGGGGTTCTACCTCTAAGAAGCTCATAAGCAGTCTTATTGTGAGGTTGCACAACTAAAACCCTATTCAATACATAACAAGCAGTGCTAACTGCTTTAGCCCAAAATGAAACTGGTAGCTTAGAGTCAGCTAACATTGTCCTAGCAGCCTCTATAAGAGTCCTATTCTTTCTCTCAGCTACACCATTTTGCTGTGGGGTTCTAGCTACACTAAACTCCCTCTTAATACCTTTTTCTCTGCAAAAATCATCCATCACCCTATTCTTAAATTCAGTCCCATTGTCACATCTGATTATTTTAACTTTCTTATCAACTAGGTTTTCTACTTCAACAATGAAGGTCTTAAGGATTTCACTAGTTTCATCCTTAGTTTTCATAAAGAATACCCAAGAAAACCTACTATAATCATCAGTGATAACAAGACAATATCTCTTAAAATTCAAGCTATTCATAGAAGTAGGACCAAACAAGTCCATATGCAACATATATAAAGCTTGAGAAATAGAGTTCTGGGTTTTTGGCTTACATGAGGCTCTGTGTTGCTTACCTTTAAGGCAAGAAACACAGGTTTGGTCATTGAGAAAAGTTTTATTTGGTAAACCTCTTACCAACCCATTTTTAGCAATATTGTTAATGGTTTTAAAATTAACATGACCAAGCCTCCTGTGCCACAACATTGATTCTTCCAATGTAGCTTTTGCAACAAGACAAGTAAGTCCAACCTTAGGAACTAGTTTATTCATCTCAACACTGTATGTATTATCCTTTCTAGGGATTTTAAGCAATACTTGACTTTCATCAGGTAGCTTGAAATCAGGAGAAAGAATAAGACAATCAGTATCAGTAAATAAAACTTTGTTCTGTTTATCACAAATTTGTGATACACTGAAAAGATTGTACTTAAGTTCTGGTACATAATACACATTTTCAAAATCAAGATTACCAGTTTTAATTACCCCTTTACCAGTAATCCTTCCTCCAATACCACCACCAAAGACAACTGGTCCTCCATCCAGAGCAATAAAGTCTGAAAGATATGACATGTTGCCTGTCATGTGCCTTGAATATCCACTGTCTGAATATCCTCTATCTTCTTTACCATTTGAAGGATGTTCCTGCACATAAAATAAAGGTGTTAGTTTATTTTGGGGATCCAAAACATCACTGGTTTCGATCTGCCTTGTGCATCAAGATGAGAAAACTTGATGGAGGTCTTTGATGCACCATTAGGTTTGGTAGAATTTTTAACCCAATGTGCTGAGGCCTTGATAGCATTGCCCCTTTTTCCCTTAACATTTAAATGCCTAGCAGTAGGATTTGCTGGTCTAGCAGTTGGAATTGCTGACCTAGCAGTTGGAACTGCTTGTTTAAATTTATACACCCACTTCTGATTGGTCATTGCTGTTTTCTCATAAAAATTCCTTTTAACTGTTTGTGCATGATTTGAAAATTGTTTTGCAATTGAAACAGTTTGCTTGTTATTAAACCACTTATTTTGACTAGCAGTTGAAACTGTTTTGATGCCAGTCTTTAACATAACAGCTTTGGGTGACATCTTATGATTTGCATTAGGGCTTGTCAATCTAGTTGGACTATTTTGAGTTACCCTAGCATTGTTCCTATTCACCCTTGTATTCCCAGAAACCCTCTTTTTCCATGGGTTAGAATCACAATAAGCAGCCATATGATCAAAACTTAAAGCACACTTTTCTAATTATAGCAAACTTATCATCCAATTTCTTAGATTTTGAGTGATTCCAGTTCCTATAACTATCCTCAGAAATTGATGATCTGTTCTTAGTCCTATACATCTCAGCATATCGAACACTTTTCCTAACTGGTTTTATGTTTTCAGTCTTAACCACTTTAGGAGCATGTTTAACTTCTACCTTAACAACATTAGGTTTATCCTTAACCTCTACATCCTCATCATCAGATGTCCAATCCTCAATAGTTGGTGCATCTGAGTTCCTATCAGAGGACATCTTTTCCTCAGAAAGAGATTTATCACTAGCACTCACAAAAGAATCTTCTGCCTTAACAAATTTAATAGGATTCTCACTAATCTTAACACCATATCCAGGAAAATCCATATCCTTAAACTCTTCTAAGCCTGTATGAGCTAAATCAATTCCTGGTGGAACAAACATTCCTCTAAGAGGGGGTGCAACTGACTTATAACCTAAACCAGATTTAGCTTTGTTAAGTATTTGACTCTCTACTATCTTCTTAACTCCGTTTGAATTATGTTCAAGAGTATCTACACTTAACTGGATGTTTTCTTTTTCCTTTTTAAGCTTCTCTAGTTCATATACAAGTCCACTCATTTTATTATCTTTTATTTCTAAATCCCTATTTAAAACACCTATCTCATCAGAGAAGTTTGACTCATTCTCTCTATAAAACACAATCTGTTCTTCCAAAACAGCTAATCCTCTTTTATGATTTGTCAGACTGGAATTTACTTGATTAAATTCTACTCTAAGATCATCATACTGTTTCTTAACATTTTCATAATCTTTTAAAGCACGACAAGAATTTGAACATTTTTGGAGTATATGTACCTCAGAGTCTGAGAAAGCCATCAAACCCAAGTTAGCTGGTTCCTCTTCTTCCTCCATGAAGCTCCAATGAAATCCAGCTCCATCTACAGCTACCATAGCCTTGGAAGAAGGCTCTTCAACATTAACTGTTCTCCTTGTTCCTTGCTGATTCTTAAACCCTTGACCCTGGTTGCTTTGTTGTCTTGGACCTCTACATTCCCTGGCAAAGTGCCCCATCTTGTGACAATTAAAGCATTCCACCTTAGACTTATCATACCCAGCAAAATCTCTTCCATTGAAGGTAATCTTATTCCCAGTCCTTTGGTAATACTTCTTAGCCCTGATGCTTATCAAAGCCAACTGCCACTTTAAATCCATAGCCTCCAAATCATCTTCAGCAATTTGAAGAAGATCTTCATTAAAGATCTTAGACCCACCAGACTGTTCTGACACAAATGCATATATGGTCTCATCAGTCAAGCCAGCAGTACTAGTTTTTTACACTAGCAGTGCTAACTGTTGGTTTAGCCGTACCAACTGCTTCTTCATCTTCATGATTCGAACTGTTTAAAGAAGATACAAAAGCCATATTCCCTGAACTAGAACTGGTGCTACCACTCTTCTTGACCTTCTGCTCAACAATCTTAAGATTGTTGTAAAGCTCATTCATTGTCATTTTCTCCAGCTCTGGTTTATTGCTCCAAACCACAACATAAGTGTTCCATTCAGCAGGTAAACTATTTAGAAACTTCATGTTGAGGTCTTCCTGAGGTATCACAATCTTCAACACAGTAAGTTGACTGATGATCTTTTGAAGCTTATTAAAGATATGGTCCAAAGTTTCATTGCTTGATGCAGTGAAGTTCTCATAACTTTGCTTAAGTAGGGTTTTCTGTGCCTTCTTGGTAGCTTCATTGCCACCAAATCTTTCCACCACTGCTTCAAAAAGAGTTTTAGCAGTCTCGTAATGGCTAAAATTCTGCACTTGATCATTAGGAATTGCCATTAGTAACAAATTCCTAGCCTTCTGATCATTCTTCTTTTTGATTCTCTCCTCGTTTGTGACTGGCTCAGTGTTAAGCTTTGTGATCTTGGAACCATCAGCACGTGTTTCTTCAACAGGAATTGGTTTGAAGGAATCACCATTGATAATGATATCCCATAATGCATAGTCTTGCACCATGAAATATTGCTCTATTCTGAGCCGCCATAAATCGTATTCATTCTGTTTCAGCATGGGGAGTTTAGCAAGGATTGAGGTTTGAGGTGTCTCCATGTCCATCTTCTTGGTTGCTAGTGAGTAAATACTTCTGGATCTTCTAAACTCAAAGTATCAGAAACCTGGCTCTGATACCACTTGACCGGATCTAAACACACAAGTTGTGTTGGGGATACTTTGAGTATATACTTGATAGCACGCGGAATTTACTACCAAGTACTTAGAAGAATATGTGTTTGGTGATTGTGTGATCGTACGAATGTAACAATAAGAACAACAAGACAATTGTTTAAACCAAACACTTTGCTTCAATATATTGAATGATTACAATGAGATTGTGAAGCTAAGATAATAACTCACGTACTTAGGATATGAAAACCCTAACTGAGGATCTCTTTTTATAGCACAAAGAGTCCTTTACAAGTAAACTATATTCGTATCATTCTATACAAATAAGATATACATCATATCCATTCCATATTTATCTTCACACGGTTTCACCTTGATCTTGTAAGCAGTCCTAACTTTTCTTCATCAGCAGTACTAACTGTTCTTGTATTCTTCTCTTCATCAGCAGTACTAACTGTTCTTGTATTTTTCAACCGTACTAACTGCTTAATTTAATTCCCAAAAATTATTCACGGGTACCTCATATTAATGCCACTTTCGTACCTCAAAAGGATAAATCAGAACAAACATGGTCTTTAACTGAAGTGCATGAAACTTCTGAAGTTTCCCTGTGACCAAAGTAGCACAAGTTAATGGCCCTTTACCAAATCCTGTTGTTATTGCTCCAATGCCAAAACAATGTCATGTCCTTCGATATTCTAATACTTTCATGGACGACATAAAACTTTTGGAAGATGCAATTGAACGTAATTCGGAAATAAAAGTCTCTACTTTTCTATCTCCCTATGAGAAAGAAAAGAGAGAAGTTTTTCAAAAGCAAATTTTGCCACATGTTCAACACCTGCGACTTTGTGCTACACATTGGGAACATGAACTTCAAACAGTGGTTACATCAATGATGAACATTTTCGAAGCAAAAGAAAAGAAGATCTTGAAACAAAAATGTCAAAACAAAGCTTTGAAAAACGAAGCAGATCGACTCTTGGAAAATGTTCTATGTTCTAAAATAATTTATGTGATCATGAATTCCATTTATCTATCATGTAATGAAATACTTGTTGATGATCACTCTGTTGATGTTGAGATGTTGAAATCTGAGATTGATAATCTGAGAAAAGAAAATGAGAGACTTCGACAAGTCAATGATGATGTGAAACAAAATCTTTCAAAAGAAATTTTCCAACTAAACCAAAAGTTTCAATGGTGTCAGACTCAAAGTCTTGACTTTGAGTTAAAATTACAAAGCCAAAAAGAGTTATTGTCCTTTCAAAACAGTCATGAGTCCAAAATTCAAACTCTTGAAAAAGTAAATGTTGTTTTAAAATGTCAAATTGTTGATCAAGAAAATGACTTTAATGAAGTTTGTCAAAACAGAAATGACACTGTTTGCTTTAACCGGGAATTGGATTCTAAAATTCAAGAAAAGAATCACATCATCATTGAGCTGAATGAGAAACTCAAACTACTTGAAAAAGGGAAATTTGTTCAAAAGAATGTGATTGCTCCAGGCATGTATCAAGTAGAGGCAACACCTAAGAAAGCATCTTCACAGACCACTAATGTGCATGCTTCGACTTCTACAGGACTAGGCACCCCTCTTACAATTAGCAGATCCAAGACCATAAAGAACCAAAAGAAGATTAGTGTCTGGAAACCTAAGAGCGGCTCACCTAAAGATGAATAAGTAGAAGTTCACACTAGGAAATCAAATAAGACGCATGTTATGTCTAAAGTGGAATCCAACTTTACAAAGTGTAATTCTAAAAGAGATGTAACGAATGCTAAATCTTTGAATGCTTTGAATGATGTTTTTGTTGATGCTTATTGTGTGTTCTTTCGCACTAGTTTTTTGTCTGGTAATCATCAAAAATGTGTTGCAAAAACCCTTTTGTCACGTAGACAGAAACGTACTAATGGCATTTCCTCTAAGCCCACTACCGCTGCTAAGTCAATTTTAGGAAAACCGCCAAAAGTAGTTTCTATGACTACCGTTGACAAGACCATAGTTGCACCTAGAACAATCCAAACACCTAGTGCATTTACTAGGAAGAAGGCAGAATCTAGTTGGACGTGGCAGTGTTGGTTACAACATAAACCTATTTTTAATTAGTTACCAAAGATGCATAACAATTGTTCTACTAACCCAACGAGATCCACCGTTACCAACTCTCCATATGTGTCATCTTCTTGTGATGCAGGTGATTCAAATCATCCTTTGGATTGTAGATAATGGATGTTCCCGAAAAATGACAGGCAATTTGAAACTTCTAGTAAACTTTGTCGCAAAGTTCATAGGAACTGTTAGATTTGGGAATGATCATTTTGCCGCTATCATGGGCTATGGGGATTATGTCAATGGAAACATCGAAATAAGCCGTGTATACTACGTTGAAGGCCTTGGACATAACCTTTTCTCCGTAGGGCAGTTTTGTGATGGTGATTTGGAAGTTGCATTTAGGGGGAAAACCTGCTTTGTTCGAGACCTACATGGAAATGACCTTATGATTGGAAAACGTGGGACGAGTCTTTACACCATTTCTTTCTCAGACATGACCGCTTCTTCTCTGATTTGCTTACTCTCCAAGGCACACTCTACAAAGGCATGGTTATGGCATAAACGTTTGTCTCATTTGAACTTCAAAACTATGACGGAACTTGCTCGTCATGAGTTAGTAGACGGTCTTCTAAGATTATGGTACGCCAAAGATCATCTCTGTCCAGCTTGTGAACTAGGGAAGAGTACTTGTGCTAACTTTCCTCCTAAAACTGAGCACAATATGAGAAAGTAGGGATTGAACACCAAATATCAATTGCACGTAACCCAGAATAGAACCGAGTGGTCGAAAGGCGAAACCCAACGTTAGTGGAAGCCGCAAGAACAATGTTGATCAATGCTCAATTACCGGATTACCTCTGGGCTGAAGCTCTCTCCACCGCTTGCTACACCCAAAACCGATGTATGATCACCAAAAGGTACAACAAAACCCCATATGAACTTGTTCTCCGAAGAAAACCGAACATAAATTACTTTCATGTATTTGGGGCTCTCTGTTACCCAAATAATGATCGTGATGACCTTGGAAAGTAAAAAGCTAAAGCTGACATAGGGATTTTTGTTGGATACTGCGAGAATTCGAAAGGATTTTGTATCTGGAACCGTCGAACCCGAGAAATTCAAGAGACCATACACGCTCATTTTGATGAACTTACGGATATGGCTTCTGAGCAAAACAGCTTAGGACCTGATTCTAACCGTCTAAACTTCCCTGATCAATCAGATGCACCTCTCTCACTCAATCGCAAGGACTTGGAAGATCTGTTTGCTCTGCTATTTGATGATACTCTTGTTAATCATGCTTCTGAAGTATCCACTAGTTCCGCTGCACAACCCGTCAACATTCAAGCACCTGATACAACAGTAACTACTACAACAGCAGTTGCTGAAGATGCACCACCAACAGAAACATCATCAGCAGTAGAACAAACAGCTTCAAATATTGTGACTGCAACTGTTGATCCCTCTCTATCTTTTGAAGTACCCACACCCGCAAATTACGATTGAAATGTGTTTTTCAATCCATTTGCTGTGGCTCCCACCATTCCAGACATTGCAGAATCATCCACGAGCAATTTGGATCCGTCAAATATGCACCAGAATTTTCAACACTACCCGTCAACCCACAAATGGACTAAGGATCACCCTCTAGTGAACGTGATTGGCAACCCAGACAACCTGGTCATGACACGTAAAAGACTCCACACAGACGGTGAAACCTGCATCTATGCACTCACCGTTTGTCAAGCAGAACCGAAAAAAATTAAAGAAGCTCTTACTTACGACAATTAGATTGAGTCAATGCAAGAGGAACTTGATCAATTCAAGCGTTTGGAAGTTTGGGAATTGGTAGAAAGACCAAATGGAGTATACGTTGTCAGACTGAAATGGATATGGAAGAACAAGTTAGATGCTGATGGCACGGTTATTCGGAACAAATCTCGGTTGGTTGCTAAATGATTCAGTCAAGAAGAAGGCATCGACTTTGAGGAATCTTTCGCACCAGTGGAAAGACTTAAGGTCGTTCGAATGTTTTTGGCATATGCAGCTCACAAGAATATCACTGTATATCAGATGGACGTGACTTATTCACCAAAGAGCACTTCATCAAAGAGCACGTGGAACAGGGTACAATTGAACTTTACTTTGTGGGTACAGAATACCAACTGGCTGACTTATTCACCAAAGCCATGCCTCATGCAAGATTTGTGGAATTGGTTCACCAGATTGGTATACGATGTTTGACTCCAGATGATTTAAACAATTTTCTTAAACAAAATTAAGCGAGTCAAACAAAAAAACTTTCTTTGTAAATAATTTCTCAAAAAACACAAAAAGATTTTCCACTTTTTCTTTATTAAAGTAAAAGTAAAAAAAAAGCTCTTTAAATGCGCAAAAGTCAAAACGAATCAAAATATGTTCTCGTTATTTCAAATTTAATCAATTTCAAATCACGAACATATTTTGAGGGGGAGAATTTTTACTAACTTTTGCACATTTATTATCAAAATATTCATTCTTCATCAAACCATATTTCAATGATCTCTTAAACTAAAGTTTTTTTAAAATTTTAAAAGTTTGTGTTAGTTCAAGGGGGAGAAATGGAAATAAATAAAGTTTTTCATCAAATTGGATCAAGGATCTAACCATTTTTAAACCTTAAGGGCTGTTAGTGTCAAAGTATCAAAAGTTTGTCACATTAGGACATTGTATGAACTAAACAAAGGGTTTAGGGAATGGAATCGTCAAAGTCCAAAATTTATACCTATACAAGTCAAAAAACGGATATAAATAAAAACACAGTATTCATTAAAATTTGCAAAAACCCGCCAAATGCTTTCAACATCAAGTTTTCTCGATTTTGCTCTAACATTCAATTGTAAGTGTTAAATATGATCATTCATGCTTTTGTAATCACTCACTCAACGTTTCAGTGGTTGAATTTCATATTTGACGAATTAGGGTTTAAGAATCCAAGTTGGGCGTTTCTTGTTTGTTGTGCTTTAATCTAATTAACTTAGTGCAATAGTAGAACAACATGTCTTAGTGTGAATTGCAAACGTTTAATCGAGATAAACAACATCAGGAAATACGATTTGAGATTGTTAGGGTTTATATAGTCAAAGTTTTTGGCTGGTAATGAATGAGTAATGTGTTTATATGTTTAAGTGGTGGAATATGCTTATTGATATGACTAGAGTATGCGCTTAATGTTTCATAACTTGAATCAAAAAAATAGTCTAATTTGAA
This sequence comes from Artemisia tridentata subsp. tridentata, assembly GCA_021014915.2. Taxonomy (NCBI): domain Eukaryota; kingdom Viridiplantae; phylum Streptophyta; class Magnoliopsida; order Asterales; family Asteraceae; genus Artemisia; species Artemisia tridentata. The sequence continues at coordinate 117,325,135 of CP139504.1, forward strand.
TGAGTGCATGTGATCATATTAGTTGTGGAAAACAATGTATTGTGCTATGTGGGTTTATGAGTTATGAATTATGATGAGAACATGATTAGGATGATAGTTGATCATTGCTTGTGACTTATAAATGAATAACATGAAATCTAAATGATATGAATGTCTCCGAGTTTTGATTGAATCCTTCGACTTTGTTATTAAATTGGAATCCTTCGAGTTTGTCTCCGAGTTAGGAGATTAAAGTTATCCTTCGACTTTCTCTCTGAGAAAGGAGTAAAGTTAGAAACTTTATGAAAATCCTCCGACTTTGTATTTATTCCTAATTTTCCGAGTATTGAATAAATTCTTCGACTTTGGATTTTTATTAATATTTTCTAAGTTTAATTTTTTCTCCGAGAAAGTCATGGAAATCTAACTCTTCGAGTTTCTAGCTTTTCGAGTTTCTAGCTCTCCGAGTTTCTAGCTCTCCGAGTTTCTAGCTCTCCGAGTTTCTAGCTCTCTGAGTTTCTAGCTCTCTGAGTTTGTAACTCTCCGAGATTGTATCTCTTCGAGAAACTCAAAATCTCCGAGTAACTTTCAAAAAACTTCGAGTTTGAAATTTTCTCAGACTTAGAAATTTCTTTAATTCAGAAATCATTGAATGGAAAATGTGCTTGCCTCAGTATGGATTGCTTGTTTGATATGTAAATGTTATTCATGATTAAGTCTCACTATGTGATGAATCATATTAGTTAGGCTTAGATCGTGTAATAAGAATCTTACACTAAAATAGATATGCAATTTCCATTGTGTGTTGTTGTTTGTGTATGTGCCTCACAGGTTAATCATGTCTCAAGGATCCGTTACTAGAAAGGATATGATCCCAGAAGGAGATGAGCGAAAGATCAGTTACTCCAACTCAAGAATCAACTTTGAGACACTACCATGTCATCAGTCATGTCAAATAATGGTGGAAATACTCAAGAGGCACTACGTCAGTTCTGTTATGACCATGACAGCAAGTGTACCTGAAGTCTACATGAATCAGTTCTGGCACACCATGATCATAGGTAGAGACAACAAGACCATTACTGTTACCGTTGAAAACATTGAGATCCAGTTTGGTGTTGACACTCTCCGTAATGTTCTTGATCTTCCTTTAGAAGCTTCAGGCCCGAGAGGCAGATTCCATGACGACCCTGACTTTGAAACCATGGCTGAAACATTAACACGCCTCGGCTATGATGATCAGGGTGATGAGCTCACTTCTCATTCTAAGGTGGATAGGAAGCATATTCCTCAACCTTGGTTATCCTTCTACACCATCATTATCCACTGTATTACCGGCAAAGAAACTGGCCTTGAACACCCAAGACTTGAACATTTGCAATTCTTTTGGGGTGTTAGCAACTTCTACCATATGGACTACGCTAAGTACATATGGAGAGATATGATTTACCAAGCTCAACAGTTCAGCCAAAAGAAGGGATACAAGATACCCTTTCCACGATTCACCAAGCTGATAATTTCACATTTCATGAAAAACCATCCAGGAATTGAAAAACGATTAAATAAGAAAGCACATACAGAACAGATGGATCACATACTCACCAGGGTGAAAGTTCACATGACCAACACCACTAAAAAGGGTTTGAGGATTCCACCAAAGATGTTAATAGAAGCAGTGATGGCAATTGAAGCTTACAGATGGTATGACGAGGCAGAACGGGAAGGAACAGTCAGGATAATAGTTAAGGGAGCAAGTTCAACCAGGGGCAGAGGTAGAGGAAGAGGCAAAACTGTCCCAGCAGCTTCTTCTAGAACAAAGAAAGTTTCAAGAACTAAGAAGAGGAAACTGACGCTCAGAGATGAGCCCACTGACGAAGATGACGAAAAGGAAGTAGATCTTAGGAAAGAAAAAAAGAAAGAGCTTATAAAGATGAAGAAAGAATTGGCAGAGCAAGGCAAAGGATTGGGCAAGGGAAAGGGAAAATCCATCAAAATAACATACCAATCTTTTGAACCCATTGAACCACCGATGACCGAAGAAGAAGAGAAAGCACAACTCAAGAAAGCTACAAAGGAAAACAAAGCAAAATGGTTGGCTTATAAGGAGAAACGTGAAATGAAAATGAAAGGTGAAGGATCAGCTTCACATGTTGAAGAAGAACAACCTGTATCTCAATCTGAAGATGATTCAGAGGCCACAAGATCTGTCACACTTAGTGAATCTAAGGGCCAATAAGAAGAATCAGAACAAAGTGTACATGTGGCATCAGGATCTGAATTAGATGAGAATGACAATGATGAAGATGAAAAAGTTGATGAAGAAGAAGATGAAGAGGGTGAAAATGATGAGGATGATGAAGATAAAGACGATGAAGGAAATGAGGAGGACTACAACCAAGGAGAAATCCCTATACCTTCTCCACAACCATCATCTGTGGGTCAATCCTCCAGTGAGCTCAAAGACTTAAAAGAGCAGCTCACTGCACTGCAAAACAGGGTTACCAAACTTGAACAACCAGATGATAGTGAGCTCAATACCTTGAAAGATCAGTTCACCACTTTACAATCTAAAGTGACGGCACAACAAGCAGACATTGATAAGTTGAAATCTCATGATCAAGAGCAAGCAACAAAGGAATATCTTAACACTCACCTGTCACAAGAAGTCAGCAGACTCCTTAATGAGATGCTTCCCAATCTTCTTAAGGAGTATGTCAAATGAAAGCTGGATAGGTTTGTAGCTAATCAACTGCAAACCACACCAATCACGATACAGACTCAACCATCCAAGCCTTATTCTACTGCTGAACTTAAAGAAAAATTGCTCGAGGCTATTATTGATGATCTTGAAGAGGCAGAGCTTTGTCAGTCATTACTTGATTCAATCACAAAGGCAGAAAAGAAAGGTGAAACATGCAAGAAGGTAAAGCCAAGCAAACGCTGTCGAGTTGATCACGACAAAGATGACCAAGCCAAGAGAAGAAAGAAAAATTCAAAATCAACTGGCTCTTCAACTACAGCACCTTCCTCCAGTGTTCATCAATCAGGCCAAGACAAGTTCGTACCTCTGGAAACAGGAGCATTTGATGAGGGTGAACCTTATGAAGACTAAAGCTTTGATCAAGATGACACTGTTACTGCACCACCCAAAGTTGCAAATGTGCACGCACCACCAGCTAATGGAAAAATCACACCTGCACCAGAATGGATCAACCCTGACGCTCCAAAGTAGGATTGGTTTGAAGCAATGGCGGATGCATATCCAAACGTTCTAGAGGAAGATGAAACACCTGCTGAAGGCTCTGTTGTGGACTTCACCAAAAGATTGAAGAAAGTAATGAGAGTTCAGAAGTTCAGATTGTCTGACATCATCAGAGTCCGCAACAAAGGCTTCTCGGAGTTCAAAACTGTAACAACTTCACAGCTGGAGTTTGAATATAACTTGGAACAAGTGGCAAGGGCTCTATAAGAGAATGTTGACTGGGATCATGCACGTGCTTCTCATCCATCCGATAACTTTCAACTTCATGATTACTCCCAACCCCTACCTCTTGTCGGACATTCTCACAATCCAAAGATACCCAAGGTGTATTTCTTCAACAACGACTTGGAGTATCTAATCTATGGAAACACAAACCCAGAAAAATGATACCCTACTTCCCTCACCAAGTATCGGGCAGCATCTTATGTGTTAGAAGGTTTTGAAGAGCAGATCAGCGACTTGTTTGTTACATAAATTGAAGAATACAATGATGAAGCTGCTCTTGGAATCTATCACTGGCCTGATATGAGGTAATGGTTCTACAAGTGGAAGCTCACTTTTCCTTCAAAGACCGACGTTTATCAGAAAAGTAGACTTCTTTCCATAACAAGTGCAGAAATAGAATCGAAGTATGGATACAACTTTCTGACAAAGATCACTGTGAGGAGGCAAGATGACAGAGAATACACGTTCAATGAAGCAGATTATCCCTATCTGAACATCAACGATATCGAAGACATGTATCTCCTCAAAGTTCAAGGGAAACTTGAACATCTTCCTGGGCGTCTCCAGTACGACATCATCAATTCTGTTCTGCTTTACATCCGCAATATTGTAATCAGATCGAGAGTTGAAGACGTTCATCTTGGGGTAGAAAGCTATCAGTAGAAGTTGAACTTAATCAATCCAGATATAAAACCTCCAGGGATAGCAGAAATGAGGCCATACACTTTCGGGGACAGACCATTTGGGGTAGGGTACGTTAGACGAAACTCATCAAAGTTCATGGGCTATCAAGACGTTCACAAATTTAGCGATGAAACTTTGATACTAGTCAAGTCTGAACTTAAACAAATTCTGGAGAACCATAGAAAGGGAAAGAAGCAGGGGTGGCTAAGGCATATGACCTGGAATAAAAATGATGTGAAGCAAGCCATCAAGTTCATGGACAAGATTGACCGAAGGCTCAAGTTTCGGGTGATGATGAGACGATTGGAGAGCTATGTGGGAGGACGTGCCAGAATTCCTAACATTCTCACTTTCCATCGTCCTGAGTAGTAATCACTGGTATCATTGTCACATTTCATCATCATTCATCATCTTTGTTATTTTTGACTATGGTTTGTGTACACATCATAGTGCACAACCCGTACTTGTAATGAAAGGACCCTGAGGTACGCTTTAGTGCCTCAATCCTAACATAAGGAGCGAAAGCTTCTTACTTTTGAGTAGAATTAAGCAGAATTTTCAAATTTTTTCAAAATTCTGCTCAAAAGAACAGGTATTCCCATGTTAAGGGGAGTACTTGAAAAACATAATCTTTGTTCTAAAAACAACAAGAAGTTCTTGAAATTCTTTCCGTAAACCTCAAAAAGCATATTTTAATCAAAAGTTTGACAAAAACAACATGAATATGCTATTTTTGAGGGGGAGAATAAAAATGTGCTTAAAATATGGTGATAAAAGTTTGAAATCTCGTATGAGCTTGACTCAGAATTGAACCCTCGAATTGACGATATCAAAAGTCAGTAGTCGAAAAGACATGTCCGGGACAGGTAATAATTTCAAGCCGGTTTATCCGATGATGTAAACGTGTCTCGCAAAGGATATGTCTGAGTAGAATGTACTTACTTCAAGAGATTTTTCTTGAATATGATCTGGACGGGTAATAATTTCAAGCTAGTTTTACTAGTGATGTAAACGTGTCTCGCAACAATCATGTTCATTGAAAATCAATCAATTCAAAAAGTGCTAACTCTACCTGACATGTGAAAATTTACCTTAAATACTTATGAGCACATGTTAAGGGGGAGTATTTATGAAAATCACAAAACTCTCAAAGTGTTAACAAAACATGTTTTTACAATCATAAGCACTTTGAGAGATTTTCAAAAAGATTGGTTTATGGCAACAATAGGATAGTCATGGAGATATAAGGTGACTAAGGTTAGGAAAAACCGTCCTATGATCCGCCAGAGCCGGAGGGATCTACCCAAGGACAATACCAATAGTTTAGAACAAGAAAGTCCTAGGTATGATGAAAAAAAAAGAGAAAATAAATGAAAGGAGAAAGAAGGGGTTGAAGAATGAAAAAGAAAAGTAAAGAAAAGGGTGAAAAGAAATAGCCCTCCATTTGATCAACCTTAGGGCAGACACCGGGTTCAATACATATGCTACTGGTTGTTACTACGGTAACACCGGTATTGAAGATTAAGCCGTCATAGACCCAGTGACGCACTGCACTAAACCTTCTAGCCACTCAGGTGTCTCTCAAAAGATACTTGTTTCATTTCACACGGAGAACCCTTCATTATCTATCGAACTCTCACTCCGAGATGTGTTGATATTGAAAAGGAGGTACTCTGCTCCATGCCTTCGACGACCAAATATAAGCACTTAATTGAGTTTAGAGCCATGAGATACATCAAAGATCTCTTAGGAACACTTAGAATTTCTACACTGGTTGTTCTACATTATGGACGCCAGTTGTAAATTATAAGAGTGTCCTACGCAGATCTTAGAAATCTGCCGAGAACATTCATGAGAGAATTCACAAATTGTGATTCTCAGTGATTGAATGGAAATCCTGCCAGGGTCAACATCAAACAGCCCTGACAGCAGGTCACTTTGGTAATCCCTTATGGATTACGCTTAGTGTTAGCTCCAAAACGGTCTACAGTCATGGAGTAATACTTCGGTATACTTCAGCGGCTCACTGAATTGTTGATGCACTTTGGTGTGTCTGTGTAAGCCCTTTCGGGGGTATCCGGTTCAGAACGGCCTGGGTTAGGATTAGAGAAAGTCTTCACAGTATGCTGTTGACGATCTCGAAGTCCGAATCTATAAGTGTCGGATGATTTATTGCTAACTGTTTACCTGCAGCTAATCATGGAGACCTGGAGTTCCATCATTACCATTCCATCATGCTCATATCCCGATGAAAAGTTCTCACAAAGACTAAGAGATAACAAAATTTCAAAGAAGCTAAAGAAAAGTCATAGTCCAAGTGTTACAAACTTTCACAAGTCAAAGATGGAAGCTTATGAAGTGAGAACCGTTTGAAGAACAAAAGTCAAAAGACATATGAGCATGATGGAAAAGACGTAAAGATGCAATCATCGAAGAACGTTGGTGAAAGGCAGATCAAGAGATTACTATATCACATATTTCAAGAACAAAAGAACAAAGATGCAAATGACATCGAAGTCGATGAAGCAAAGATGACGTCATGCAACCTAGATGACCAATGCTTAGGGGGAGATTGTTGGGAACACGTTATTAATTATTAACTATTGATAATTTTATGTAATAGGTTGCTTAGGCCTTTAGGTTAGTTTTGTGCTTCGGCCTGTGTAGAAGGCCCATGGGCTGTGGCCTTTTATTTATGTTAATTATATTGTTGATTAAGGTAAAGCCCTACTTATAGTAAACTACTATAAATACCCCCTCCCTTGTAGAGAGAGGGTTGGTAAATCTAAGTAACAACAGTTATGATTCTTGGAATTATGATTTTTTTATTCTAATATAGGTGTACTTGTATGTTTTCATTAGTTCTTGTTAAGTCGAGCAGTTGTTATACTTTTCCAAACCGATTTGTAATTAAGCTGTTATGTTTTCGTGGTTAAAAAGAGATGTAAAAATGATTTGACAAGAGTTCGTGTGGTTAAAAACTTATAAGAAAAAAATGGTGTTTGTTTGAGTTCGGATCGTATAAGGTTCGAGTCGGGTTGACCCGGATTTAGTCATGGGTTGTTCTTGTTCTTGAGTATGAGAAATATCTCGATATCGTTATTATTGTTTTGTAAACGGTTTAGGATTAGGACCCGTTAGGGAGTTTGTTTGTTTTGTTCGATCCACAGTTATCCGAGAGGGTGTGGTGGTTTCATCTTCATAAGTCATAGGTTGAAGGCAAGTAGACAAAAGGGTGTTTATTTGATCTTCTGGTTCTCGGTCACCATGTGGAAACCCACTTCGGTCATGGTTTGTCTCGAGTTTGCATCGCATTAGTTATGTGTTATGAGTTTTTTTTTGGATTGTTGGTTCGACCACACCCACACACGGTGTTGGTTTGCATTGGGTTACTGTCGGATACAATCAAAACCCACAAAGGGTGCGTTATGTTTATTTGTCTAGGTCTAGCAATCACACCACAAGGGGCGTGAGTTTGGTTATTTAGTTCAGTTGTTTGTTGTTTTTTTTTTATTTCCATTAAAACACACCCACGAAGGGTGTGTTGTGTTAGCATTATGTTTGTATAACACACATGGAGTGTGTTCACTTTCCTTGGTCAAAAGGGGTCTCAAGCCCTTGCACTAAAGGCACGATTGGTTCGAGTCTTATCCTCAAGGTCGAAAGGGTTCTTTCCCTCTTGACTGGTCACTCGAGCATGATATACAAGCATTAGATTACACACTGTTGTTAGTATATATTCAACACACTAGTTGCGTTTACATACTGGCTATGTTGATTTGCTTCACAAACTGGGCCAAAGCCCATTTACCACTAAATAGAGTTTGTTTGGTTATGTCAGGCCACCAGGGCGTGTTGGATTTGTTGTTACAACTTGGGCCACAGCCCACTCCACCGTGTTTAAGGGTGCATTTGACTTGCTGCTTTATTACGACTAATCGCGACTTACCTCGACTCATTATTATTTCACGACTTAATCAATTCACTAATATCTAATCATACTTATAATATGGAAACAAAAATGTAAAACTATAAGTCATACTCTATTAAATATTAAGTCAAACTAAAAACATAAGTGTTAACTTAAATTAAGGCTTTTGATTTATACCACTTTATTTAGGCTCAACATGACCCGTTTTAACTCATAAGAACCTAACTAAATTTAATAAGTAATGTAAGTGGTTTATTTTCTAGTATAGAAATTCTAATACATGTGTATTATTCTCGGGAAAACTAAAACGTATATAGGGGTCATGCCCGATTTTTGTGAAAGTTCTATACTTAGAGTACTTTTTACAAAGACCGACTAACAAACAATAAACGAAACATTTTATGCAAACATACACTCTAAAAATATAATTTCCCATCTATTAGCTTATATTAAATACAAACACCTCAATGAAGCGTTTAATTAATAATAATTAATTATATACTTTTATTTATATGATTAACTAACGTTTTATATATACAAATATATGTACATTTGGTGATATACATTTGACAGCAATGTTCTCATAATCCGACGACGTCTAATATTTACTTGTAATTTCTCTCAGTATCTCATCTTTCGGTTATTGTCGAACCGAGGATTTATTCGTCTTCGATACTTTTATTATTGTATGCCTATATACTATACACTTCCAAGAGCCAATACTCGCAAACACTTAGAAAACCATTTTTCAAACTTAAATGCTACCACACGAGCAACAATAAAGCAACACTTTAAAACTTTGATTTAATTAAAATTTCATTGAGTCTTAAACTTAGTCTGTGAACTAAGACATGCCTTACTAATCTATGTCGCGTGTTGGTGCCGAACACTATCTGATTTACTGCATTATCTGACTGTTGTTTGCTAAGGTGAGTTTATAGCCCTACTCTATTTATACTCGTTTTACAACTATGGGGTGAGAAACATGTAAAACAAATTTCAGGACCAAAATAATGTTCTATTTTCTCAAAACTATTGCGTAGTTAGCCTAAGCCCCGTAACCCACTATTATGCCCACCCTCATGAACCGTTAATTCCCTTTGGGAAGCGCGATTGATATAAATAGATCTATTGGGGTGACTCCCCCGTTTGGTTCGCCAAACCAGTCAATGAGAGCGTATACCAAGTCGGACTACGAGTGTATTGGGTTAAACACTCGCTACGGGTCCCTGATTATTATTTATGTGCTATAATGTAGCGCACTGAACGGTCGAGCCTCGGTTGCATGAACTTAGTGCTAGCGTGATAGACTATTTTGTATGTCATTATTTGTGTTGTAATGTTCATACAAAAAACTATTGGTCCAAATTTATTATTTTATTAGTTCATTTGAAACCTATGAACTCACCAGTTTTTTGCTGACTTTTAACATATTTTTCTCAGGTGTTTAATCTGTCTGATGGTTGCAAGGTTTTGGCATGGCAAGGGTCATAGACTATTACCCGAAGTGTTTTTATGCATAACTATGACTTGTTTTTATGGGACAACTAAACTCATGGGCCTTATTTTCAGAACTTGAAACTCTATTGTAAACTCCATAAATCTTGAATTAATGTATTTAAACGGAGTATGTATTCCGTTCTTTATTACCTTGTGTTGTGATTACCAATTTCAGTAGCACCCTGATGATGTACCCTCCGAACGGGTCGAAGGACTCCCCTTCGAGCCTACGTGAAGCCCTCTCTTTGGAGGCCCAGGTTAATCTCTTAACACGTTTCATTGGCGTAAAACCATTCATCTATGAAGTGGTTACCATGTGGGAATCCGCCAATCGAAGCTTTAAGCCCTTCGGGGTATCTCCTACGAAGGAGCAATAAAGGAAAACCATTTTAACTTGGTCATACCCACGTCCCTTCTTCCCTTAGGCTTTCACGCCAAAAGGGAGAACGTGGGCTACAAAGCCCTAACGGTTACCATAAATCATGGGACGCCCCCATGATCTCCGAACAAAGTGCAACTGCCCTCTACACCCCCTAAATCCTTTGATCATCATCGAAGGCCTGGTAGTGCATCTATTTGTACAATCAGTGGCGCCATCTGTGGGACCGCTACAATTGGTCTCGTTATTTTCAAGCTTTTAACCAACCAACTACTTTCACTATTATTCCGGCAAGGATCAAGGGAGAGAAGATACTCCCCCACCGGGTTTCTCGACCTTGGCGCCAATACCAATCAATGACTCTAACAACCTTCCCCAATAACCGCCTCCACGTTCACAACACGTTCTCACCCAGAAACAACACCCAACCATCATGCTTCGACATCAACCAATCCGGAGCCTATTATAAGCCCAGCCTTTGTCGAAGCCAACCATGAAGCGTTGGAATCACTCTTAAGGGCTCACAGAAGGCAAGTTAGGAATGCTGAGATGCGAAGGGAGTGGGAATACTCAAGTGAAGAGTATGATGATAAAATGGAAGTGGAGCCCAGGCCTCCGGCCCATGAGCCAACACTATCAGCCCTGAGGATTGGGTCACCAGTTGGTCGAAGGCTAAGCCGAAGTTCCGTTGGTTTCGAAGGAGTCCCGGAGAGGGCTCCGACAAGAAGAGAAGGGGTGGTTACGGAAGGCTCCAATGGTAGGAGTCAGCGAAGGGAAGAAGTGGGGGTTAATCTACCTCCGTTGTTAGCAGCTGATCTTGGAAGGACTGAAGCTGGGGTTCCGTTGCAGCCTTCTCACGCATCAGGCGTAGAAGGCAATCCATCTACAATTAATATGGGAGGAAATCTTCCTCCCAATGGTATGTACCCTCCGTTCCAAACTCAGTCTTATCCTCAAAGTTTATATCCTCCAGTTACTGGACAGCCTAATAACCCAAGTCTCCCTCAACCTTATGGGAGCATACCCTTCGGGCATCCTATCACCCTCCGTATGCCATAGGAAATGGTTATCCGTTCGCCATGAACACAGCTTATCAGTCCTACCCAAGCCAAACTCCTATGGAAATGCCCCCAAACAATAATCCTTACAATACTGTCCCTATGTATGCACCACCTTATAATTGTCTATACTCGGACCCTATGGGTTCGGCTACACCCTTCGTTAGGTGGATAGAAGATTACCCATTGCCTGACGGGTTGAAAATGCCTTCGCATATTGGGACTTATGATGGGAAGGGGGATCCGGACAATTTCTTACATTTGTTCGAAGGGGCTATTAAGATGCAGAAGTGGGTTATGCTTGTGGCCTGTCACATGTTTACTTATACCCTACGGGATTCTGCCCGTATTTGGTGGAATGGGCAAAAGCTTGGCAGCATTGTCAATCTTGATGATCTCAAGGCTAAGTTTCGGTCACACTTCAGTCAGCAGAAGAAGTTTACTAGGACCCATTTAACGGTGCACAACATCAAACAAAAAGAAAACGAAAGTACAAGGGCCTTCGTTACTAGGTACACCGATGAAACTTTACAGATCTTGGGTCTTCATGAAGATCAGCGCATTTCAGGTTTCGTACATGGTCTTCGAAATCGGAGTTTGGTGGAATTCTTATCCACTGACCTTTCGATAACTTACAAAGGGTTAATGGAAAAGACGCATACTTGGATTGAGGCAAAAGAAGTATCCACTAATGGTGCTCCGGTTGACAGAGACAACAACAACAAGTTCTCAAAGCATTCTGTGTGGGAAGGGTCAAAGAACAAGAACAAAGGCAGAGACAGCTTTTCTCCGTACAAAGGTCCTAACCACGGTTTGCTGGGAAGTTTAACTAAGTCTCCGAAAGAAATACTTGCTACGGAGAGGGCTGCTAAGGCCTTCGAAGCACCCCCTCGCATGACAAGCAAGGGTAAGAACAGAGATACAAGTAAGTATTGTCATTTTCATGAAGATTATGGCCATGATACGAACAGTTGCAGGGAGCTAAAGAAATAGATAGAAGAAGCTGTAAAGTCCGGGCAATTGGCACATTTGGTGAAGGGTATAAAGAAGGGAAAGGAAAAAATGTCCGATACCCAATTGGCTAAAGACACTACTCCTCTCGAAGCCCCAATACTCATGGTTCGTTGGGGGCGAAGCCGGTTTAAAAAGAAAGTTAACGGAGCAGGAAGTAGACGAAGTGGGGGAGGTAACATTTCCTCCTATTACAGGCCAAATCCCTTCGAATGATCCAGTGGTCATCAAAGTTCTAGTCTTCAATCGAGAAGTGAACAGAGCCTACATGGACTGCGGGAGCTCCTTCAAAATCATATACGAGCATTGTTTTCTTAAGCTCAAGCCTTCAATCAGATCACGACGGGTTGATTCGAAGATACCTTTGGTAGGGTTCTCCGGTGAGCACTCTTGGCCATTGGGAGAAGTGCCATTGGACATTACAATAGGAGAAGGTAAGCTCGCAAGGACAGAAACCCTCACATTTGCTATCGTAAGGTCCGATTCTCCTTACAATTTGCTAAGAGGAAGGACCGCTATGCAAAAGATGGGTATCGTAGTCTCCACCATACATGCAGCGGTCAAATTCCATACACCTCATGGGATAGGAACCGTATTCCCCGATTACAATCAGGGGAAGACCAAAGATGCTGGCAAAAAGATCAAGGAAAGTCCCGAAGAGCCTCCGAAGGCCATTCTAAGTTGTACAGATTCCGAAGAACGTATTGTGGTAAATGAGCTCTATCCAGAACAAACGGTGGTAATCGAAAAGCAACTCCCTGCTAACTTCAAAGCAGACTTGGAGAAGCTACTCAAAGCCAACAAAGATATCTTCGCATGGACGTACTCAGATATGACAGGGGTTCCTCGGACTCTCATGATCGATGGAAAGCCCTTCGGCACAGAGCACAAGCTTAAAGAGTTCAAGCACATTGAACCAATTAAGCAGAAGCGGCGAAGCCTGGCACCTGAAAGGAACGCAGCCGCTTGCAAAGAGGTGGATGAACATGTACGGGCAGGAATTCTCAGGGAAATGAAATACCAAACCTGGGTTGTTAATCCAGTTATGGTAAAGAAAAGTGACGGAGGGTGGCGAATGTGTGTTGACTTCACCGACATCAACAAAGCTTGCCCGAAGGACTGCTACCCTCTGCCAGAAATTGATTGGAAGGTCGAATCCCTCTCGGGGTTCCGTTTGAAATGTTTTCTTGATGCCTACAAAGGGTATCACCAAATACAAATGGCGAAGGAAGACGAGGAGAAGACAACCTTCTACACAGGAAAAGGGTGTCTATTGCTACAAGAAAATGCCCTTCGGTCTAAAGAACGCAGGGGCAACTTATCAACGATTGGTGGATAAAGCCTTCCACAAGAAAATAGGAAGGAACTTAGAAGCCTAAGTTGATGACATGGTAAAAAAAATAGGACTGAGGAAGACCTACTCTCCGACATCCAAGAAACCTTCGACCAATTAAGGGCAATCAACATGAAGCTTAACCTAAAGAAGTGTTCCTTTGGCATGGAAGAAGGACAATTCTTGGGGCATCTGATTACAAAGCAAGGAATCAAAGCTAACCCTTCGAAAGTCAAAGCCATCACTGATCTACAAGCTCCAAAGTCATTGAAAGAAGTACAAAGCCTGAATGGGAAGCTCACAGCACTCAGCAGATTCCTATCGAAAGGGGCAGGTCATTCTTTACCATTTTTCAAAACACTCAAGGGGTGTACGGATAAAAAGACTTTTCAATGTAGTTGTGATGCAGAAGCCGCTTTCCAAAAGCTAAAGGAGTTCATGGAAATTGTACCAACACTTATAGCCCCAATCAAAGGCGAAGTGTTGTTCATGTACATTGCGACATCTTTCGAAAGCATTAGTGCTGTTCTTTTGGCAGAAAGGGATAAGAAACAAGTTCTGATTTACTTTGTTAGCAGGGTCCTGCAAGGGGCCGAATTGAACTATCCAGAGTTGGAAAAGCTGATCTTAGCTTTGGTTTATGATGCAAGGCGTCTTCGAAGGTATTTCCAAGCTCATCCTATCGCAGTATTGACCGACAAGCCAATTAAGCAAATATTGTCAAAGCCTGAGAAATCAGGTAGAGTGGCTAAATGGGCCATCAAACTGGGGGAGCACAACATAGAGTACAAGGGTCAAAACTCCGTCAAAAGGCAGATACTTGTAGACTTTCTTGCTGAAACACCTTCCGGACCTAGCCAAGACAAGGAAATCCCAAAAGAGAAGCTCCCAAAGATGAAGGAGGGGTGGAAACTATACACAGACGGAGCCTCAAGTACCGATGGTTCAGGAGCAGGTCTAATGCTGGTCAGTCCAGAAGGAGAGGAGTATACTCATGCTCTACGTTTTGAGTTCGAAGCTACCAACAATGAAGCTGAGTACGAAGCTTTGTTAGCCGGCCTTCGACTTCCAAAGGAAATGGAGGTTGGAAACCTCTCCATCTTTATGGACTCGCAGCTAGTCGCCAACCAAATCAAGGGATCTTACGAAGCAAGGAAGCCCACCATCAAACAATATTTGGATAAAACCAAAGAACTTCTTCAGGGGTTCGACTCCTATGAGATAGCACATGTTCGCAGAAATCAAAACAAAAAAGCAGATGCCTTGAGCAAGCTAGCTTCGATGGCATTTGCCCATCTAACGAAGGAAGTTCTGGTAGAAATATTGGCTGACAGGTCAATAAAAAGAAGTGAAGTATCTGATGTCATACCTGAAGAAGGAACTAATTGGATGACCCCAATAAGGGAATACTTGATCAGTGGTATCCTTCCTGAAGACCCAAAACTTGCTCGAAAGGTCAGGGCCAAAGCTCCCCAGTATAGACTTATTGGGGACAATCTCTACAGGAGATCTTTCTTATCTCCATGGCTTCGTTATGTGGAACTAAAGCAGGCTGCGAGCATCATCTATGAGGCTCATAAAGAATTTTGTGAAAGACACGTAGATCCTCAGATCATTGCCTCGAAAATAACAAAGTTGGGGTATTACTGGCCATCAATGTTGGAGGATGCAACAAAAATACCACAAATGTGTTACGCATGTTCGACACACTCAAAAGTTCCAAGATCACCAGAGCATGATGAAACATCTATCACATCAGCAATGCCTTTCGGCCAATGGGGTTTTGATATAATCGGACCTCTAGCAGTATCTTCCGAAGGGGTACAATTCTTGGTAATAGCCATAGACTACTTCACCAAATGGGTCGAAGCCAAACCTTTGGCATCAATAACCAGAAAGCATGTGGAAAATTTACGTGGGAACACATAATTTGCCGATTTGGAATCCCACAAACCATCACCTCCTACAAAGGGAAGCAATTCGCCGAAGGGGTATTTCCATCTTTCTGCGAAGGCCTAAACATAAAGCAAATATTCACTTGTGTTGACCAGGCCATTGTCATGGAAATCGAGGTAAGGTTAGGACAACACCAACATGAGTGGGTAGACGAACGACCCCAAGTCCTGCGGGCATATAGGAATATGTCTCCCGAATAAAACAGCACAAGCAAAGCCAAGGCCAAAATTTGAGGGACCCAACGTCAGGTCGGAAGGCTACGGCAACAAGGGACAAAAAACGTCATGGACAAGACTGGAGATGATACTAACCTTCGAAAGTTTTACAAACATGACTTACTCATTTTAAAGCACTTAGCTTGTTTTTCAATTTCATGTAACACATTCTTCTCACCTGGGAAAGATGCATTAATGGTAGGTGTCTTAGTGTTCATTTCTTAAAATGATGTAATCCTCCCTACCCACTTAATGATATAACGTATTTCCCTCAAAATCTCTTGTTTCGTTTTATACAACAAAGATTTGCTCAGCCAAGTACTTTACAAGTTTCAATGTCGAAGGATGAAGCAAGACACATGTCTTGTATGCAAACAACATCCATTACAATTCACATTAACTTTCCTATAAAGTCTTAGGGTATTCTAAGCCCTTCGCAACTTAAGGATAAAAGACGGAGTGGGTCGCGACCCTCTGTCGCAGTCAAACTATACGATTGCTGAAAATCTTGGTCCAAAATACACATAATAAGGTCATAACCTTAGGTTGTATATTTACGTTTATATAAAAGCGTAAGAGAAGACAAGCATGACATCAAAAGTGGGACATAGTCCCCTAAATTGGCATTCACAAGGCTACATATAGTCATAACATTAAAGCATTAAAACAAATTGTCTAAAATCTGGGTCGAAGCCCAGAAACACAAAAGATAAATTGTTCGAATAGCTAGGCACAGGCCTAGCAAACCATCATAAGAAATTGTTCAACAGGGTACATGCCACCCTTAAAGACCAAATTATTGCCAACATGGCAACTTTCAAACATTCTTTGAGGAATTCGGATCCTCTTGTTGAGATGGAGACGGGAGCTTCACAGATGAAGTTCTTTTGGTAGGAGAGGGAGGCTATATTTTCTTTGGCTTATTGGATAGGAGATCTTCAATCGAGGCTGAGGGGTCTTTGGTTGCTTCGGCAAGGAACGGTTACTCCACTGTTGTGTATGTATTACCAGCTTCATTATATTCATGCTTAGAATTCGGAAGGTAATAAGGCACCTCCGACAACACCACTGGTTTCTTGGTTTCGGCAACCTCCTCCAGAGTTATGCATTTACCGCAGAATATGGCTGCATTCACAAGCTTTTCTACAACAGCTCCTACCTCATTGCTATGGTACAACTCCATGGCAATGTAAGGGACAACCTTCGATACCACCTCAGCCCTATCACTTCTCAAATTCTTGCACTCGAGTTTCAATCCATCCATCTCCTGGCAAAGCTTAACCCCTTTTCCACTAGCCTAGCTCTCTCAGCTTCAAGACCAGCGCATTTAGACTCAAGGGATGTAACCTGTGTCTTGTATCCCATAGTCTTGGCCTCCTCCAACATTAGCTTACCCTGCGACTCCTTGAGCTGTCCTTCGAGACTGTCCATCTTGGCATGAAGGGCCTCATACGGGGGATGCTTCTCAAAGTCTGCCATAGCCTCATCACACCTGGACTCTAGCTCAGAATATTTCTTCTCCCTGTCTATCTCCCTGGAAACGATAACGGCTACCTCCTCCTTTGCATCCTTCACCATATTAATCAACTGCCTTGTGCGGGAGTTCAAGTGGTTGTCCAGCATGGCTTGCCTGGTGTAGCTCTTATCATAAAGATCACAAAGCTTCTCAATAGGCATGTCACTCAAAGACCCTCTCCAGGAAGCAGGAGTGACATTCTCAACCAGTAGGTGGCAAGTGATGGCATTTGGTAGTTCCTTAGTGTTGGGCAGCCCTACATAAAAAACATCAATCAGATACGAAGAGCATTGGGAAAAGGGGGAATTGAAGAAACTTTTGCTTACCATGGATGTCCTCATCATCAGCTATCTCTTCTGGTGAATACATAATTGCTTTACCACGAGACTTCTCTGTCTTCTGTTTGTTGGTTCTGGATGTAGGAGTGGGGATGTTCAATTTCCTCTTGGGGGTAGTTTTTGCAACCTTTGCACTTGTTCCTTTTTTGGTTCGCACCCTATCAGCAATGCCGGAGGATCCTACGATCTTCAACTGATCACTCTCGGAGGGAGGATCATCTGAGTCAGCAATATTCTCAACAAACTGGGGGGCTTCCTTAGTATTCACAGGATTGACAGAAGGAAGCACGGCCAGAGGCTCAACAGGGGAAGCATCAACATCATTGTTGTTCACGGACACAAAGGGGGAACCAACTCCATAACTAACATCTTTGGGATCTTTGGGAATAAAGCTCACGTCTCTAGCACCTCCAGACACCACAAAGTTTCTAAAAGCCATTTCTGCACCAACAAAAGAAAAAGAGATGAATATCAGCAGGTAAGTTATTTATTTTATATAAATAGGAAATGTACATACTTTTTCCTTCACAAATAATTTCAGGCTTTGATAGAGACCCTTCCTAACAGTCCACAAGGCCAGCCATAAACAAGATAGGCTCAGGAAACGTTTATACGTCCACTGGATGGCGTGCAAGACGTTGGTACATAGGATCACTTCTTATCTTATAAGGTAAGGGTTCATTGTATCTTTTCTCATCAAACATGTATGCTTCATCTAACAAAGCTGGATACTCAGAAGGTATGATCGTGCTCTCAACATAAAAAAATTGACCTTTCCAATTTTGAATGTTTGAGAAGGGTTTAGTCAATAGGTGTGGCACATCATGCTCACCTCTCTTAGCAATAGTTATCCAATCTCCACCAGGATATAAGTTGACAAAGCCTCTAAGCACAGTCAGTGTAGGCTCAAAACCGTATGCTTTGCACATTACGATATAAGTAGTCAACTTTGCTAGACCAAATTGATTAAGCCTAGAGATGTAAACTTTATAATATTGCAGAAACTCCAAAATCAAGGGATGTATGGGAATCCTAAAGTTTGATTGAGTGAATGCATGCACATATAATCCTACATATCCAAAGGGAGCATCAAAAATATTTTGCTTTTTGCTCGGAAGCATGATCTTAAACTCTGTTGGTATGGGATAATCACAAAGGAAGTTGGATAATGCTTCTTTCGACAAAATACAAGTTTGTTGCTTAATTATTCTTTTAGCAGCCATGCTCATGTCGCTAATAAAAGAGTAAAAAATCAAAGAGAAAGGACAGAATTTTTACCTTTCGTTTCAAAGGAAGCACAAGAGCACAATATGGTGTATGTGTATTTTGGGCGGAAGGTGAAAATAAGCTAGGGTTTACCGTCCTAAGGGTTTAAATACCCATCATCTCTTTGATCCTGGCCATACACGTGTTTATTTACCCTTGCATCAAGCGGATTTCAAGTGGATGGTAAAATTTCGAAAAGACGTTTTGCAATTACCGAAAACATAGCCATTATGGCTGTGAAGCAAGTGGGTAGATAAGTATGACGTCACATTTAATGCGAAATTTAGTTAAACATTTTTTCTTTTTTTTTGTTGTTTGCTTTTGAGACAAGGAGGAAAGAGCGTATGTTTATTTTTTGAGTCGAAAGCAATTTATACTCATACGTATATATCACTTTCGACTGGGGGGCTTGATGATATACCCTCCGAACTGGTCGAAGGACTCCCCTTCGAGCCTATGTGAAGCCCTCTCTTCGGAGGCCCAGGTTAATCTCTTAACACATTTCATTGGCGTAAAACCATTCATCTATGAAGTGGTTACCATGTGGGAATCCGCCAATCGAAGCTTTAAGCCCTTCGGGGTATCTCCTACGAAGGAGCAATAAAGGAAAACCATTTTGACCTGGTCATACCCACGTCCCTTCTTCCCTTAGGCTTTGCCGCCAAAAGGGAGAACGTGGGCTAGAAAGCCCTAGCAGTTACCACAAATCATGGGACACCCCATGATCTCCAAACAAAGTGCAACCGACCTCTAAGGCCTATTTCTCCCCTATAAATAGCTTAGACGGGCCATAACCATGGTAATGTTAACTGACTTTCAACCGTACTCTCTCAACTTACCTCAAACTCACCATTATACATACTTACTCGCACGCCGGAGGTGGTTCGCAGGGTCCATCCCCTGCACAATCACTTAACGTAGTTTTTTAGTATTTCTTATTTCAGGTTAAAGACAAGCTTGGCGCAACCTCTACACCCCCTAAATCCTTTGATCATCATCGAAGGCCTGGTAGTGCATCTATTTGTACAATCACACCCCATGACCCGAAGGCTTCTGCAATACCAGATTTTGGGGGTGTTACAGATTGGTATCAGAGCCAGGTTATAGAGAACTAGGTACATATAAACCCTAAACTATAACCTCTTTTTACAAAAACAAGTTCCTATGACCGCCACTTTCCTGCCAAGCCTGTTGCCTTAATTACTGTTTTACTTGACACAACTATATGATATGTTTTACCGTTTGACAATTTATACTATATGCCAAAAGTATTTTCTACAGATACATACCATACTTTTCACAACTTACCTTCCCCTACACAATTTCACTACCCGACTCCGAGTTCGAACGCTCGCCTAATTCCTTCGAAACACTTGTGTTGTTCCCGTTACACAAGTAGAAATAACTACAAAGTTAATCTAATTGTGTTCCATGACTGATTTAATGTATTGATTAATTTAGACAAATAAGTAAAACGTAAAGATAAAAATGCAAGTTTTTCAATGTTTAAATTCTTAATATAAAATAATCAAAAGAATCTATACCCAAGTGTTAGCGGAAATAACACTTGGGATTGAAACGACAAGGTATGGTATGTTCTCCTCACTAAACTCAAGCTATGCTTGTGTGGCAACAATGGATGAACCACTGAGCTATCTCAGGGACTAGGTTGCTCTTTGGGGGAGAAAAGTGGTTTTGTGAAAGTCTAAGCTTTTAATGCACAAAACTTATCCACTTTTTCTCCCTTATGATCCTATTTATACAAAAGTATAAAAGAGCACTCGTGACTAAAAAGACAAACATAATGACCTAGCTAGTCAGGACAAAATACAACAGTATTTTTTCACTGTTACAAGAATCTATATTGGGAATAGGTTAGTACTGCTTTCCAAATGACAGTGATAACATTGCTCTTGTTCTCAAGCCTTTCAGGGAAAGTTTGACTTAGGCCTGACAAGGACTTCTCCTTATCTTTTCAAACTCTTCCCGCCTTGTCCGCCTTTCTTTCAGGCTTCAGATTCTTCAGTCTTCAGTCTTCAATTATAATTGTTAGGATCTCTGGGAATAAGTATTTCATTGTTGCTACCGATAGTGTTAAGCTGGTTCCTGCCGATAGCTTTGGTTCCTGCTGAAAGCTCATTGCTACCGATAGTGTTATCTTGTTCCTACCGATAGTATTGTTGCTGCGGATAGTATTATTTGTTATCCGTATATTTAGAATGTTTGTTAAGATTTATTTTTAGAAGAGATTGTTGTTTATCTCTTCACACGTTTTCTTGTAGAACGGATTAGGGTTAGGTCATCTTGTTAGTATAAAAGATATATCCGTCTATGAGTTTAGGTACGCTTTTAACATTATCAATATTGAATATCACAATTCTTAGTTCATAGTTTGATCCATAGAGGATCATTGTTCTTTAGAGTTTTCTTCTTTATAATACTTGCTGTTTAGTTTCCGCATAAACGCTTGTATTGCATACAGAGGTTCTTGTTTATACCAAGCTCAATCAAGCTCGAAGTACTCGATCCTACAAGTGGTATCAGAGCCTGGTAAGGATCTCTGATAAAGAAGAAAAAGGTCGATCTCATATCTCTTAACCCTCTCTCAATGGCAGACGATAACCCAGAAAACAATGTCATTAACCAGGAAGATCAACAACCCAAACCTGAAACATCCCAAGTCCAAACACAAATCGTCACCACTATGTCCACCAACAACGCTAAATTCCCATATCTGAAGAAAGATGAGTATGAAGTCTGGGCTATGAGAATGGAATATTGGATCACAAACAGTGATTATAATCTGTGGAATGTCATTCTCAAGGGAAATAGCAAGAAGAATACTGGAAGGGACGAGGATGGCAATATCTATATAGAGCCACCTGTTACTGCAGAAGAACACATGGCTGTGCAAAGGGAAACCAAGGCAAGAACCCTTTTGCTTCAAGCTATTCCAGAGGATCATATGAGTGACTTCCATCACTTGGATGATGCTAGAAAGATCTGGCATGCTGTAAAAGCCAGATTTGGAGGGAATGATGAATCCAGAAAAATGAGAAAGTCTATGCTCAAGCAAGAATTTCAGGAATTCAAGATCTCTGAGGCTGAAGGGATTCACAAAGGGTATGACAGATTCCACAAGATCCTGAGTCAACTCAACCAGTTGAAAGCTAGGCCGGATGATGAAGATTGCAACACCAAGTTTCTGAGGGCTTTACCACCATCTTGGTCGCAGGTTTCCATAACCCTCAAGGCCAAAGGAGGACTGGATTTTATGAGCTTTGATGATCTGTACAACAAGTTGAAAACCCTTGAACTTGATATCAAAGGGTATTCCACCTATACACCCCATACTCCAACCCATACGGCTTTTGTTAGTAACTCTGGTGCTAACAAAACATCATATGGAAATAGTCCAACACCATCAACATCATCAATCTCCTACTCACCTGTCACACCAAAAGCTCAAACCAGTTCTGAGAATCTTGTAGTGGATGTGCTTCATTCATTTGTTGCTGAAAGTACACCACAACAGAAGATTGTGTATGATGATTTCAATCAGGTTGATGAATTGGATATGGAAGAGATGGACTTAAGATGGCAGGTGGCTATGATATCGTTGAAGTTGGATAGGTTTGAAAAGAAGGCAGGAAGAAGGGTCAATTTTAATGGACAGGAGCCTGCCAGGTTTGATAGAAGGAAGGTGAGGTGTTATAAATGTTCTCAAACAGGACATTTTGCTAGGGAATGTACAGACAAGAAGGTGGATGATAAAGCACGGTATTCTGCTTTCAGAATTCAAGAGTTGGAGTCAGAAGACCCCAAGGCTTTGGTATCTGTGGATTCGATGGTGGACTGGGAGCAACATGAGAAGTGTCTTGCAAGTGGAGCAGATAAGGTCTATGGGATGGTAGCTGAATATGGTGAAAAGAAACAAGTGGCTAGTCAGTTTGGAATGATGGGTCATCCATCTCAGGTACATAACTGCCCGTTTGGTTGTGATTCTAAATATGATAAATTGAAACAGGAATTTGATGATAAAGAAAGTGAAAATAAGGATAACTTTATTCAACTTAAGGCTCATAAAAAGGCTGTTAAAACTTTAGAACAACAAAAGGTCTGGTATCAACAACAACAGTCTGCTTATGAAGTAAAAATAAAGGTATTGGAAAGAGATTTAAAAAATGCTATTAATGAGTTTAAACATACTGAACGGGAAAAAGCTAAGGTAGTATTAGATAATCAGGATTTAAAGTCTAAACTAGATGATACCTTGGCTAGATTTGATAAGTGGAAAGAGTCATCCACAAACCTTCACAGGCTTATTGATAGTTCTATGTCATCAAAAACTAAAAGAGGTTTAGGGTTCGGTGACCTGGTAGGGCCAAATCAATATTATGACCCTAATGAATATAGTGTTTTTAACCCAGAACCTGTAGATTATAGAAAGCCTGTAAAGTTTGTGAATGAGGGAGGGATGAATGATGTTCCTCCACCCATAACTGGAACATTTAAGCCTGCTAATCCTTTTGATGACTTTGATGATTCACAAATGATGTATGGCAAACAGGCAAAGGACTTGCCTAATCTTGATTGTGACTCTAATGAATTTGTCTCTTGTTCTTACAGTGACAAATCTTCAGAAATCAAGACAGATGACTATGCCACATGTGGATCAAGTGACAAGTCTGCATCAATAAAGTCAGAAGATGCCTCCTCAGAAGTAGCTAATGATGAATCTCACTCGAAGATAGCTGCATTTGAAGATATTTCTTTTGATAGTGTTAAAAACAATAATGTTTCTGGTTGTGGTTCTTTTTCAAACAATTCTAGTTGTGGTTCTGTTTCAAACAATTATGATTGTGGTTTTCATTGTGTTATGGATAATTTTGTTTCATGTGTTGGTTTGAATAATTCTGTGTGCAATGAGAAAGTTATTGTTAAGAAAAAGGCCCCTAGAAAGAAATCTTGCTTTGTGTGTCGTAGTTATGATCATCTCATTAAAGATTGTGACTATTATGAGAAACAGATGGGTTTGAATGCATGTCAAAATAGGTTTGTATGGAAAAATGTGAATGATATTCCCCCTATATTCCTCAAGCAGCAAGGAGAACTTCAGTTGCTACTGGCAAGCCAGTTCCTGCTGGTAAGCCTGTTGCTGCTGATAGGTTCATTCCTGCCGATAAGCCTGTTGCTGCTGTGTATTCAGTTCCTGCCAGTAGGATCAATCCTGCTGGTTGGAGAAGCAATTTGGCTAGAACTATCAGAAGACCTACTAGTTCTTACTTTCAAAATAATTTGAGACCTGTTTGTTTTGACACCATGAATAAGGGAGGGGCAAGATGGAAAACTGCTGTTAAGTCCTCAGCAGGTTGTTCTTGGAAAATCAATAATCAACATATGAAAATGGGGTCCAAGATCAATGGTGGATCTCATCAATCTCCAGGGTTTAATTCTAATTGATCCACTAGGCAGGCTCAAGTCAGCAATGGCTTGAGTCTCTCTTGTATCTAATGTTGTATATGTATTCTTTCTCTCAGGATTTTCCTTTTAGAAGCAAAGATGTTGGAATTGTTGATAGTGGGTGTTCCAGAAGTATGACAGGGAATTTGGATAGATTGCATGACTTTGTACCTTTGAATGGAGGTACTGTGACATTTGGAGGAGGAGATGGAATAATTTCTGGGAAGGGAACTATCAAGACTGCTAAGTTGGACTTTGAAGATGTACTTTATGTGAAGGAACTTCAAGACTTCAATTTGTTCTCTGTCTCCCAGATCTGTGACAAGAAGAACAGTGTTCTCTTCACTGAGAATGATTGCTTTGTGTTGTCCAAAGACTTCAAGCTGCCTGATGAAAGTCAGGTTGAACTTAAAGTTCCTAGGACTTACAATCTTTATAGCTTCAATCTTAGTGATGTTCAGCCTGAGGGATCTCTTGCTTGTTTGGTTGCAAAAGCTTATGTGGATGAGTCTAAGAAATGGCACAGAAGAATGGCCCATGTGAATTTCAAGACCATTAACAAGTTGGCTAAGAATGGGTTGGTGAAAGGGCTTCCTATGAAGATCTTCTCAAATGAGCATGATTGTGTTGCCTGCAACAAAGGAAAGCAGCACAAAGCATCATACAAGGCCATAACTGCTGTGAGCAACATCTCTGAGCCTTTGCAGCTTCTTCATATGGATCTCTTTGGTCCTACTTCTATCAGAAGCATTGACCATAAGAACTACTGCCTGGTGATTACAGATGATTTTAGCAGGTTTTCATGGACTTTCTTTTTGGGTACTAAAGATGAAACTTATCCAGTTCTTAGGGATTTTATTGCCTTAATAGAAAATCAGCTAAGTAAAAAGGTTAAGTCTATAAGGTGTGATAATGGCACAGAATTTAAGAACTCTAATCTTATTGACCTCTGTGGGACTAAGGGGATAAAAAGGGACTATAGTAATGCTAGAACTCCACAACAAAATGGGGTTGCAGAAAGGAAAAATAGGACCCTGATAGAAGCAGCTAGGACTATGCTAGCTGAATCTAAGATGCCTACTATGTTTTGGACTGAAGCAGTTTGCACTGCTTGTTATGTGTTGAATAGGGTATCTATTACTAGTCCTCATAATAAAACACCTTATGAACTTTTATCTGGGAAGGTTCCAAACATTAGTTACCTTAAGCCTTTTGGATGTCATGTCACTATTTTGAACACTAGTGATTACCTAGGCAAGTTTGATGGGAA
Source organism: Artemisia tridentata subsp. tridentata (assembly GCA_021014915.2). Classification (NCBI taxonomy): domain Eukaryota; kingdom Viridiplantae; phylum Streptophyta; class Magnoliopsida; order Asterales; family Asteraceae; genus Artemisia; species Artemisia tridentata. The sequence goes on from CP139504.1 coordinate 117,350,521, forward strand.
GGCTGATGAAGGGTTTATTGTTGGATATTCTGCTCATGGTAAAGCCTATAGGGTTTATAATCTGTCCTCTAAGAAAATAGAAGAGACTCTCAACTTAAGATATCTTGAAGATAAACCTAATTTGCAGGGTGCTGGTCCAGAGTGGTACTTTGATCTGGATTATCTATCTGACACCTTAGGTTATAATAGATTCAAATCAAATCTATCTGCTGGTACAAATGTTTCTCAAACTAACAATGCAGGTACCTCAGATGATGATTCTGATGTAGAGAGTGATGAACGACCTATAGTTGTTCCTTCTTTTCCCTCTAACAACATTTCAGGTTCAAAGCTCAAGGATTCTTTTGATATGGCTGGAGGTGATTCTAGTTATGCAGAAGATCTTGCTAGGCTTCAAAGACAAGAGTTTAATGCCAAAAGAGCTGCTGAGATGTTTGATTCTGGATTTTCTAAAGAGACAGAGGAGATTCTGAGAAAGGCTGAAGCTGAAGTTAGAAGACAATTGAATTCAACTGATGGTATTCATGTTCCTGCTGATCCCATTCCTGCTGAAAGTGGATCTGTTCCTGCCGAACCTTCTAGGGTTTCTGCTGATGTTCCTGTGTCTTCTCCATCTGTGGACACTCTGGGTGTTGTTAACTCCCCTGAAAGATTTCCAATCCCTTCTGATCTTGGAAACTCAGTCTCTTCAAAAGATAAGCTGAATGATCCTCATCATCAGTCCAGAACTGGAATTTTCACTTCTTCTTCATATGATGATGACTTCAACCCCTCCATCACTAATCAGGCATCCTCCATTGAAGTTAATCCCATTGCTACCAAGAGGATCAATACAGTTCATCCTCAGTCTTTGATTCTTGGAGATATAAATTCCCCTGTGCAGACAAGAAGCAAGCTACATCAACCCAAGTTTGGAGAATCTGCTTTTCTCAGTTATATACAGGATCAGTTGAGGAACAATCATACTGATTACTTACATTGTCTGTATGCTTGTTTCTTATCTCAAGTTGAACCAACTAGCATAGCTCAGGCTCTTGCTAATGATGATTGGGTTGAAGCTATGCAAGAGGAGATGCAGCAGTTCCAGAATCAGAAAGTATGGATGTTGGTGCCTTTACCTGCAGGAAAGCATGCTATTGGGACTAAATGGATTCTAAAGAATAAAAGGGATGCTAGGGGTATTGTGGTTCGAAATAAGGCTAGATTGGTAGCTCAAGGTCATAGACAAGAAGAGGGGATTGATTATAATGAGGTGTTTGCACCAGTGGCAAGAGTTGAAGCTATCCGATTGTTTTTAGCTTTTGCTTCCTTAATGGGGTTTGTAGTATATCAGATGGATGTGAAGAGTGCATTTTTATATGGCAGGATTGAGGAAGAGGTTTATGTTACTCAACCACAGGGATTTGTGGATCCTCAGAATCCTAATTTGGTTTACAAAGTGGTTAAAGCACTTTATGGTCTTCATCAAGCACCAAGGGCTTGGTATGCAAGGTTATCAGCCTTTTTGCTAAAACATGGTTACAGAAGAGGGGCTATTGATAAAACTCTTTTTATAAGAAAGAACTTCAAAGATATCATTCTGGTACAAGTTTATGTAGATGATATTATCTTTGGTTCCACTAATGAAGCCTGGTGCAGGGAGTTTGAAGAATTGATGAAGAGTGAATTTGAGATGAGTGCTATGGGAGAAATGACTTTCTTCTTGGGTCTTCAGGTTAAGCAGAAACCAGATGGAATCTTTATTTGCCAGGAGAAGTATGTTTATGACATGCTTAAGAAATTTGATATGGAAAATGTGAAGGTTGCATCAACTCCTTTTGAACGTCCAAAGCCTAAGTCCAATAATGAACCTGATGCTGCAGTTAATGTTCATCTTTATAGGTCCATGATTGGATCACTCATGTATCTGACAGCTTCAAGACCTGATATCATGTTTGCTGTTGGTGCATGTGCTAGACATCAGGTTACACCATTGACTTCTAACCTAAATGCAGTTAAGAGAATCTTCAAGTATTTAAGAGGACAGCCAAAGATGGGACTTTGGTATCCTAAAGATTCTCCTTTTGTGTTGGAGGCATATAGTGACAGTGATTATGCTGGGGCTAACTTTGATAGGAAGTCTACAACAGGAGGTTGTCAGTTTCTGGGTAGGAGGTTGGTTTCTTGGCAGTGCAAGAAGCAAACTATAGTAGCTACATCTTCTACTGAGGCAGAGTATGTTGCTGCTGCTAGTTGCTGTGGACAGGTACTTTGGATGCAAAATCAGTTGTTGGATTATGGGTTCAACTACATGAACACTAAGATTTTTATTGATAATCAAAGTACTATGTGTATTGTTAAGAATCCTGTTTATCATCAGAGGACAAAGCATATTGAGATTCGACATCATTTCATAAGAGATGCTTATGAGAAGCATCTTATTCAGGTGGTTAAGATTCACACAGATGATAATGTTGCTGATCTGCTGACCAAGGCTTTTGATGGACCAAGGTTTAAACATTTGGTGGTCCATATTGGGATGGTCAATCCTTAGTTGCTGAGCTTAAGGGGAGGAATGCAGATTAAGGGGAGGATGAAGCTTAAGGGGAGTTTATTCTTGTTGTTGTTGTATATTTTCTATCTTTCTTTCTTTCTTTTGATTTCTTTTCTTATTTTCTTTATTTTCTTTTGGTGTGTTTCTGATTTGTTTTCTTAGTTCAAAAAAAAAAAAAAAAAAAAAAAAAAAAAAAAATTTGTGTATATTTTGTGTGCTAATAAGTGGTTTTGAGCAACACCTTGCAGGTACAGTGTTGGTGTTTACACCTGCACAATAAATGGTGCTCAACTCACCATGTCTTGCAGACAAGAAAGAGTTGACTCACCATGAGGGTACGGCTCTGGTGTGATTATCAAATCCGTTGATAGCTGTAATAGCTTGCTCAAAGCTATAGGGTATTTCAACTCACCCATGATTCATTTCTGAGAGTTGAAAATGGTTCTCAATTCACCATGGATGTAACCCTTATGGGATCCAAAGGATTGGCTAGTCCACAAAAGTATGGTTTGTGGTAAAGACATTTGGTATCCATATTTGGTATTCAATTCACCAAGGTTCAGTTGAAACCAAAGAATTGGCTAGTCCTGAGCAAACGGCTACAGGTAAAGACAAGCCAAATCCGTTTATAGTTGCTGATTATGGAATCTAAATTGATTGGTAATCATGCACATATGAATCCTAATCAAACATCAAAAATTTTTACTTCCAGAGTGATTAAATTGTTGGTATGGTATAAAGGAGGACTTCTCAAAATACCATTTTTGTTAAATTCTTTACACCTCTCAGTGTGCTAATAAAAGAGTGAAAAATAGTAAGAAAACAGTAATTTTGATTTCAGTTGTCAAAGTAGCAAGCCAAAGTTATGTGTAATTTGGTCAGGTGACTAAGTAGTTACCGTCCTGGGTTTGAAGAAGATCTCTTTTATCCTGCGCAACTGATTTACCCTTGCTCAGCGGATTTATAGGGTTTGTAAATTTGAAAGTAGATTTTGTATTACCGACTAATTGGCTGACTGGCTAATAGTTGCAGTCCATCTAATGCGAATTTAGTTAAACTTTTTTCCTTTTTTTTGTCGTTTGACTTTTAACCAAGGAGGGAGGTTGTTTGATTTTTGGGAACATTTAGTATGTCTATTGATCTACTTCGATGGGGGGGCTTTGATTCCTGAACGAGTCAAGGCTTTGGCCTAGTGAAAGCCTCTCTTCGGAGGCAGGTTATCTTGTCCTACACGATTTATTGGCTGAAATACCATTATTATGAATGGTTACAATGTGGATGTAATGAAGTTTAATTTATTCCAAGAAGAGAATAAAGGTAAACCATTTTGCCTGGTTACTACTCCTTTTTTAGGTTTGCAAAAGGAATTTGGGCTACAAAGCAGCGGTTACCACATATGTGACCATGATCTAAACAACAGTAAACTATGGCCTACTCCCATATAGCTTAGACGGGCTAATGGTAATGTAATGACTTTCAAACTACCTTAATTATCAAATCACCTTAACAGATTACATCCACCGGAGGTGATGAGAAGGTATTGAAACTTAAGTGATTTTGTATGTACTTATTTCAGTTTACAGACAAGCTTGCCAAGTCTAAGTAATTTCTTGATATATACTGTTAGGAGCATCTATTTGTCAATTCCTCCCTGACTATTTGAATCGTTTTGGCTGTGGATGGTATCAGAGAGGTTATAGAAACTAGCAATAACTAAGATTTTACTGCTTTTTACTACAATGTCTCTCTATGACCGCCACTTCCTGCAAGCCTGAGAAGTTACAACTTGATCACCATATGAATTTTACCGTTTGCGATTTATACTATTGCAAACGTTTTTCTAAGTTTAGACGGATATTGTTAACTTCTTCCCCATAAAATTTCGACTACCGACTTCGTGTTCAAGCTGCTATTCCTTCGAAACTTTGTGTTGTTCCTGTAAAGTAGAATGACTATAAAGTTAATCTATTGTGTTCCATGACTGATATGTATTGTTTGTTGCATAAGTAACGTAAGATTAAAATGGTTTTTCTGTTAATTTATAGAATATGTTTAGTGTTAAGGGAATAACTTGATTGAGACAAGAGATTGTTGTTTTACTACTCAACTAGTTTTCTCTGAGAACCGGATTAGGGTGGTGTCTTGGTCGATTTTGTTTAGTTTTAATCACAAAATTATCATCTCCGTTATGACTTTATACCGTTAAACATGTACTAAATATGAATAACAGAATGCCTGTAGTCAGCATCAAAGTTTTGACTGATAAGGAATCTTGATTGGATTAGGTTGTTCTGCTTTCATGAATATAACTGCTGTTGTTCTCAACCATTAAAGTTGATTTGGCCTGACAAGGTTTCTTTTTTATTCCCGCATGGCCTTCATTTCAGCTTAGATTCAGTACTCATCTACAATTATAATTGTTGTTGAGGAGACTGGGGTTCAGTGAGTTATTGTCATCACTCACTGAACCCATTATCTTCTTTTTCGGCTTAAGTAGCACTCAGGGAGTTCCGCCTTCTTGAATGGTGAATCTTTCTTCTTAGACTCGTTCTAAGCATCCTGATGATAACTCACTGAGTGAGTGTTCACTCAGTGACCTGAGAGCGTTCACGGTTGTTTAACACTTGGCTAATTTGTATTCAAATCCTTTTTGTCAGGACGCTTGGGTACTTATGGACCCAACAATCTCCCTATATTTGGATATAAATTATGCCTAAGTGCTTTATCAGTGTGAGTGAGCAAATGGGCTTCTTCTCACACTGAGTATATTAGAAAGCTAATAAAGGTAACTCATATAACAAAATGTGGGCCATCATTTTATTCATATCATTACAAAGTCCTATAACTAAACATAATGCTCAGGGATCTGTACTCAGGCTTCCAAGATTCCCATGAGCTCCAACTTAGCTTTCTTAGACACTAACTTCTCCTTCTCGGGTCTTTCATTCATCATCCTATCCATCAGCCTAATAAAATCTTCATTTTCAGTGCTTTTCACGTGAAGTGCCATTAGCTTGTATGCAAGAAGAGTTGTTGTTTCCACCAAGTTTATGTCACTTACTCTTTGAAAGGCATGTTGGCCAAATTCATCAACAAAGAAGATACCATACTCAGGAAGCTTGATTACTTGGTTGGGAACGAACTTGACCCCTTGAGGAGGAGTTTTGTTGCAATGAAGAGCTGCTATGAATTGTTCAGGTTCCTATCTCACAACTTTCCTCTTCTTCCCAGTCTTCTGAGTATGATTAGGGATCGCAAGTCCCTGAGAAGCAAGTGCCTTCTCATGATCTATACCCAAACTCTTGGCCACTCTTTTAAGTTCCTCATATCTGTTGTTCAGGGTAGCTAGAAGATTAGGAATGATCCTGCTTTGCTTCTTCCTCAGGATGGGCCCCATCATGTCCCATTCCTTTAGCCCATAATATGAGAATTTGAAGGGAGTGTTTTTCTCAGATTTCCTTGGCCCTCTGTGAACTGTAATGCTTATGGGCTTGGTGTTGTGAATGGTCATGTCGGTTATGGTGCCTTCACCCTTTGTCTTCGTTATGTACCACAGATACTTTTCATAAGTTTTCCTCTTCCTTTCATTATTGTGCTTGACCTTTTGATTGTGTTCCTTGATCCGATCAGCATGAAGTTTGAGGAATTCTTCCCCCTGATAACCTTATCAGTTTCCTTGATGACCTCCTTGGCCACTTCAGCAATCACAGGCCTACTGAGTCTTTCGGCCCTGGCTTTATCCTGTTCATCCAGGACTACAACCACTTCCTCACTGGTTCCCACGAATCTTCTCCCGTCATCTAAGACAACTTCAAAGGGTGCATCTGCGTCAAGACGCCTCTCTTTTGGTACCTTTACCAACTTTGGGGGAGAGTCTTTAGTTTCCATTATTCCCTTCCCTTTGTCAGTAGGAGTGGGTGTACTGAATGAAGCTTCTGGGAACTCAGTTGTTGTTGTTGTTGCTTCAGTTGGGATGGGAGTGGTAGTAACAACAATGAGAGCCGAGGAGGTTGAGGGTCCTGACATGAAGCTTTGTAGAGGAACAACTTCAATGCTGTTTGGATACTCAGTTTCAGGAACTTGGTAATCAGGTTTCTCCCCCTCAATAGATGCTGGAGCTTTAGGGTAAACTTCTGTCAACTGAGGAGTTGGTGGAACTAGAGAAGTTTAAAGAATAGTCAGTATGGTGGAGACCATGTTCTTCACATCAGTGGTCTCATTCTTCAGGGCAGAGATGTCTTCTGCTATGGTAACTTGAGCATTGGTGAGTTCAGTAACCTTGGTGGTGTAGTGGCTGATTAGCTCATTATGTTTGGTGGAGAGCTGATCAAAGGCTGATGAAATCTTACTCAGGTACTCCTGGGTATTAAAGACTGATTGTTGAATGACATCTTGCTGTGACCTAAGTGGTTTAAGATCCACCTCTTGGAGGAGCTTGAGAAGCTCAGCAATGTTGGAGGAGGTGGTCTTTTGAGTATCCAGGAACTCAGAAAGCTTTGTAAGAAGGGCAGGATCATCTTTGAACTCTTCCTGAATGGAGCTAAGAGTTGTCAATACATTGTAGAACTATGTGTCTTGTGCAGAACCCAGATGATCAAGAGATGTCCTCAGGTCACTGATTTGTTTATCAGTGAAGGCAGCGACCTGATGTAGTTTACCCTGAGAGTCTTCAACAGCAGCCCTGAAGTCAGCATAGGAGGCTGCTGCTTCAGTATGCTGATCCCATTGTTCTTCAATAATCTCACGGAAGAGGGCAGTGTTGGCTTTTCTGAGGAACTTTACCAGCTACCTTTCAGTGAGAGGAAGAATGTTGTCATACTTCTGCAAATATGGAGGAGTACCAGGAGCATAGGCTTTGGAGTTTCCTGATGATGATGTTGATGTTGTAGGGTTGTTATGGGGTTCTTGTTCCTCAGGAGGAGGAGATGATGGTGGTTGTTCAATGTGCTGGAGAGAGTTGTAAGTTTCAGTCTCTAGATCATCCCTAGCACCAAGGACTTCTTCATCTCGAAAATCAACCATCTCCTCGTCTGACTCTTCATTTATCAGTGACTGGAGATCCACAAGAGTTGGAACCTGATGTGAATCCGACTCCCCCTCAAAAGAGGGCTCGCCTTTCTTTTGGCCAGGTCCTGACCCCTCCAGGTGAACAGAGTAGGTTTTCTCTGCCTGGTCTATGGGGTCAGTTCCTAAGAGATTGGATTCGCCATAGGGGGGTGTAGGTTCCATATCAGCGGGTGGTCGTATGCCCCCGAGTCTTTGTCCCCTTGGGTGCCTTCAAGGACTGGTGAGTGTTCTCCAGTACCATCACTAGGAAATGATTTGTTGAGGTCCCCCTTTCCATCAGGGTTGTACTGCCCTAACGAAGATATAGGGACTGTTTCTCCCTGAGACCCTGAGTGTGATTGCTCAGAGCCGTAAACGGAAAGTTGTATGTTGAGGCCTCCCTTTCCACCAAGGTTGTGCTGCCTTGATGAAGATTTAGGGGCCGTTTCTCCCTGAGACTCTGACAGTGTTTTGTCAAAGCCATAAACGGGATGTGAGAGGGTGTGGGTCCCCTTCTCAGCAGAGTGTTGCGACTCTACTGAGGATATAGAACCCTGTTCTCCCCCAGGCAAAGGTGGTGATTGACGAATGTCTTCATCGGGATGTGAGGGTTAGATGGGTCCTGACCCCACTGACTTGTATATCTCAGCAGAGCCATAAGGAGCGGGTTTGCCCAAGGACTCTGAGGGTGATTTCTCAGAGCCCTCCGTTGACGGTTGTTTTGTGGCCAATTGGGTCTCAACCGTGGGTGTCTTAGTGGGCTTGGCCATTGTTTGCCTTCTTTTTTCAGGCTTTGAGGCAGAGGTCTCAGTGTTGAGTGGTTTGGGTTTAACCACCTTCCTAGATCCTGCCTTCGTTTTCTTCTTCTCTTTCTTTGAAGGAAAAGGCACATGAGATATAGCTTCTTGGCCCTGAATGACCATCAACATGTATGTGGTCAGGGCAACTGGTGTAACCTCAATGAGGTCTCTCAAGTAGTTTGCCTTGTGTAAGACATCAGGGTTAGATCCCTGGACATTTGGTCTAACATACTCGAAGCCTAATAAGTCCTGAAGCAAATAGGAAATAAACCTAGGGTAAGACATGTATCTTTGCCTGGACTTCCCTGATAGCTTGGCTATGAGGTCTTTGAAGATTATCTCTTCAACATCTATTTTTCTACCCTCCAAGAGGCTGAACACTATCATTTGTTGACCAGTGTTCAATTGCTCCGTGGAGGATTTGTTGCCACCAAGGACCTAAATGACAAAGGTCATCAGGATCCTCCAGACATCACGAAACCAGGTCTTTATAATAGGGGCTTTAGCCAAAAGGGTCCCTAGGGCCACATCAGTGTGTTTGTAATCATGTGGCCCAAGTAAAAGCAATTCAGCTTTTACTTCTGCTTCAGTGGGCTAAGGGTCGAAGTTCTCAGCGAAATCAAGACTTGTGGCTTTGATGAATGTTTGGTAATTAAGGGAGAGGGTCGTTCTCCCATTCATCACTGAGAACGTGATTATGGTGTCCTTGATGTCATCAGGGCTGGTGGCCACTGTTGTACACCAAAACTCCCTTAAATAGTCATGGTATATGACTGGGGGTGTTTTGGTGAATGCCTTAGAAAGGAAGCAGTTTTGTAGGTATTTTACTACGTCCTTATACGCCGTAAATTTTACCGGGTAGGCAAAATTCCCTACGACATTGTTCTTGGTCAAATCCACGCCCTCTAGTTGGAATTCCACATTAGGGGCGCATGTAAGAGCTTTAGAAGCAGCCATTGTAAAGGGATGGTCTTCTTTTTGCAAGAAAAAGGTTTTGGTTTAAAGGTCGAACACACACACTAGTTTTTTTGAAAAAAAGGCAAGAGTTTGATTCAAAATTTCTAAAACGTGTGTCTGTTATTTTGTTTGGGGGTACTTATAGGGAAGTGGAGAAGAGGTGGTTATGGCACTAAGCGTATTTTTCTCAAAAATTTAAAAGCTATTTTGTATAAACGTTTGAGGTCCGCATTAAATGCCATCTTTCCACTTTCCCGAGTTTTGCGCAACAGTCGAGGTGAACAGTTGTGCCGTTGGCAAAAAATGTATTTTGCAGAGTGACATCACCAAAAATAATATCAAAAGATATTGAGTGTGAGGAGTGGCATTAAATGCCAAGTGTGAACAGTGGTGATGAAGTGGGGGCCCAAGATGTGGATTCCAGAAGGCAAAAGAACATATATTCCTATATTAAAAAGGTATTCAGTTACCAACCTTGGACATCTACTAACTAGATACTTAGAGCATTAAGTATAGCATTGAATGTCATCTTGAGGCCCCTGAATGACTTTTCGTTCAGTGTGAGGGGATCAGGGAAGGTTATTCAGTGATCTTATTCACTAAGAGACACATTGAGTCAGGGATCTGAGATTTTTTAGAATTTACACTTAGTTGGATGGATTCAATCAGTGGACTGATTCTCAATATCCAACATTCCCAATTCAGCTTTCAGTCTTGTGAAAGTTGGTTCATCCAATGGTTTGGCGAATATATCAGCTAGTTGATATTCAGTGGGAATAAAGTGTAATTCAATGTCACCATTCATGACATGGTCACTGATGAAATGATATCTAATATCAATGTGTTTGGTTCTCTAATGAAGAACAGGGTTGTTTGAGATAGCAATTGCACTTCTGTTATCACAAAATATGGGAACCATCTTATAATGGATGTCATAGTCACTAAGTTGACTTTTCATCCATAGTACATTTGTAAAACAACTGGCTGTTGCAACATATTCAGCTTCTGCTAAGGACAAGGCAATTGATTGTTGCTTCTTAGCACTCCAACAGACTAATTTTCCACCAAGAAATTGGCAGGAGCCTGAGGTGCTTTTTTTATCCATGTTGCAGCCTGCATAATCAGAGTCTGAGTACCCTTTGAGATCAAAGCCTGAACATTTTGGATAGTACAATCCAAGACTTGGAGTACCTTTCAGGTACCTGAGGATCCTTTTCACAGCTGTGAGATGTGATTTTCTTGGGTCAGATTTATATTTGGCACATAAACAGACTGCGAATTAGATATCAGGCCTTGATGCAAGTAAGTACATCAGTGACCTAATCATTCCTCTAAATAGAGTTTGATTGACTGGTTTACCAGCAAGGTCAGGACCTAGGTTGTTTGGAGGAAGCATGGGAGTTTTCATTGAGGAACAATCACTGAGCTCATACTTTTTCCGTTGGCTTCTAGTGTACTTCTCTTGACTGATAGAGGTTCCCTTATCAGTCTGCTTGATTTGCAGTCCAAGGAAGTAAGTGAGTTCTCCCATCATGCTCATTTCAAATTTCTTTGCCATCAGTTTTTCAAACTGTTTGCAAAGTTTATAACTTGTTGAGCTAAATATGATGTCATCCACATACACTTGAACAAGGATGACATCTCCATTTGTCCTATAGATAAACAATGTGTTATCTATCTTGCCTCTAACAAATTTGTTTTGAATGAGGAAGGCTGAAAGAGTTTCATACCATGCCCTAGGAGCTTGTTTTAGTCCATAAAGGGCTTTGTCAAGCTTGCAGACATAGTTAGGAAACTCACTGCTTTCAAATCCAGGAGGTTTTTGAACATAAACTTCTTTTTTCAGTGAACCGTTCAAGAATGCACTTTTTACATCCATTTGGTACACTTTGAAGTTAATGTAGGCTGCAAATGCAAGGAAGATCCTGATGACTTCCATCCTTGCCTCTGGTGCAAATGTCTCTTTATTGTAAATGCCTTCTTGTTGATTATAGCCTTTGGCTACAAGTCTGGCCTTATATTTAACGACTATGCCATTTTCATTAGTTTTGTTTTTGAACACCCATTTCATGCCAATAACTGAAACATCCTGAGGACACTTGACTAAGGTCATTACCTTGTTTCTGTCAAATTGTTCCAGTTCATCATGCATGGCCTGAACCCAACTAGGATGTTTAAGTGCTTCTTTGACACTTTTAGGTTCAATTATGGAAATGAAGTCCACAAATAGGCATTCATTGGCTGAGGTTGCTTTCAGTTTGGCAGCTATGCTTCTAGTAAGCATGCCTTCAGTATTGACAAGTTCTATATCTTTAGACCTAGTCCAACTGTCCTGAGGTCTTGGATACTGATTAGGACTTGTGGAGGCCTGATTGGGTGGAGGTGTAGGTTCTGGTGCAGACACTTAATGATCTTCAGGATCTTGAGTGTCTGACTGACTTGGCTGATCACTGAGATTGATTGGTTCCTGAGCACTTTGTTCAGACTGATTGATTGCATCAGTACTTGTCTGTGCTTCAACAAACTCAGTGATGGTTGGGTAAGGAAGGTTGTGAGTGACTATGTAGTAGGAGATATCAGGATTTGCTTGTTATTGAGTGGAAGGATTACTATCAGGATGATATTCATCAGGAGGATATCTTGATGAATCATCAATACCTATCTCTTTCACAGAGGTGTTTGAGAATCTGATTGCTTCAGTACTCTCATCAAAGGTAACATGGAATGTTTCCTCAGTTTGCTGTCTCCTTATATTGAACACCCTGAAGGCTTTAGAGACAAGAGAGTATCCAATGAAGTATCCATCATCAGCCTTAGCATCAAATTTCCCTAAGTGATCCTTATGATTATGAATAAACATAAGACACCCAAAGACATGGAAATAGCTGATGTCAGGGATTCTTTCCTTGAATAACTCATAAGGAGTTTTGCTATGTCTCTTGACAATGATGGATCTGTTTTGTGTGTAACAGGCAGTTTTGACTACTTCAGTCCAAAAGTGTTTGGATAGGACTGATCCATTTAGCATTGTCCTAGCAGCTTCAATGAGTGTTCTATTCTTCCTTTCAACAACACCATTTTGTTCAGATGTGTAAGGAGAGGAAATTTTTTGGGAAATACCTTTCTCATCACAGAAACATTCAAGTTCATGATTTTTGAACTCAGTCCAATTGTCAGTCCTGATTTGTTTGACTTTAATGTCATTTTGGTTTTCAATGTTCCTGACAAAGGACATGATTGTTTCAGCTGCCTGACTCTTTTTGGTCAGGAAGTAAACCTAAATGTATCTTAAGTATTCATCCACAATGACCATAGTATATTTCTCATGGTTAATGGACCTAGGACTAATGGGCCCAAAGAGATCCATATGGAGAAGATGAAGGAAACTTTTGATGGAAAAGTTTTGCTTGGTTTTAAAGGATGTTCTATGATGTTTACCTTTTTCACAGGCAGAGCAGGTGGAAAACTAGAAGGGGGGTTGAATAGTTTTACGTCTTTTTAATTTATGAAAACTTTTGTTTACTTTTTTAAAAGCTTCGATTCTATCTTATGTGAATTCAACTCTTGATCAATATGAACATATATAAACAAATATATATAAGTAATGCAAGTAATGTAAATGTAATGAAATAAGAGAGAGAGATGGAAAGATCAAACCACAACACGGAGATTTATAGTGGTTCGGCTACAAGGACACCTTCCTTGCCCTACTCCACTCCTCGAGTCACCTACTCGAGAGTTTTCTTCACTATGTCAACAAACTCCCTTATGGCGGAGAAACCTTACACAACTTTAGCTTACACCGGCTTAACGACACAAAGCTAGATGTCGAGTCCTAATCGTAGCTAGAACCAATCTCACAACTTATACACAACTTCTACACGACTTAATCACGACTTCTTCACGACTTCTTCACAACGGCTTCACGACTTCTTCACGACTTCTTCTTCACGACCACTTCACGACTTCTTCTTCACAACAACTACTTCACAACAAATTTACAACACAACTACGTAGTTACACTTAGATCTACTTATCACAACTACACAACACTTTACACAACTACACAATTGAATGAGATAAGTAATAACACTTCTTCACTAGTTGAAGTAGAGTTCTTCTTTTGCACTTTTGGTGGTGGAAGCTTGGATCACTTAGAAACCAATGCTTAAGAAAATATGATCAAAGGATTTACAATGTTTAGAATGAATTTAGAACAGAAAGTTTTAGTGTGCAAAAGGTGAGTAAAAGTCCAAGAGAAGACTGGTATTTATAGGAGAAAAATTGGACAGCTGGAAGTCTACTGGAGCGGGGGCGGTCCCCTTAAATAGGGCGTCCTAATAATTAAGGGGGCCGCCTAGTAAAATTAAGGGGGCCGCCCCTTCTGTCCGTTGGCCAATTTTTTCCTTTTGTGGGGAAGGTTTTTCTGGAACATTTTAACTGATTTTGGTTAAAAATTTGAATTCATATTTTTATAAAAGATTAAACATTTTTATTTAATGCCAAAAATGTTTTTCAAAAATATATAAAATGTTTTTGATGTTTTATAAAAAATCTAGTTATTAAGAAAATGTTCCTTTGATCATATAATGCATTAAGCATTAGTTCATTCATTCCTTAAGTGATTTGAGTTGTAGAAATAGATATTTACAACTAAATACTTGTTTACGTCATAATTTTCCGATTAATGATTTTACATTTTGTGATTATCAAAACGTAGAGATATCGAAAAATATTAATAACGTGTTTAGGCATTATTTATATCAACAATCTCCCCCTTTTTGATGATTACAAAATCTAAACTCATTAAATCTAAAAAATAGTTTTTAGACAAGTATTTAGTGAGTTTACATCTATTTCTCCCCCTTTTTGTAGAATCAAAAAGGTTAAGCCAATAATTTTTAGAATTGAATTTGTCGGGACGAGAACTCCCCCTTGATGTGTACCCCCCTCGTTTGGGGGCACCAAGGAAACGAGCTATGGAATGCTTGCAAAAAAAATGTTAGAAGCACAAGTATATATAACAACAAAAAGCAAGCATATAAAATCATTCATTCAATAAAGGTGTTGTGTATAAATACACAACCAAAAGATTACAACATGAAGCATGCAAGCATACAAATAAAAAAAAACTACTAATGAAACTACATAATTATCTTAGAGGTACATGGTCTTCCATGGAGCTTGCTTGCAAGAAGGGTTTGAAAAATTATTTTTAAGCATTGCATATGCTTAGTTGGGTGAAAATGGAGGTGGTGGTGGTGTAGTGGGTGAAGGAGGTGGAGGAGGTGGTGGTTGTGGGTTGGCAATCATGTGTTCAAGAGATGAAAACATGTAGTGTATCTCATCTCTAAGACCAAAGATTAAGGTCCGGTTATGGACGCAACAAAGACAATTATCACCATGGGCTTCAAACATTGCCCAAGGTATAGGAAAGAATGGTGGTGGGGTTGGTGATGGTGAAAAATGAGCATCAAGAGGTGTGATGGGTGATAGGGAAATGGCAAGTTGGGTGTATGAAGGTTCTTGAGTGGATGGTGGTGATGATGCTCTTGGTGATGATGTTAGGTGAGTGTGGATGTAGTCATTTATGGAGGAGGTGGATGGAATGGAGGAAGATGAAGCTCCATGGGTGGATGGTGTTTTTGATGGTGCATTAGGTGCACTTGGGGATGAATTTTGAGGTGGTGGTGATGGAGTTTTGGTGTCATCTTGGGTTAGGTCAATGAAAGGTTGTTTTGGTGGTATGATAACAAGTCTTTGTTTCCTTGAAGGCTTAGAGATGGAGGATTTAGGTGATAGCATTGTGGATGACAATGGGTGTTTGATGAAGGTGATGGTTGATGAAGTGAAAGGTAATTGTAAGGAGGGTTTTTATATTGTGAGAAAGTGGTTGATTTAGGCAAATTGTGGAGATATTGTGGTAATATTCCAAGTCCAGTTCGTGCATTAAGGGTAATGGTAGCTGGGGCTAAGTAAAAGTGGTCACAAGATGCAAAAGGAAACAGTAAATTTTACTGTCCAGATGGCCGGTCCCCTTAATTGTTGGGCGGCCCCCTTAAAAATTAAGGGGACCGCCTAAGGAATTAAGGGGGCCGCCCATCTGGTGATTTCCCAGGCGACCAAATTTGAAAAATTTCCAGAAAAAGGTTATTTTTAGGGTGTCTTTGCAGCAAGTTCCATTTGGATCATGTATATCAAGAATGATTAAATATTATCAATTGCATATTTAAAACAATATCATGAAACAATTATATTAGAAACATAGTCATATAATTTTAAATAAACTGGTAGCTAGGTTCTAATAAGTTTATCAACTAACATGATAAAAGCATGGCAAGCAAGTGTCAATATAATAGTACAACATATAAGTGTCTAATAAGAATCAACTAAACAATCATCAAATATGTTTATTTCTTCTTTTTCCCAAATAACTTTCCAAGTGACTTTCCGATGGACTTGAAGCCGCCTCGTACTTCATGGTGCATCTGCCGTTGTGAGTTGAGCATCTCGGTTTGCCTTTCGAAGAGTAGTTCGTCTGTCATGTCGGCATGAGGAGGAACTTGATATTCGGTGTAATCAAGATCCGGGAGATTTTCAACGAAAGTCCTTGGTGATGGGGTACTAGCACGTGATGTGCCTTCCTCCGCATCATCATCATCATCATCATCACCTTGATGAGACGTGGAACCACGAGGTGGAAACGAGACTGACTTACGAGATTTACCCTTATCACTACGAGGGCGACGGGTACGAATTTGAGCAAGTGGATTGAGGGTCGGTTGCACAGACTCATAAATGGGACTCCGAAGATGTGGATAGTGTATCATGACATGATTATAGAGACGAGTGAGAAACATACCATATGGTAGATTTGCATTGTGAGTGTTTTTGGCGGACATGATACGGTAGACAAAGAGATATGCCAAATTGTACGGTTGTTCAGCAACGATACAATATAACATGTGGACTATGCTTGCCGCGACATGATCACGGTGACCACTGGTACCGAACGCATTCTCACGAATGAGTTCTTCCCAACTCTTCATGTCGTGAGTAGATCTTTGAGAAGGATTTGGTTTTCAGAGATTTCAACATCTTTTGACTTGATCTTTCGACTAGTCGTACCACGAACTAGCCCAAGATATTGACGAATCTCTTCAGGAGATGGAATCTCGGAGTAATAAGGACCCATTTGAGGTCGATTAAGCTCAAGAGAGGAAAGGTCCCACTCATTTGAGAAGACAGCTTGACCGGAGGAGGGAATTCCTAGAATTTGCCCGAATTGAGCAAGAGTAAGAGTGATGAGTTGGTGTTGAATCATGAAGGATATGAGGATGGTGCCAAAGGGATCGGTTTGCAATACCACTTGACTATAGAAGTCAAGGACAAAGCGCGGAATGATTGGCTCATTAATTTTGTAGAGACAATCAAGACTTACGTTGGAAAATATACGTTCTATGTAGTCGGATTCATAGAACGAAGGATGGACAATTCTTCCTTCGTGAATGTTCCTATCCTCAATGGGACGATAGAAACAAGCAACAGAGGGAGCCATGCCCGGAGTGGAAGAGACTTTAGGAATGTATGCTTTTGATCTTGAGACATCGCCAACTGTCACTTTGGGCATTTTCACCTATACAAGATAGCAACAAAAAAATAAGAAAATGACATGCATATATTATATATGCTTCTTGTGTGGAACGTAAACATACTTCGACTCTAAAACATAAATCCTAAGAAGTAGTTTACAATGTTCCTTAGTTTTAATTTTTAACTCGCTTAAAGTGTGTATTATGATGTTAAAGAATAGTTATAGGGATATTATGATAAGGAATCAAAAGTATCCGAACATTCATTTATACGTCATAAGCTACTTTGAAATGTGACTAGAAAAACATTGGATTGTATATCTAGCTATTTCTTACGAGTGTTTATGTTAAGTAACTTAGATTTTGACTCAAAAACTTCTTTCAAAATGTTGTGCCAAACGCTCCTTTAAATAAGAAAATAACTAGTAAAATTTCAATATACATATGAATTATGTATCTTGATGACTTAAAACAACTAATTGTATGTTTGTAAACTTGACAAGTAGTTATGAACTTAATTTGATTAAATTTTGATTATTCTAGCTCCTAATCCAAACACTCTCTTATATTTAACAAAAACATTTTTTTTTTATGATTCGAAAAATATATTTTTAGGATTTGTGAGTTGTAATAAACCAATGTGATTAGTTTTAACATGTGTTTATGGCATAATTCAACAATATGATTAGTTTTGAAAAGGAGTGATTAGTTTGACATAATGGTTTTTTAATTACTTAGTTTCTAGGTTGTTTAAGCATTCTAATCCTATGGGGAGCATTTGATTACAACATTCTTAGACTCAATTTCAATAAAAATTAAAGTTTGGAAAAGTTTAGCAAAAGACCTAATTAAGATTAGACTCAAAATTGAATGAAATTAGATGAATTGTATAAAGAAAAACTTACTAAACGTGTTGCTAATCGATGTATAGATGTTTACCCTTTGTGAAATTGACTCGAAGAGGTGATTTGATGATGGATTTGTGATGGCAGTTCGTATACAGCAGAGTGGGAGTGAAGTGAGTTTGAAAAATGGGGTGTTTGGCAAAGATTTCAAGGAGAAAAATCGTTTTGGCAGCAACAGTAGGCCGGCCCCCTTAAACATTAAGGGGACCGCCCCCGTTTACTAGCCGGTCCCCTTAAACATTAAGGGGGCCGCCTGCCAAATTTCTGAATTTCTTGATTTTTGTTTCTGACGGCAAAATATTTATATGTATATATTTGTAATATATCAAAAATACGTTTATAGGCACGAAGAAGGAATACTTGACACATTTTATTAACATTTTGTTAATAAACTTAATCTTGATAATTTTGGACAAAATGCTCAAGACGTCAAGTCGACAAGAGGTTTAAGGATTGGGAAGAAATGTGTGTGTATATATATATATATATATATATATATATATATATATATTAGTATTATGTGTAAGTGTGGGATGTTAAGTAGATTATGAGGAATGGTGAGATAATGACGGAAATAGGTGCTGGCGGTGACGGGAGTTTGTTTCATCCATAGTTTTCTTGACTCGACGGTCAAAATGCTACTTCTACGTTAATCCACTTAACTCACTTCTCTTCATCACCATGAGTTATGTGACAGTGGACACGGAAGATTTTCGTGTTGAACGTTAAAGTTCAAAAGAGGCAAAGGGGGAAGAAAAGGTTCGAGGACGAACAATTTCTTTTAGTTCTAGATAGTCAACAAATGACGTATCTAGGTTATGTGCGTATATATTTATATGTATATATGTATATATATATATAGTATAGTAGTATAGGTATATATATGTATAAGGAAAAATCTACTAACTAACATACTAAACATAAAAGACTAATGGGGCATGCAACAGGCTAGTTCATTTATCTACGCATATAATGGTGAGCATGAAAGAGAGGCGTACCTTTTGGTCTTCAACAAGTGGTCTTCAAGTTCTTCAAAGCGTATTAACTTATAAAAGTCAATTACGAAAGAGAAAACGCCTTTCCCGATGAGTATGCAATCTAGCCACTTGTTCCCCATGATCTCATTTGTCCATAGTTGTTTGGCCCAAACATGGTTTGCAATTGACTCGGATGCATATATGGTGGAAGTATTCCCCAAGGATTGTAGCTTGGTGGATTTGGGTAATTCCACATTGGGTAACTATTATTATGACGGTTTGGTATATTTTGGTTTCTTTTAGGTTGAGGAGTTTTAGGCCGAGGGTGAGGACTAGGTGGTCTTCTAGGTGGAGGTGTTTTTGACCTTAACCTTGGTTTAGAGTATTTTACTTCATTTTTTAAGGATGGTTTATAAAAGGTTTTTACTTCCTCATCACTAGCTATGGGTATTTTTCTATCTTTTATAAGTATATACTTAGGTTTTGACTCTAAAGGTTTTTGCTCACTAGTTTCACATTCAAACTTTACATTTTTAGTTTGACTATTTGAATCCTTAGTTGAATTAAATCCTAATCCGGTTTTATCACTTGATACTCTTTGAATACTTATTATTTCCCTAAGAGAATTACTACTATTTTCGAATTTGTTAAGCCTACAAATTTCCTCCTTAAGCATTTCATTTTCATTTTTTGTTTCTAGACATGTTTTACATTCAATAATTTCTTTTCCCTTTTCTAAGTTATGTAGTTTAATTTTTAATTCTAGTATTTCTTTTTCTAACTGATTATTAATGTGTTTTAGTGATTTATTTTTAGTCATTACTTTTTGGCCTAATATACATAACCTATTATATTCGTTATCTAGGTCTTTTTCATCTAATGATAAATTTTCATCACTAAAGTATTCGGTTTCGGAACGTACCTCACTTGATGTCTTAGCCATGAGACACTTCTCTTCTTTTGTAGTTTCTTTCTCGTCTTCTTCACTGTCACTCCATGCTCCTCCAATGAACGCCTTTTGGTTTTGCTCTTTTGACATCATAGGGCATCTTCCAATGAGATGATTTGGATCACCGCATTTGAAACACTTCCTCTCGCTCTTGCTACCTTTGTCGTCTTTGTTTCTTTGGAGTGTTTTCCTTTCGTCATATGGTTGTCTAACGAATCTTCCTCGTCTTTTGAAAAATTTCTTGAAGTCTCTTACGGCCATGGCATATTCTTCATCATCACTTTCGGAGGTTGAGCTATCCTCGTCACTTGATGCTTTCCTAGCCTTCAACGCGATTGATTTGCTTTGCTCTTTCTTTCCTTTGACCATCTCGAAGTCTTTCTTGATTATTGCTTCGTAGACTTTCAAGTTGCCAATCAACTCGTCAAGTTGAAGAGTTGACAAGTTCTTTGATTCTTCAATCGCCGTAACTTTAGCCCGCCATTTTGGATGAAGAGCCCTAAGAAATTTCCTGACAAAATTCTTACTAGAAAAACTCTCATCAAGTGCCTTTAAACTTGTGATGATTGTGTTAAACCTAGAAAATGCATTATCAATTGATTCCTCTTCCGGAATCGTGAATTGTTCATATTGTTGAACAAGAAGATCTATTTTATTATCTTTGACTTGACTATTACCTTGGTGAGTTATTAGTAAAGAGTTCCAAATTTCTTTTGCGGTTTCGCACATAAAGATTCTTTCGTATTCTTTACGTGGTAGCGCATTATAAATAACCATTTTAGCCTCATTATTTTTAGAAAGTTTTCTTTTTAAATCATCACTTTGTTTTTCAAAAGGTACAATTTCATCCTTTTTAGTTTCAAGATTATGTTGAATAGGTAAAAAATCACCATTAGTAATAACATGCCAAAGATCTAGATCTTTTGACTTCACATAAGTTTCGAATCGATTTTTCCAATATAAAAATCCATCACTTTCAAATAGTGGTGGTCTTTGCATAGATTGCCCTTCTAAATATTTTTCAGATTCCATAGATCGTTTCAAGTTTTAAAATACAGTTAATTTTAAAAATCTTGTTTGACGTGGCTCTTGATACCAATTGTGGAAAACTAGAAGGGGGGTTGAATAGTTTTACGTCTTTTTAATTTATGAAAACTTTTGTTTACTTTTTTAAAAGCTTCGATTCTATCTTATGTGAATTCAACTCTTGATCAATATGAACATATATAAACAAATATATATAAGTAATGCAAGTAATGTAAATGTAATGAAATAAGAGAGAGAGATGGAAAGATCAAACCACAACACGGAGATTTATAGTGGTTCGGCTACAAGGACACCTTCCTTGCCCTACTCCACTCCTCGAGTCACCTACTCGAGAGTTTTCTTCACTATGTCAACAAACTCCCTTATGGCGGAGAAACCTTACACAACTTTAGCTTACACCGGCTTAACGACACAAAGCTAGATGTCGAGTCCTAATCGTAGCTAGAACCAATCTCACAACTTATACACAACTTCTACACGACTTAATCACGACTTCTTCACGACTTCTTCACAACGGCTTCACGACTTCTTCACGACTTCTTCTTCACGACCACTTCACGACTTCTTCTTCACAACTACTTCACAACAAATTTACAACACAACTACGTAGTTACACTTAGATCTACTTATCACAACTACACAACACTTTACACAACTACACAATTGAATGAGATAAGTAATAACACTTCTTCACTAGTTGAAGTAGAGTTCTTCTTTTGCACTTTTGGTGGTGGAAGCTTGGATCACTTAGAAACCAATGCTTAAGAAAATATGATCAAAGGATTTACAATGTTTAGAATGAATTTAGAACAGAAAGTTTTAGTGTGCAAAAGGTGAGTAAAAGTCCAAGAGAAGACTGGTATTTATAGGAGAAAAATTGGACAGCTGGAAGTCTACTGGAGCGGAGGCGGTCCCCTTAAATAGGGGTCCTAATAATTAAGGGGGCCGCCTAGTAAAATTAAGGGGGCCGCCCTTCTGTCCGTTGGCAATTTTTTCCTTTTGTGGGGAAGGTTTTTCTGGAACATTTTAACTGATTTTGGTTAAAAATTTGAATTCATATTTTTATATAAAAGATTAAACATTTTTATTTAATGCCAAAAATGTTTTTCAAAAATATATAAAATGTTTTTGATGTTTTATAAAAAATCTAGTTATTAAGAAAATGTTCCTTTGATCATATAATGCATTAAGCATTAGTTCATTCATACCTTAAGTGATTTGAGTTGTAGAAATAGATATTTACAACTAAATACTTGTTTACGTCATAATTTTCCGATTAATGATTTTACATTTTGTGATTATCAAAACGTAGAGATATCGAAAAATATTAATAACGTGTTTAGGCATTATTTATATCATGTTTACACTTTTTCACAGGCAGAGCAGGTTTTATCCTTTGAAAACAGAAGTGATGGTAAGCCAAGGACCTTTTTTTGTTTGGCAAGATAGTTTATGTTTTTGAAGTTTAGATGTGAGAGTCTCTTATGCCAAAGCCAGTTGAGGGTTTCAGTGGCCTTAGCAAAGAGACAAGTTCCATTCTGAGTTAGATTAGACATGGCTAACACATAAACATCTTGTATTCTTGGTGCAATAAGGACTACTTCCTTATTTGCATTGAAGATGGTGCTTTGCTTATCATCAAACTGAACTATGTATTTTGAATTACATAGTTGACTGACACTGATTAAATTGTACTTAAGACCATTGACATAAGCTATCGTAGTAAAGACTATACCATTACAGTTTACTGAACCATAACCTTCAGTGAGACATGATGAATTGTCAGCAAATACCACCTTGGGTCCTGGTTCTTTTACATATTTGTGCAGATACTCTTTCACACCAGTCATGCTCCTTGAACATCCACTATCTAGATGCCAAATTGGCTCCCTGGCTTGTCTCGGCACAAATGATAAATTGAGTTAGTTCTTTCTAGGACCCCTCTTCTTGGAGGGCTTGGCTTTAATGGCCTTTTTAAAAGTAACAATTGATGCATGGTTAGTGGTTGAATGGACTGAGCTTCCACAGATTTTGCATTTGATTACAGAAGTGGACTAAGTAGACTGAGAGGATGGCTTGGTGATTCCTCTTTTGGTCTGAATGACCTTCTCATGTCCTAAGGTGTCATGATTAGGATCTCTACATATGTCACAACTTATGTCTATTAGGCAATCCTCAGGAAGGTGGTCATTGAAGCCACAATGTGGGAAAGGTAAAAAAGGCTTAGCCTTTTGTTTCTGATTCTGCTTAGAATTAGAGGGATACTTAAAATCTTGTGCTTTAAAGTTTATAATTTTTGATGTGGCTGTGTAAGACTAGTGATCAGAAGTCTTATGATCTTCCTTTTTGCATATCATGCAAAAAAGGATTATATAGCAATCATCAGTGGAGTGATTAGTATAGCTACGTAGCTCACACCTTTGCTGAGGTTTGGAAGGTTTGGTGGTGCTTGAGGAAGCTGATTTGGATTCCTTTAATTTAGATTGAGGTTTCTCAGAAAATTCAATCTTCTCACTCAGCTTCCTGGCAAGCTCAGCTAACTGATCATACTTTGAGTCAGGGCTTTCAGTTTTTACTTCAGAAGGGACTGAAGTGGTATTGAGTCATCAGTAGGAACTGAGACTTCAGGTGTTTGCCTTTTTAGGATGGTTTTTCCTATTCCTGACTTCTCCTTTGGAGAATGCTGAGAGTAGATTAATGGTGTAAGGTCTGAACAAGGTGCAGCTCCCTGAAGGACTTTTAGAGGTGGGAGTGGTGCATGTGATTTGGATTCAAACTCGTTGACAGATTCAGTACTACTGGGTTTGTTAGTGAGTCCAAGCATATCTTTTATAGCCTGACTTTCAGGTTCCAAGATTTTCCCAGTCTCAAAGTTAGGCAACTTACTGATTGGGTTGTTTCTGACAATCCAGTCACTAGAATTGGTTATCGTCTCTTGGTCGAAAGATATGCCAGCTGGAATAAAAGCCTTTTCACTATGACTCTCACTGGGGGATTCAGTGAGTTGGTCTTTTCCTATGACTTTCTTGTTAGCACTAGGAATAAGAGACACAGTTTCATAGACTTTAGGATTCTTTTTAGTCAAGCTTTCTATGACAGCCTTTTCTTTGTTAAGTTCATTTTAAAGAGCTTGATTTTGTTTCAAAATCTCAGTCTTTTGAATTTGAAGTGTAACAGCTTCAAGTTTGGCTTGTTTTAAGACAAGCAATTCATCTCTACACGTATTTAATTCTAAAACAAGATTGTTATATTTTGAGAGCAAATTAAGCCTTTGTTCTTCAACAAACTTAAGATCTACATTAATGTAATTCATATATGACTGCCAATCAGAATCATCATCCATAGAAAGTAAAATATTTACCTTTTTCATGGTTATGTTGACCCACTCTCCATTTCTTGCATGGCTCTTTCCAACAGCCAGCTGATCATTGTCTGAAAGTGCCATCAGTGCACTGACTCTAACTTCTTCATCATCTGAGGAGACCTCTTTTTTATCCCAGTCATAGGCTTCAGCTACTAGAACCTTGTTCTTTGCTTGAACATGTTTGGAAGTTTGAGCAGCCTGAGACATTGTCGGATTGGCCTAAGGGAGAGAAAGTTTAGCCTTAGCTTTTCTAAATTTAGCTTCAAAGTCTTTATGACCATTTTGAACATTATTGTTTTGAAAATGTTGAGAAGACTGAAGCATTTTAGGTTGAAACTTGCTAGTTCCTGAAGAAGAACTATTTCCAGAACATATATATGAGGGTTCTAAGGTTGTTTTTGAAAAACAGTCTTTAGCAAAATGACCCTTTTTACCACATTTGAAACATTTAGTGGTTTCATTTGCTTTAGCTTTTGAAAAGTTTGACTGATTTTTTTGATAAAACGTTTTGAATTAGCAAGGAGTGCCCTTTCTTGAAATTCTTAATGTAAATCATTTAGGTACTCCTCACTAGTTCTTTCATCAACTTCATCATCAGAATCCTCTTGGAAATCCTACACAACACCATTAGAATAAAAGGCAGTTGATATGGGTCAGGTAGTCAGGGCCTTTTTGGTCTCAAGAGCTTTCTTTGAGTCAGGGTATCTCCTAGAGATTAAGTTGTCCGCATAGACAAACTTCCCACAGATCTCAGGGAGCTCAAGGGTCTGAATGTGGTTAGCATTCCTGAGGCCTTGAGAAAAGTTTAACCACTTCTCAGGGAGACTTTTGACAAAGACAACATTGATCTCTTGCTTAGAGAAAACTACACCATCATTTGATAATTCATTTATTAGGGTTTTGTATCTGGTATAGGTCTGAGAGAGACTTTCAGAGTCTTTTGCCCTGAAAGTGTTATACTCAAGTTTCAGGTCCATGATCCTGTTTTCCCTGGTATCTGAGGGACCTTCAAAGCTATGAACCAAATCAAGCCAAGTTTGTTTGGTTGTTGTACAGTTAATGACTAATTCCATTGTGTCGTCAAAAAGACATGATACAATGATGCTTTTCAAGCACTGGTCTTGATTGACTACCCTTCTCTCATCAATGGTCCACTGAGCTTCAGGTTTAGGTAACCCTTCAGCAGTCTTAGGGACACAAGGACCTTCATTGATAAAAGTGATGTAGTATGGTTCCATACCAGTCAAGTAGCAAAGCATACGCTTTTTTCACTTGCTAAATTTTCCAGCTTCAAGTCTAGGAGCAATGACTGAATAGCTTCCTCCCTTTTTATCGACGAGCTGGAGCACATTAATATCAGCCATAGTAGGATCTTGGTTTTAAAAACCTTTTGAGCACTCTTTAGTTTTTAAAAGATTTTACAAACCAAAGGCTCTGATACCACTTGTTGTTCCCGTTACACAAGTAAAAATAACTACAAAGTTAATCGAATTGTGTTCCATGACTGATTTAATGTATTGATTAATTTAGACAAATAAGTAAAACGTAAAGATAAAAACACAAGTTTTTCAACGTTTAAATTCTTATTAGAAATTAATCAAAAGAATCTATACCCAAGTGTTAACGGAAATAACACTTGGGATTGAAACAACAAGGTATGGTATGTTCTCCTCACTAAACTCAAGCTATGCTTGAGTGGCAACAATGAATGAACCACTGAGCTATCTCAGGTACTAGGTTGCTCATTGGGGGAGAAAAGTGGTTTTGTGAAAGTCTAAGCTTTTAATGCACAAAACTTATCCACTTTTTCTCCCTTATGATCCTATTTATACACATGTATAAAAGAGCACCTGTGACTAAAAAGACAAACAGAATGACCTAGCTGGTCAGGACAAAATACAACAGTATTTTGTCACAGTTACAAGAATCTATATTGGGAATAGGTTAATACTGCTTTTCGAATGATAGTGATAACACTGCTCTTGTTCTCAAGCCTTTCAGGGAAAGTTTGACTTTGGTCTGATAAGGACTTCTCCTTTTCTTTTCAAACTCTTCCCGCCTTGTCCCGCCTTTCTTTCAGACTTTAGATTCTTCAGTCTTCGTCTTCAGTCTTCAGTCTTCAATTATAATTGTTGTTGAGGAGACAGGGGTGCAGTGAGTTATTGTCATCACTCACTGAACCCATTATCTTCTTCTTTGGCTTAAATAACACTCAGGGAGTTCCGCCTTCCTGAATGGTGAATCTTTCTTCTTAGACTCGTCCTAAGCATCCTAAAGATAACTCACTGAGTGACTGTTCACTCAGTTACCTGAGAGCATTCACGGTTGTTCAACACTTAGCTAATTTGTATTCAAATCCTTGTTGTCAGGACGCTTGGGTACTTATGGACCCAACAACTTGTTATGCTATCATACGAAAACCCTCCAACGTATCTAATTACGACCCTCACTTATCACCAATTAACATGTTTCCTTAGAACATCTATTCTTAGAACACATTTTTACTACGTCTCGCTTTTCTCTCTCCTTTTGAAGGAACATGTCGCCTGAGAGACAGTTGCTGCCTACCGATTCAGTGGAACTACAGTCAGAGTGGAGCCCATAACTCGTGGTTGCTCTTACAAGGAGTTTATGTACAGTAAGCCCCCACCTTTAGTGGAAATGAAGGCGCAGTGGAAATGTGCAGATGGTTCGAAGATGTGGAATCACTACATCGATGTGGAAACTGGTCCGAGGAAGACAAAATCAAGTTTGCTACTTGCACGTTTCAGGGACGTGCCCTGGCATGGTGGAATGCCTATGTTCAATCAGTAGGAGTTGATACCGCCTACTCAGTTCCTTGGGACAAACTAAGAAAAATGATGATTGCAGAATACTGTTCGAAGAGCGAATTACGAGCAATGAAACAAGAAATATGAGATTAGACTATGAAGGGAGATGATGTCATCGGATACACCACCCGCTTTTACGAGCTGGCACTTCTATGCCCTGCTATGATAGAACCCGAGTACAAGAAACTTGAACGGTACATCCAGGGACTCTCCTCGGAGATTCGAAATGATGTTCTCTCATTCAAGCCTACTACTATGCATGAAGCCATCCACATGGTGCATAATGTAATGGGCCAAGTTGTGCGAACTAGGATTGCTCAAGGTATCAACAACAACAATCACAACCGCAACAACAACAACAAGAGGAAACAGGAGAACAACCAAGGAAGCAAAGGGGTCCCGCAATCTCTCAGAAAGCCAAAGTCAGTCGAAACTTACATTGCGGGATCTAGTAACGGAAAGGCCTATGCTGGAAAGTTACCAATGTGTAGTAGTTGCAAACTACACCACAATGGGTCTTGCAACGTGAGATGCTACAAATCCCAGGAGGTTGGACACTTGGCTACAGATTGTAGGTCCAAAACCACTGCAAAAGCAAAGATAGTGTCAGGGAACAATCGGAAGGCTGATGTGACCTGTTATGGGTGTGGAAAGAAGGGGCACTACAGAAATGAGTGCAAGGAACCGAAGTAACAGGAAACCTTGGAGTAGGAGGAAAATAGGACTTGAACGTAATATCAAAAGGTCGACTGCCCTGTATAACGAGACCTAAGTTTAGACTCTCTTAAGATGTATTCCAATAATACTTTATTAGTACCTTTCTGTAAACCTCGTCGTATTGTATGGATTGGTGTACATTTATCTTGAGTTATAAACTTATTTGACCCACAACTATCTGTAATCTCATATCGACTAGATGTATCAATCGTCGCCATTGCACTACTTATTTTACTACCGTTATGATTTTACGACTATTTTGTTAACATATCATAAGTTGTTTGTTACCTTGCTACCCTCTATTAAAAATAATAAATTGTGTCGTTATTAACATACAAACAGTTTTCAATTATCTTACAGCCCGTTTTGCACTCACACTAATGAGCTATTTTGCTATTATAAACTACAACTTTGCTATACCTTGCAAATAATAAATTATTTTTCTATAACCCTAAAGGACTATTTTGCAAAACGCCTTACAAACTATTCTGCTATCACCCGGTAAACTAATTACTCCATTGGAAAAGTATTTTATGCTACCATCTCATAAACGGAATAACCAATATTTTTCCTTTTTAACTAAACCCAGCATTGCATTGTCGGACCTTAATTATACAAAGCCTGATCACCTGTGTATAATTTAGGTAGGACCATACTATGCTAGGATTGGTTGCCTTAAATTTTTATCAAAAGCCAAAGTCTTTGGTTTCAAGAAATCAAAACTCACATGTGTAAGTAAATAAATGTAGTGCAAAGTCATGGTATCCGTACTAAAAATCAAGGAAACCAGTTGGGCACCAATACAATCTTAACACTTAGAATCAGCCTTGTCTCACATCCTATTCTAAACCGAAGGGATAAATTACACCACTAGCTATCATGAGGCCATCTACCGGGAGCACGACCACGATCAACGAGATTACCGACGATTACAACCTTAGGATTTCATGCAAAACCCAACCTTATAACACCTCACTTCATTTTGTACTTCCAATTTTGAAGAATCTTCCCATCAAACAAACAACCTCCGGATTTGATAGCTACCTGATAACTCATAACCCCGCATTTGACTGAAACATACTCTCCTTTAAAAGCATCTATTTCAATCGTTACGACGACTACACCTAGTTCCTTAATCATACACTCTGCATTGGATACTGGGTACACCACTAAATCAACCGACTGATTGCTAGTGGCAACCAACATCATTCTTCAAAATTGTACTCTAAAACTATCTAAACTACTCAGGCAACATCAACCTCATTCCAGTTTCACTTAGAAGCCCCGATGTCATCAATGGTATGGATTGGATATCCAAGTACCGTGTCATTACCATCTAGGACGAGAAGATCGTCCGCGTACCTTAACCTATCCAAATAATGGACCGAGAGGTCAAATGACTTAAGAGAAGTTGTAACCCTATCGTCAAGGTTCGTAGAAACTCTCGAAGAGGTCTCGAATTCATGTAGGAACGCGAAAATGAAATCAAGCGTAAATACCCACACCTTTTCTTAAATCCATCGGGTAACTCTAAGTGAAAACCGATGACGGTTTTCTTTTTAAGGCGGGAAGGATGTGACAAACGGTAATTTTCCCATGAATATTTTAATAATAAATGTTAAATTATTATTACTTAACAGTTAAATTAAGCATTTATACGCCTACATAACTATTTCGAGAAGCAAAACCGCACACTGTAGCATACAGTAACTCGCCAAAACTATTTAACTCTATCAGAAAAAATAAATTTTCCACTTTCTGACATTTACAGACTTCAACGTAATAAAAGCGAGATGTTATCCCGCTTTTCTTGAAAAACAACACCACACGCGTACCGACACTACCTTAGTAACGACATAAATTCAATAATTGATACTCAGAGTCAATAATGGTGTATTTATATTAATTTTATAAAAAAGTTCTCAGAAATTATATTTTTTTGCATTTACGCCAAACCGGAGTACCACGTTTACACCGGTGCTCACCGAGACACGGGGTACACACGATACACTCTCTCCTTCCCAAGAGGTATAGTCGCTATCATTCCCATCTCTCCAGGGTCAACGAGGCGAGAAGATTTTTAGAAATTGAAGAAGAGGGCAAGTTTAGCTCGAAACGGAGTCTTACCACCTCTCAAGAACAAAAAGTGTGTCAAAGATTTTCTTTATTGTTCTCTTTTTATTGTAAAGCGATTTCCAGTAGATCCACACACTCAAACACATCACAATAGTTTTCCAAGATCTGAGGATACGAGAGTATCGGCCTACAAATCGGTGGTGTGTGGATTTGCCTGAAATCGGATTTGGGTTTTGATCTTTCTTTGGTTTCCTTGTTAACCGACTCTAACTTTTGTAAGAATCTCAAACCCTTGTTTGATGTTTTCATCCGGATGTGTATATGTTTTTGTAATTTATTGAAATATTGATTTGTTATGATTCTTGATGATTGTTTTATTCGAATATGGGTGTACTTGTATGTTTTCATTAGTTCTTGTTAAGTCGACTAGTTGTTATACTTTTCCAAACCGATTTGTAATTAAGCTGTTATGTTTTCGTGGTTAAAAACGGATGTAATAACGATTTGACAAGAGTTCGTGTGGTTAAAAACTTATAAGAAAAAAAATGGTGTTTGTTTGAGTTCGGATCGTATATGGGTCGAGTCGGTAGACCCGAATTTAGTCATGGGTTGTTCTTGTTCTTGAGTATGAGTAATATCTTGATATCGTTATTATTGTTTTGTAAACTGTTTAGGATTAGGACCCGTTAGGGAGTTTGTTTGTTATGTTCGATCCACAGTTAACCGAGAGGGTGTGGTGGTTAACAACAGATCAACACTACAATTCATAAATAACGATTTTTCACCAACTCACAACAGATCATCACTCAACGATTTTTCAACTTTGACAGTTGGTGGTGGTGACGGAACTATACAAAACAGCAAACAAGTTGCATGATCTACGTAGCACATTAACCAAACTAAACTTATAAACATTAAAAAATCAAAAAAATAAAAATAAAAACCATCACACAACCACTAATAACAGCTCATAACCTCTATATTATCCGGATCTTATCATTATTGAAAAAGCAACAAACTAATAGCATGATTACGGCGTATATTAACCGATTAAAACAACACTCTTTTTAAAATCCAATTAACCACAAACCAAGTATCTTCGCATACTAATTCTAATAACAAAAATCGTGCATTTAAGTTTTTCACATACGAAACCCAAGCTAATTATGATAGCTTACCGAATTCGTACCCAGTGGGTGGAGAGGTCTTCGTGGTTCGTCGGTAGTAGGAGATCTTCGTGGATCTGTAATAGTTTTTTTCTTTGTGTATGATGAAAACGAAACGGAGGTTCGGGGTGTATGATGATGACGACGATGGTTGAAGATTTTTGGAGTGGTGGTTTTTTTTTTTTTTTTTTTTTTTTTTTTTTTTTTTTTTTTTTTTGAGGCGGCAGGGATAAAGAGAGAAGAAAGATTGTTTTGCTTTGTTTGACCTAATTACCAATTAATTATACCCTTAATTTGTTGGACGGTTTTTAGAAATAGTTATTATGAAATCCCTTTATTACCCCTCCATCCCTTACTAAATAATATTCGAATTTTCTTTATTTACAGTTTTGCCACAAATCTTTTCATCCATTGATCAACTTATCCAACGGTTCAAAGGGGTTCTCGCATTTAAAATGGTTATAAAAATAAAGTTTCACTTATATATATATATATATATATATATATATATATACACACACACACACACACACACTAGATTTCGAAGCCCGCCCGATAGGCGGGCATGACTTATAATTATAATTTTTATGGTGTCAGTTAACGGAAATTTATTTTTAAGGATGTCGATTTTATTTAATTTTGTTATGGTATTAGTTTACGTTTAAAAAATTTTAAGAAAATGTGAGCTTGACGTACATTTTAATTTTTTTTATTTTTAAAAAAAAGAAGAAGATTTGTTTTGTTATTTTAAATTTTTACTATTTTTTATGGTGTTAGTTAATGGAAAATTATTTCTTAGGACGTCGAGTTTTTTGAATTTTGTTATGGTATTAGTTTACGTTTAAATTTTTTTAGAAAAGGCAAGCTTGATTACATTTTAATTGTTTTGTTTTTTTTTTTCAAAGAAGATTTGTTTTGTTATTTTAAAATTTTTAGTATTAGGATAAATTGGTGTAATTTGAAAGGGATAACAAACATCATCTCACAAAAAAACATCTTTACTTAAGTGCAATGGCTTTTTACTTAATACCTAAAATGTTTTGGCGCTCATTGTCAAAATCTAAGAAAGTTTATTTGTTAGTATCTTTCCAAGCTTATTTGCAACAGGTATTTAATTGTCATAATATTCGCATCTATTAATGATTAAACTATGAGTTTGGAAAGCTTTTTATAACCTCTGGTGAGCTTTAAGCAATTTCAATCAATTTCAATCCCCTATATTATCTAACTTGATCCAGACAATTTCTTTTGCTCCATCTCATCACTCGGGTTTGTCTCACCATCTTTCCAGACTTCTTTTTCCCGCTTACCCAGGCACGGTTTTAGAGATTGTTGACTTGTTCCATATTCCTGATGTGAATGAAGATCAACTCATGTTGCGAATCTTCCTTACTACACTTACTAGAGCTGCTAATAGATGGCTAAGGAATGAGCCAGCTGGATCTATTACTACTTGGGAAATTCTAAAATCCAAGTTCTTGAACAAATACTGTCCAGCTTCACGAACTATAAAAGAATAGAGGAAATCAATAACTTTAAGCAAGAGCCTGATGAAACTCTTTACAGAGCTTGGGAGAGATTCAAAGATCTTTTTGTTAATACAAATAAGCCGTAAAAATGTTTGTTTATATTTTACGATCTTTCAATGTTTTGTCGATAACAAACGTAAAATCATTTTACCGAAACAAATAAAATACGTAAAGTTTTGATTCAATAGTTTACTAACTCATTTCACTAAACAAATAAATCATCAAACATATTTAGTTAATTAGTTTTCCAAAACCATTTTTATGAAACACTTACAAGTAATATGTTACTTGCATTTTTCATAAAATACATACTTTGAAAACAACTAGTTAAATACAATGTACTAGTTAATAGAGTTGGACTATATAAACCCAAAATCCATGGGCAAGACCCATAACCCATGGAGCACAACCCATAACCCATAACCCATGTGCTTGACATCATGCATGACATAACAAATGGGTAATATCCATGACCCATGACCCAAAGTCCATAACCCATGACCCAAGGTTCATAACCCATGACACAAGATGTCTTTGACATCACGAATGACATCACTTGACCCATGGACCTTGACCCATAACCCAAAACCCGAAATTGCAACCCAAAGTCCAGACTGGTACTACCAGATACCTGGTTCCATCGGTTTGCACTGGCCGGATCCCTCTGGGAAGGGATCCGCTGAAACCGGGTGAACAGTGGCTTTTATTGCCTATAAATAGTGAGCCATTTCCTCTTTCTTTCTTGCACCTTCTCATATATTTCTCTCTCTATGTTTCTCTCTTACTAACCTTAGATCCTAGATCTTTCTTGTAGTCTTTTGTGTGGTGATTCTATAGGTTCCTTCTAAAGGCGAATCACTACGTTTAGAGTCGAAGTCATGCAATCTCCAAGCCATGGAATGATAGACTTCATCATCATCTCAAGATCACAAAAGTGACTCTTATGGGTGATCCATCTCAAGTAGATTCAAGACACGGTGTGTACTTTGGTGTAGTTGAAGCTTGGATTGCCAAGTCAAGTTGTAAAGGTCTTTGTTATTGAAGAGTTGTTATTCAAGTTGTGTAGATCAAGATTGTGAAGATGAGTTTTGGTGGCTCATGAAGATCTTGGTGTAGATTATCGAAGTCGAGGTTTGATACCTCAAGGTTGTCTTGGTGCAAGACATTGTTGTCGAGATTTGGTGCCTCAAGTCTTGTTGTATACGTTGGTGTTGTCGGGGGTAATCACCCGTATGTTGTGTCTTGTAGGTTGGTGATATTGGAGAGTGCATCTCCAAGTTGTGTTGTGTTGGGTAGTGGTTCCTCCTTTGTAATGGAACCCGGTATCTAGCCTTGTACCGGATAAAGTGTAGGCGACGTTGTAATAGGTTTGGCTCTACCTCATGGAAGAGCTCGGTATTTAGCTTTGTACCGGATAAAATGTAAGTGACTTTGTGAAGGCTTCTCCGTCGGTGAAAGGAGTTTGTCTTGTGTAGTGTTTACGGAACTCTCGAGTTGGGTACTTGGGGAGTAGAGTAGGGTAGGGAAAAAGAGTCCCTGTAGCCGAACCACTATAAACACTCGTGTTATGATTGTGTCTTTCTATCTCTAACTCTGTAGTTATTTTCCTTTTATAACTATCAATATCCAACACGTAAACTAGATTAACATAAGTCGATCTATAAGTTTTAAAACGAAGTTTTAATTGGTAAAACTATTCAAACCCCCCCCCCTTCTAGTTTTCTACAATTGGCATCAGAGCTTCGTTACCAAGTTTCTTAAAGTATATTGTACTTTAAAAGCTTTAAACGATCCGTGTATGTTTGAAAACTACAAAGAAGGATAAATCTTTTGCAAAAATTTACATATAACTCATTTTTACAAAAGTGATAAAACTTTCTATGTTTGGATATTGATAAGTTTATTATTATCTACTATATTCTAACAAATTTTCTTTAAGAAATCTTCAGTTTAGGAATCTTCAAAAACTTCATCCTACTAAAGGATAAATGAAGTTAACACCTAAGAAGAACCTTAAAGAGCTGTCAACCTGCCTTACCAATAAGCTTGCAAGACCTTTAAAAGCTCATAAAGTAATTAGCGTCTATGGTTTCAAAAACCATATAAGAAAATGGAGCAAAGGGATGTTTTCTTATTTATAATTAATGTTTTAAAATGTGCTAATTGCGTATGGTTAAAAGATTGATCTATATGTTTATTTATTTCTAAAAGATGTGTTAATATGTACATGATCTATTTTCTAAACATTTTAGTTGGTCATAAGTATCATATTTACATGAATTTTGTGTCAAATCAAATCACAAGTTCAAAAGCCTCTTTTCACTAATTTTCATATTCGTCAAACCAAGGAATAGTATTCCATCAAACTTTTCTCTCTTAAACAAAATTCATTCATTGTTTAATGAAAAGTTTAAGTTAACACAAGAAAATGTTTTTCACGTCTTAATCATCATATTCATCTATCCCTTTCTCAAACTTCTTCATAACGATTAATCCACTTCCATGTTTCTCTAATCATCCATTTTCTTTTATTGCCCCGTGCATTAAAGAAAATGGAATACATGTATTCTCTCATCTAAATTTCTCAAACCCTCGGTCTAGTTACTTAGGATAAAAAACCAGATATTCTTAAGTAATCTTAAACATATTAGTGACAACCAAATGATCAAAACCTTATGTATCAGCAGACTTCCCTGGATCCCTTCATTATAACAGGCCGGATCCATTTTAGAATGGATCCGGAAGAACCGGCGTAACAAACATCAGCTTAACACCTCATCTCATTTTCCTTCTCTTCCCAAATGACCAAAAACGCATATCTCTTCATTTTAGGTTCTCACCTTCCTCAATCTCAGACTTCCAACCACCTTCGTAAATAACTACATCTTCCCGAAACCTCTCCCTTTTGAGCAAGGTTAATTAAAATATTCCTACCAACTTAAGTATGTAAACTTAAATTGTCTGTCATCTCATACGGAGGATCTTTGAAATAATAGAATAGCATTGTTAATACAAGTAAAAAAATAATACTTAAGTAATCAATCAACTTTTGTTAATCTTCTTAGAAACCTCTTGAAGCACCTTCAACCAAAGCAAGTCTTTATCCTAATACATAAAATATTCTTTTGATCCACTTGTATTGGTCTCGATTTGTATCACGAGTATGTTGTACTATCCCATCTTCTTCTCCATGATTGCATTCCAAGCTTCATATTAGGATTGACAACTTGATTATTTCATCCGAGATACTCAAGTAAATTATTTTGCAATGCAAATATAATTGGTCATATCCGAAAATCCAAACTCAAACTTTCCAACAACATATGTTGAAATTGCTCTTCCAACCATATTTGTTCTCTATATGTGTTCTCCATATTTGTTCTCCATACTTTTTCACCATATTAGTCAATCAAAACCACTCACCTCATCAAGCGATTATCTCGCATTGATAGAGAAGAGTTACATAACTTCAAGGATAAAGTTTATTGTATGCTAATCACCATCCGTAATGACTATACTTAGTTCATTGCTTCCGAAACAACCTTCTAAACTATTTACTTTCTTGTCTTCTTTATGTTGGATGTCCACCAATTATGGGGGAGGGAAATTCATTCACATAATTATCTTTTAAGAACGCATATACATGTGTCTCTTACTCTTCTAAACACATAGGTAAACATTTCTTAGCTTAAACCAACTCACAAAACCGCACTTGCTTCAAGCCTTTCTAAATCCAACACTTACTCTTCATCAAAAGAAGAACACATCATGAGTTTGACAACTCCTTCACCTCCTACCTCACTAAATGCTCTCTTCAATAATCTTGAAAATTTACCACCTCTACCATCCATCATCTCATTAGAACACCTAGCCAAACAACCTCCACCAATTTCCGACATCATGGATGTTGATCACTTTCTACCAAACTTTCCACCAAACCTTCCGCAACCAACCTGGATGGATGAATCTCTACCACCTCTTCCTAACCATATCTTTTGCGAACATTGCCAAAGCTCTAGGGATCTAACCATAGAAATTAAGGGACAAAACGCGATTCATTCTAAACCACCTTAGAAGAACTACTTAGGACTCCAAAAAACAACTCCTCCTTGTGGATCTTAATGAAATCCAGGATTCTCCTAAACTAGGACCTCAGAACTCTAGAACACCATCATATGTGCTCTTCTTTCTCGACACATACCTTACACACCACTGTTAGTACAAACAATTCACTAATCTAGATCATCAGCACGTGCTAATATACAAATTTTTTTTGAGCCTTTAAATGATGTTAGTTAAATTTTGCTTACCCTATGTGTCCTTGCCTCATTTGATCGCCCCATTTGTGTGCTTTACTTTCTCTCCTTTTCTATACTTTACTTGTATCTATGTATGTTTGTTGTTAGAAACAATAGATGTGAAATTCCATAAGTGAGCAATCTTCTATGAGCCCACTGTGAAGAAACTAGTCTTAGAAGCCGAATCCCTTAGGTATAACTGGTCGGATCCCTTTTAGAAATGATCTAGAGGATTCGGGCATACAGAGTGAAATTAGACCACCTCTTATCACCCTCAACCTTTTTAACCTTAATACACTAGTTATCCTTCTTCTTATACTCACATTTGAGCTGATCTTGTGATTAGTAGCTCTTTTGATCTCTTAGGATTAACTTAAGTTTCTTTCGAGATGCTTTTGATTTATCATTTCCAAAATAACCACCATTTCTCAGTTCCGCTTCTTAAAACACCTCTCTCTGATCATTATACACTTACCTACTTTTTAACAAATTTTAACAAATTTATTTCTACCATCTCTACCTCAATATGTTCTAAAAACCAATCTTTTAATTCTTATAATTTTTAAAATTTTCATCTTACCTTTCCCTGAATCCTACAGACATTTAACACTTAGTGATAAGATTATCTTAACCCATATTCACTTAATGGCCTACATTAGACTTCTTTCTCACTTCTAAAGACCATTAATGGCAACCCCTCATCATTAGGTTTAAAACACCCTCAATTTCCTTCACTAAGACTCTCTTATACACTCATTACACCAGGAAACATAGGGCTACGATAGCTAGATCACCATCATTTCTCACCTTTATGTGATCTGTTAGCCGGATCCCTCAGCTAAAGCTAGCCGGATCCATGTTGTGAAGGATCCGCTGGATCCGGGAAAATAGACACATGTTTGATAACTTATAGTCTTTAAAAACTCAACTTTATCCATTCTAACACTCAACATTTCTTCTATAATCTTCCTAGAAGATTGTATTCCAGTAGTTGACCTTAGTGCATGCAAATGATTGCAATTTGAAGGATTTTAGTGGTTTAGGCTTAAATTTCCTTACTTGAATCTTTCATATATAAACCACTTGTGTATGTTCTTCTAATCCACACCTCAAAAACACCTCCTTCTTTAGTAGTAAACCTTCTTTTCTTAACTTCTCTTTCACCATGACTAAAGCACCATGTTGATACAAAAGTTGGGCGTTCCTTGTTTCCGTATCAATTAGATCTTAATGCTTGAGACCTGCGCACTAAGAAAACAAAAAGACACCGTTAGGCTTATCGTGGGATTGTCTCCCACGATTATCCTCTGGCGTGAGAGTAAGTAATCGGTTTTAGGGTTTAGTTGAAGAGTTATGATTATTAGATCGTACCTTTAATGAGAGTCGAGAGACCTTTTATATACACACGAAATCCTTGTTGGTTTCGTGTTCCTCACTCCTCAGCGTATCCCGCCTAAACCGGTTGCTTGATACATATCCCATAAATAAGAGATATCCTATATCAAAACCATAAATAACTTCGGGTTTGGGCTTGAGCCCAAACCGTTATCGTGATAGCCCATTCGTGATGGGCTTGAGCCCATTCGTGATGGGTTTGAGTGTTAGTAGCGTCCATTGGTCGGGTTCGTGACCCGAATGCGGACTATACGTCATCATGTCCCCCCAGTCTAGTATGCGTAGTGTAACGACTGCGGATGCTAGACTAACAAATGTAGCAAAAAGGTATTCCGGAATGCGTAGCGGAGAAGTTTCAAGTGTTTCCCGCCTAAAGAAGCAATATAATTAATCGAGTCCAAGTACATCCGTATCTCCTTCGTAAATCGTGAGGGGTGGGTGAAAAAGTGCTTCACCTTTTGGCCTCCTAGCCACACGATTAGAGCAAGTGGGTGACATATGTCAATCATCCATGCAATCTTGTAACCCTATATAAAGTGTCATCTCCATTTCACTGTGCTTATCACAGTAAAATCGTCCATTGCCGCCATTGTTAAAAACTTTAAACAGCGAACAAGAAATCAAGAACTCCTAAGGTAACAGCGCGTGCGCTTCAGAATCCTTTAAATTCTAACCATGGTTCTTCAGTTATCTGATTTTACTTCCGATATATCTGAGGACGAACTTCGTCAGTTCACCTCAGATTATTACATCCCTATCGCATTGCACCCGGTGGTTCCGGTGGCGACTGCGTCAATAGCGAACTTTCCTCAAGGGAAGGTAGGGGTATAAACACGTTTCTTCGAATTCGCTAACCAACGTGTGCCCATTTCCCTATTTTTGTGCGATATTCTAAACCACTATCGTCTACATATTTCCCAACTGCACTGTATAGGTGCAGCAAAAATAACCAATTTTGAAGTAAATTGTCGCTTGTTGGCGATTAACCCTACCATCCATCTATTCCGCGCATTTTACCACACGTCGTGGTCGAACGGGTGGGTGTCCTTTTCCAAGCGCGCAGGGCCACTGCAGTGCTATACGGAAAAATTAGATGCGCTTAGGAATTGGAGGGAGAAGTTCTTTTGGGTTGATAGTGCATTTTTTCCATGGATTTTTGAGTTCTATACCCAAGAATCATTACCGAGAGATGAGCGCCCCATCCCCGGAACGTATAGCGCAGATGATGCGGAGACGATTAATGCCAATCGCATACCGATCAAGGCGTATCCAGAGGAGTTTTTGGTGCACATGGGCATCAGTCGCAATTACTTCGGTAGTCCGGAGGAAGTGCCAACTTTTTTGGACGAAAATAGCCGGGGTGGGTGCTTGTCATTTCCTTCCTCTTCGCTTATTAGTTGTAAGCGCTCTTCCCTTTGTAGCTTATCTAACTCATTTTGTGTTTGTTTGTTGCTTGTTGCGCAGAGATGGATCTATTCGGTGTTGTTCGCTTGGAGAGGCCGAAGCAAGTTACTGTGGGTGTGCGCCCTTTAAGAGATGGCGAGGAGCCAGTTCTACAGGCTACCGCGGGGCGCACGATGGAGATCGTGCAGGAGGAACCTGAGGATACACCCCCCGCTGTTTTAGAGGCGACTCTTCTTCGCAGTTTTCCCACTCCTGAGGTACAAATCCCTGTGGAAGAGTTATCGCGTACAGACTCATCAGAGAGTGGGGAGTTTGCCATGTCTGAAAGTGGGCAAGAAGGCGCTGGCCAAGGGGTGAAGCGCAAGACAGTTGCTGGGGATGATGGCGCTGGTACGTCCAAAAGAAGGCGCCATCTTATCTCTAGTGAGCAATCATCATCATCAGAGGAGAATGCGTCGCGGAAGGATACGACTGAAACTCCTTCCCTCAAGTAAGTAATTAGGGTTGTTTCTTTGAAACTTTAACGCATAGTATGCATTGATATTATAGAATAACTTTAACCCTTGTCGTTTGCGTGCAGTGTTGGAGATGCTGGTGATGCTGCAGCTCGCAATGGGGAATCGCCACCCAAGGCGAGTCCCTCGCCTACTGTTCATCTTGCGCAGGGGAGTCAAGGATCTGGGACAAAGGCTTCTGGAGATGTGCCTACGGACCAGTTGATTGAGGAGTAAAGCTTGGCTGCTGCGCATCAAGCCTCATTGGTTGCACATCTCAGAGCTAGGCATGCGGGTGAAGGTAGCAGCAGTGCGTAGAAGGATAGTGAAATTGTGCTACTGAAGGTGCAGTTAGCTGATTCTCAGGCTAAAGTAGAGTCAACCACTGTGTATGCTCAGAAGCTTGCTGATGAGAGGCTATCATTGTTTGCTCAAGTGAACCAAGAGCGCGCTGGCGCAAAAGAGTACAAGGCCACTTGCCTTTGGGCCTTGAAGTATATGGAGCGGAACAAGAGCGCTCACTTCGCCAGACTAGATGATTTCCGCAAGGCTGTGGAGGATTCGCTGGAGAAGCAAGAAATCAAGCTGCGTAAGCTCAGTATTGAGTACGACGAAGAGCTGTACCCACATCTGGTGTCTTCTATTGCTGAGCGCAGGTGGCTTATCAGCCATGGGCTACGCCTTGCTGCCTTGGGTACTTTGGAATCCCAAGAGGTGCGGGAGGCTTTTGGGGAAGTTGTGGAGCGTGCGCTTGCACGTGGCAAGGCGCGGGCTGTAGAGGAGCTCTCTGAGAGCGGATTGTTGAAGGTGCCTGTCACACAAGTGCCCGATTATAATGCTGATTCCTTCGATGAGCTTGTCGCTGCTATGGAGAAGATGAAGCTGCTAGACCTTCCTCATATAGCTCAACTGGAGCGCGACCAAGATTACCCCATAGGTGTTATTATGGAGGGGTTAACCTTGGCTAGGCATGCCGCGGAGGGCGCAGAGGCACAAGCTGACTATTTTCTCAAGCCAGATGAATCGCAGCTGCAGGTACCTATCTTCGCTCGCCCTCGCAACATCCTGGATCCTTTTTCCCTTGAAAAGGAAATTTCTCTGAAGGAGTCCTTAGAGGCCCATGCTATGAGGCTTGCGAAGAAGCAGGGTGTGAAGGGGAAGGCCATCCTTTGCGGTGTTGGTGTTGCGCATATTCCTAGGTCTGATGGAGTGCTCGTCAGTGTACCGACAGTGTCGCCCCAAGATAGTGGTCTTCTGAAGGAGCTTGAGGGAACTGGTCGTGTTGCGTACCATGTTGGCGGTTCAGGGCTTAGACGCACCCATAGCTTTTAGATTTTTTGTCTTGGTAATTTTTTGTAATAGATTAACATTTTGTTGCACATGTGCATGTTAAGTCTATATCTTGTATGAACTCGTAATAGAATGTTGTAAAATACGATTGTACGCATATTGTATCAAATGTGATTGTGGTTATAATGTTTGTACTTAGTTATTTTGTCTTTGCGTAAAAGACGTCTATGTTGTGTCTAACATAGCAACTTGTTGTGTACATACTTAAGAAAGTTTATAAAAATCCATAATCGTGTATGAAGTTCATAAAATTTACAAGTTTATAGATTGATATGCAGCGTACTGCGAATATCATATCAAGGAGTTAAGTGTCTTAACACCTAATTTGTTAAACGCGCACAGTGTGCATTGTTGTGTATCCGTCGTGGGATACAAATTGAACTTACTCCAACATCTTGAGAGTAAGGTGTTTAACAAGGATACGTGATCCAATGTTGATGGGTTTGCAACCCTCTTACTCAACGAGTTTTTTAGTAGGTTTACTCATCCTTTTACCATCGTGGGTTTTAATAAGTGCATGCACGCCATGTAGGCAGAAAGTAAAGTAACAATAATATTGAGACATAAATAACATGTAAACAATAAAGTGAAATGTGTCGCGGAATTAGCTAGAAACCGCGACATTGAATTAATACTTGCAAGTTTTTGTAAAAAGAAAAACATTTCCCTAAATGAAACAAAATGTAAATACACGGATATTTATTGAGCACTTACTAAAGTGCGGAAGTGTCCGTGTGTGAGGCCGTAGCCTTTCTTAAAGATAGCATCTCTTGAGATTGCAAACATTCCATGTTCGTTGTAGCTCGCGGCCATCCATATCACGCAGCTTGTACGCACCTTTTCCTAGTGCTTCAACGACCTCATAGGGTCCTTCCCACTTTGGTCCAAGTTTACCTGTATCTTCTGCGTGGCTTGCATCATTAGCGCGATATACAAAGTCGCCTGGTCTGAATGAGGTGCTTCGAACTTTAGCATCGTAGTATCCCTTCATTTTTGATTTGGATTTTGCTTCACGTATAGCTGCGCGTTCACGCCTTTCTTCCAATAAGTCCAAGTCTATACGTCGTTCGTCGTCATTGGTTACGACATTAACTTCCGCGGTACGAATGGTTGGCATCCCAATTTCAGCTGGTATGACAGCTTCTGTCTCATAGACAAGAGAAAAGGGAGTGTCTCCATTGCTAACTTTGATTGTCGTGCGGTGCGCCCATAAAACATGCGACAATTCATCCACCCATCTTCCTTTGTGTTTGTCCAGGCGCGCTTTAATTCCTTCGCCCAAACTACGATTTGCGCGCTCAACCAAACCATTGGTTTGTGGGTGTTTAACTGACGCGAAGTGTTGTGTGATATTTAGTTCTGCGCACCAGTCTTTGA
Organism: Artemisia tridentata subsp. tridentata; assembly: GCA_021014915.2. NCBI lineage: Eukaryota > Viridiplantae > Streptophyta > Magnoliopsida > Asterales > Asteraceae > Artemisia > Artemisia tridentata. Next base: position 117,393,328 of record CP139504.1, read on the forward strand.
ACGGGTTATCGCGGAATTGTTTTCCGTTGTCCGAAATGATTTCCCCAGGTAATCCAAAGCGGCATACAATATTTTCCCAAACGAATTGTTTTACTTGATTACCTGTGATTGTCGCCACTGCTTTTGCTTCAATCCACTTAGTGAAGTAGTCTATTGCCACAATAAGAAATTTCAGTCCCCCCGCTGCAACAGGGAAGGGACCTGCAATGTCGATACCCCACTTATAGAATGGCCATGGAGAAGTGATAGGCGTTAGCTCTTGTTGTGGTCTGCGCGGGATGGGTCTATGAACTTGGCAGTCGCTGCATTTCTTTATCACATCGCGCGCATCACGATGCATAGTGGGCCAGTAGTATCCTGACCGCAAGGCTCGTGCTACAACGGACCGTGGTCCTGAGTGCATACTGCATGAACCGGCGTGGATCTCTCAGAGTACGTAATCTGCCTGAAGAGGTCCAACGCATCTAAGCCATGGTTGTAGAAATGAGCGCCGATATAGGATACCATCTCGAAGTTCGAACCTCTGCGCTGTGCGCCGTATCCATCGAGTGCCTTCTGCTCATGGGGCAATATGCCTTTGCTTATAAATTCTACAATAGGGGTCATCCACGTAGGGTTCTCCTCCTCTATTACCGTGGATATCTCCATCTCCGAGATGGATTTGTTTTTTAGAATCTCCACCAACACTTGTTTTGACAGGTGCGCAAAGCTTGTAGATGCGATCTTGCTTAGCGCATTCGCTTTTTTGTTTTCACCTCTAGGAACTTGTTTAATGGTAAACCTGTCAAAACCTTGGATTAGTGATTTGGTCTTGTCGAGGTATTGAACCATGTTATCCTCTTTAGCCACATATTCGCCCAACACATGGTTGGCTACTAATCGGGAGTCCACATTTGCTTCTAGGTTACGTACACCCATTCGAGTTGCAATGCGTAATCCGGCGATTAGGGCTTCATATTCTGCCTCGTTGTCGTGGCTGTAAATTCAAAGCGCAGTGCGTAAGTGAATTCCATTCCTTCTGGATTAGTGAGGATAAGGCCAGCGCCCGACCCATCCACGCATGAAGATCCATCCGTGAACAAGACCCATGGTTCTTGTAGTTCTACCTTGCTCAGTGGAGGTGGGCATCGGTGTCTGGTTTTTTCGATGATGAAGTCTGCTAGTATTTGCCCCTTAACCGCAGTGCGTGGTCTATAAGAGATATTATACTCGCCTAGCAGCACACTCCATTTTTGTAATCGCCCCGATGCGTCAGGTTTAGAGATAACTTGCTTGATAGGTTGGTCTGTGATCACCGCTATTGGGTTCGCTTGAAAGTATCTACGCAGTCTTTTGGCGGCAAATACTAACGCCAAGACCAACTTCTCCATTGGGCTGTAGTTAATCTCTGTCTTCTTGAGTGCTTTGCTTACAAAATATACCGGTGTTTGTACGGAGTTCCTATCCGTCAGTAGCACTGCGCTGACCGCTCCATGCGTCGCAGATAAGTAGACGATTAACTCCTCCCCTGGTCGGGGTGCGACTAGCTTAGGAAGCGCTGCTATATGTTGCTTAAGCTGTGTAAAAGCTTCTTCCGCTTCTGTAGTCCAACGAAAGTCTCCCTTTTTTGTACACTTCTTGAGTGTTTTAAAGAGAGGAAGTGACTTATCCGCTGATTTGGATAGGAATCTGTTCAAACCGGCTAGTTTTCCATTCAGAGACTGAACTTCTTTCAACGTGCGTGGTGAAGGAAGTTGGATGACAGCCTCTGTTTTTTCTGGGCATGGCTTAATGCCATCTGGTTCTATCAAGTATCCCAGGAACATGCCTTCTGTAGCGCCAAAAGTACATTTCTTAGGATTTAACTTCATGTTGATCTTTCGTAGTGTTCTAAATGTTTCTTCAATGTCGCGCACCACTTCGTCTTCAGTATGGCTTTTTATGACAAGGTCGTCCACATAGACCTCTAGGTTGCGGCCCACTTGCTTTTCAAATGCATTATCTACCAATCGCTGGTAGGTGGCGCCCGCATTCTTCAGGCCAAAAGGCATCTTTGTATAACAAAAGACACCTTGGCTTGTGTGGAAGGCTGTTTTTTCCTCGTCTTCCTTGGCCATTTGGATTTGGTTGTACCCTTTGTATGCATCTAAGAAACATTTAAAGGGATATCCGCACAAAGATTCTACCTTCCAGTCTATCTCTGGTAGTGGGTAGCAATCCTGTGGACATGCTTTGTTGAGATCAGTGAAATCCACACACATCCGCCAACTACCATCACTCTTCTTGACCATTACTGGATTGGAGAGCCAGTCATGGTAATAGACTTATTGCATGATGCCTGCGTCCACAAGTTTGTGTACTTCTTCCAGTATGGCTTTTGCGCGCTCTGGAGCCTGGCCGCGCTTTTTCTGCCGTACTGGAGAATATCCTTGTCGGATTTTCAGCTTGTGTTCTGCAATCGAGCGTGGCACACCAGTCATGTGCTTTGGTTCCCATGCGAAGATATCCAGATTCCTTTGCAAGAGCGCGCACACGGCCGCTCTTCCTTTGTCAGACAACGATCCTCCGATCAATACTTCTTGCTCCGGGTAGTCAGGGTGAATTGCGACCTTCAGATTTGATACTTTAACTGCGATCTGTTCTGGGGTGTGCGTTGTCTCGCATGTAATCGTGTTACACTCTCTAGGTGGCGCAGCGCTATTGTAGATGGTGACAATTCCGCCTTCCACCGGGAATTTGAGCATCCCATGTGCTGTGGACGCTACTGCGCGTATTGCCGAAATTCCTGGTCTTCCAATAATGCCATTGTATGGTGAAGGAGATCTGATCACCATAAAATTCATCCAGGCTGTCGTGGAGTGTTCCTTATTACCGACAGCGACTAGTAGTCGTAGTTTCCCCATGGGCCATATCTTTTCTCCTGTGAAGCCAGTCAACGAAGTCGTGGTTGGGCTTAACTGTCTTTGTATCTCAGGTCGCAATCTCTTGAAACAATGCTCATACATTATGTCCGCTGATGCCCCTCCATCAACATACATGCGGTGGATATCGTGACCCCCCGCATTTATCTCAATGGTGAGTGGTTCCGCCACTGCGTTGTCCGCAGCCAAGGTGGGGAAAGAGATTTCGCTTCCATGAGAAAATTTCTAGCTGACCTTTTTCCTAGTCTTTCACTGCCATGATTGTATCATGTAGATCGTGTCAGCCTTGTCTTTAGGCGCTTCTTTCTTGCCCCCGGTCTTCTGTTTGTCTTTTCCATCCTTGATGTTCTTAACTAGATGGTCCAATCTGCCTTCTTTTACTAGCTTATCTATTAGTTGGCGCAATTGGACACACTCATTAGTGGTGTAGCCCTTCTGTCCATGATACTCACAGTATCCGTTCCCTACGCGCCGATCTTCTGGGGTGCGCATCGGTGGGGGTCTCAGAAAGTTCGCACCTTCCGTCTCAAATATCTCCTTTGGAGTCTTCGTTAGTGGGGTATACTTGTCGTTTCCCCGTCCGCCCCCTTGACTGCGATAGCTTTTGTTACGATTGCTACTCTGGTCATTGGATTGTCTCCTTGGCTCTTCTTGTGACCTATAGTTTGAGTAGCCTTTTTTGCTATCCGCAGCGGCGGCTTCTCCTTGGATGAAGGACCTCGTGCGCTTTATGAGTTCGTCAAAGGTTTGGGGAACCCTATCATTTAACTTTTTGATAAGTTCTGGATTATTGATTCCGTTCATAAACCCTGAGATCTTTAGTATATCGGGGCATGCCTTGACATGTATACATTCGTCTTTATAGCGCTCCATAAAAGTGCTTGTGGGTTCCCCTTGGCGCTGTTTTACCCTAGCAAGTTCGACAGGGTTCTTGGCGCACTTCTTCCGCTGAGTGAAGTTCAGACGAAACACCTTCCGCAACTCTTCAAACCCATCGATGCTTCTATGTGGAAGCTTACTGAACCAGTGTCGTGCATTCCCTACTAATGTAGAGTTAAACATGTGGCACCACATAGGTTGTGGCCAATTTTCGATGGCTGCTGCTGATTCGAAAATTTTTAGGTGGTCATCAGGATCACCTGTCCCATCATAAGTTTTAACATTAGCGGGCATGCGCCTTCTCTTATCTTCTGAAAAATCACTGATGCGCCGAGTGAATGCGTCAACCTTTTGGCGGCGCCAGGGACGAGACATATCTTCGTCCTCCTGGTCGCGGTATCTTCTCCTGGACTTCCAGTGTCCTGTTTCTTTGTCCTCGTTGTCCGAGGAGTCACTTGAGGATGAGCTTACCCTTTTACGGCGCTTGCGCCGACTATCCTCGGAATCCGAGCTTGAAGGGCTTTCGCTTGGGGAGCATCGTCGCCCAAGTCTATCGTGGATCCTGCGACTACCAAGTCTAGCGTGGACATTGGTGCGCCGTCCATCATCTTCATGCTCCTCCAAAGACTGCAAGTCGGCTGCTTCATCGTCCACAACTTTCCTTCCGATCCTAGTAAACACTGGGTGTCGGCGGCCATCCTTCTCGCGCCTTTCCTTTTGGTAACGCGGTGGGGATGCTTCATGCTCAGGGTCAAAGTTGAGTCTGGCTTGCAGACTCTGACTTGACCTCTTTTTCGCCTCCTCTCGCATCAGCGCAGCCAAGGTTTCGTAGTTTTGGGACACGAAATCACTTGGCGCTAGTTCAGGCGTGACTCCTTCTAGCGCGAGGATGTTTGTTTCCACATCAGGACCCTTGTTTCGGATAGGCGCATTTGGCGGCTCAGTGAGATCTAATTCTGACATGGTGAAAGGAGTGCGCAGCAGATCTACCGCGCTAGTGGTTGTTGTAGTAGCATGGGTAGTCCTTGTGATTGGTTCTACTGGAGTAAAAGCCAGATCTGAGTATGATCCTAGGCTTTTGGGCGCACTGGTTGTTCCAGAGGCCTGCTTAGCGGCTGAATCAGTTTGCTGCTTCTGCCCCTGTAGGTCACCATGCGTTTTCTTCGCCTGCGGAGTCCGCTGATTTTGGTTTCCGTGCTTCGTCATTCTAGTTCTTAGTAAAGTTCTTAGTGTATGGTCCCACGGATGGCGCCACTTGTTGATACAAAAGTTGGGCGTTCCTTGTTTCCGTATCAATTAGATCTTAATGCTTGAGACCTGCGCACTAAGAAAACAAAAAGACACCGTTAGGCCTATCGTGGGATTGTCTCTTACGATTATCCTCCGGCGTAAGAGTAAGTAATCGGTTTTAGGGTTTAGTTGAAGAGTTATGATTATTAGATCGTACCTTTAATGAGAGTCGAGAGACCTTTTATATACACACGAAATCCTTGTTGGTTTCGTGTTCCTCACTCCTCAGCGTATCCCGCCTAAACCAGTCGCTTGATACATATCCCATAAATAAGAGATATCCTATATCAAAACCATAAATAACTTCGGGTTTGGGCTTGAGCCCAAACCGTTATTGTGATAGCCCATTTGTGATGGGCTTGAGCCCATTCGTGTTGGGCTTGAGTGTTAGTAGCGTCCATTGGTCGGGTTCGTGACCCGAATGCGGACTATACGTCATCACACCAAGTGCTCGATCTTCTACTAGAAACACCACACGTATTGTGCATCAATCGAAACCTCACCTATCAAAACACCTTCTATTAGGAAACCTCTCTCTAAATACATCCAAACTCCTACTAAATCAACTCCACCACAATCCCTTTCTACTAAACCACCACAACATGCTTCCATTGAACCTACACTTGCTAATATCAAACCATCACCATCACTTGCTTCTATTAAGCCAACACCTCAAGCCTCACCTCTTGAACCCCAACTCCTTTCTTTTACTACACCTCATTTATCACCTCATCTATACTTAAACCCCTTGAAGAATTACCTCTTAGACCTTCTAATTCACCACCACAACCTAGTCATGATGAAACATGCTAACATTGCCATCAAACTCAAACCTTAGTTCATGAACTATGTGATGAAGTACATTTCATATTCTACCACCTTTCTGAACGTCTTGATGATGTCACCAAACCAAACCTTCCTTAAAACCTTGAAGTGCAAGCACAAGTGGTCTTCTTCCTCTAGTCTTAGGCCTAGACTTTGTCATTAGGATTTTTCATTTTTCATGTTAGATCATTTCCTTAGTTTTAGGGAATTGACCTTTGTATGTATCATTTCTCTTGTTTTATTAAATGAATCTACATGATTATGTGCTTCTGGTTTATGTAGGCATGATTGGTGTGATTATTACTTGTCTTCATACCTTTTTCTATTCTTTACTGCTACTAACAAGTTATAGGTAAGCCGGATCCCTCACTTTGTACTAAACGGATCCCCTTTTAAAAAGAACCGGTGGATCCGGGTACTCAGAATACTAACTAAAATTTTATGCAGCTCCATTTTCAGCAAAAGGTCAAAATCTATTTGTTTTCTAACATTTGTTATGTAGATTTTCAAAAAATACACATGGAGTACTTGATGCCCTCATTAAGGGGGAGCTTTCGTCCAAGCAATAACATTGCAAAAACTTGCAATGATCACGTCTTAGTCTTCCTAATTACTTGACGCCCCCAATAAAGGGGAGCAACCATCAAAGGGGAGCAACTAAGCATTTCTCACTCTCTTTACTCCATTTTACACCTCTCTTTCATATATTTTTCCATAAAAATTGCATTCGGGTTAGTTTCTTTTCGACGCTCTTTTTGTTTCGACAAAAAGGGGGAGAAGAGATAAAAAAAAATCAAATTCAAAAAGTTACGATTCTATTTTTTACTTAAAATAATTTTATGTTTTGTCATCAACAAAAAGGGGGAGATTGTTAATACAAATAAGCCGTAAAAACATTTATTTAGATTTTACAATCTTTCAATGTTTTGTCGATAACAAACGTAAAATCATTTTAACGAAACAAATAAAACACGTAAAGTTTTGAGTCAATAGTTTACTAACTCATTTCACTAAATAAACAAATCATCAAACATATTCAGTTAATTGGTTTGCCAAAATCATTTTTATGAAACACTTAAAAGTAATATGTTACTTGCATTTTTCATAAAATACATAATTTGAAAACAACTAGTTAAATACAATGTACTAGTTAATAGAGTTGGACTATCCAAACCCAAAACCCATGTCCAAGACCCATAACCTATGGAGTACAACCCATAACCCATGTGCTTGGCATTATGCATGACATCACAAATGGGTAATATCCATGACCCATGACCCAAAGTCCATAACCCATGACCCAAGGTCCATAACCCATGACCCAAGATGTCTTTGACATCATGCATGACATCACTTGACCCATAACCCAAAACCTGGAATTGCAACCCAAAGTCCGGACTGGTACTAATAGATACCCTGTTCCATTCGTTTGCACTAGCCGGATCCCTCTAGGAAGGGATCCGCCGGAACCAGGTGAACAGTGGCTTTTATTGCCTATAAATAGTGAGTCAATTCCTCTTTCTTTCTTGCACCTTCTCACATATTTCTCTCTCTATGTTTCTCTCTTACTAACCTCAGATCCTAGATCTTTCTTGTAGTCTTTTGTGTGGTGATTCTATAGGTTCCTTCTAAAGGCGAATCACTACGTTTAGAGTCGAAGTCGTGCAATCTCCATGCCATGGAATGCTAGACTTCATCATCATCTCAAGATCACATAAGTGACTCTTGTAGGTGATCCGTCTCAAGTAGATTCAAGACACGGTGTGTACTTTGGTGTAGTTGAAGCTTGGATCGCCAAGTCAAGTCGTAAAGGTCTTTGTTATTGAAGAGTGGTTCTTCAAGTTGTGTAGATCAAGATTGTGAAGATGAGTTTTGTTGGCTCATGAAGATCTTGGTGTAGATTATCGAATTCGAGGTTTGATACCTCAAGGTTGTCTTGGTGCAAGACATTGTTGTCGAGGTTTGGTGCCTCAATTCTTGTTATATACATTGGTAATGTCGGGGGTGATCACCCGTATGTTGTGTCTTGTAGATTGGTGATATTGGAGAGTGGATCTCCAAGTTTTGTTGTGTTGGGTAATGGTCCCTCCTTTGTAATGGAACCCGGTATCTAGCCTTGTACCGGATAAAGTGTAGGCGACGTTGTGATAGGTTTGGCTCTACCTCGTGGAAGAGCTCGGTATTTAGATTTTTACCGGATAAAATGTAAGCGACGTTGTGAAGGCTTCTCCGCCAGTTAAAGGAGTTTGTCTTGTGTAGTGTTTACGGAACTCTTGAGTTGGGTACTCGGGGAGTGGAGTAGGGCAGGGAAAAAGAGTCCCTGTAGTCGAACCACTATAAACACTTGTGTTATGGTTGTGTCTCTCTATCTCTAACTCTTTAGTTATTTTCCGTTTATAACTATCAATATCCAATATGTAAACTAGATTGACATAAGTCGATCTATAAGTTTTAAAACGAAGCTTTAATTGGTAAAACTATTCTACCCCCCCCCCCCCATTCTAGTTTTCTGCACTTTTATTAAGATGTCCTCAGCATTATTTGACTAGCATGCAGGAGGTGATTTTGTTCTACAAAGGTTTGGATTTTGCAACAAGACAAATGCTGGATTCTAAGGAGCTATCCCTAAGATGGGAGCTGCAGCTGCTAAGAAGGCCACGTAGGCAAAATCGAGCTTTGTGATTGGCTAATAAAAATTCAAAATTGAATCCAATTTGTTCAACGTTTGCTTAATTTCGTTTTGTGAAAAAAATGGTGAAAAAATATACGTGTCAAATTTAAAGAAGTTAAAATTTGATGAAAGCGTATGTGAGTGTTACCCCAGCTCACATACGACTATAAAGTGTGTGTGTGTGGTGAGTCACCATAACACACACTTTATAGTCGTATGTGAGTGTTTCCTCAGCTCTTGATCATCGAACATACCTTGGGGTCCTTACCGAACGTGGGAAAATGAACATACCATTATCGTCAATTACACCTGAAAACCAATGAATATGTACCTTATGTAAACAATACTCCATTGTTTTTTCTCAATACAGTTAACCCAACTGTTTTTGGTTGTACTTGAAGATAAATAACAGGTCAGGTCCCCAACAGGTCACCTTCTTCTTCGACTTGATTTTTTGCCAACTTGGTTTTCCGGGCATGCACCACTACCACATTCATCTATCAATACCACCACCACATTCATCTATCAATACCACCACCACCATAACCCACCTTCACATCTCACCAAACCTCATCACTACCTCATCTATCCCAAACAACAACATAACACCCATGACCACACACCACCTTCATCAACCCAACTCAACACACCATCAACTTTCGCTACACACCACATCACCACACACTACTACACCACCACCATTCCCTATCACCACACAACCACACACCACCACCAACAACAATTCGGCTACCACAACAGGTACCACCAAAACACTACCACCACAACACCACCACCACAACAAAGTAATTTAATTTTGATGGTGTTGTGGTGGTAGTGTTAGTGAGCGTGGTGGTGGTGGGTTATGGTGTTGGTGGATTATGGTGGTAGTTGTGGTGGTGGTGGTGAGTCACCAGAAAAATAGGTTGGAGAAGAAGGTGACCTGCTGGTGACCTGGTAACTTGTTAATTGTCTTCAATTGCAACAAAAAAAGCTGGGTATACTAAATTAAGAAAGAAAGGGGAGTACCTTAAATTAAAATCGGGAATATGTTGAGTACACTTTTATACGATTTGCCTTTTCATTTTTACTTATACTTGAAAAAAATATACTTTTACAATGATTTATATTAACCTCTTGTGTATTTTCCATCCGAAGAGTACTCATGATTAAAAGTATTAATATTATATCTTTCGCCCGTATCTATATACTACATATAAATGAAAATGTTTTTACTTAAAAACTCTCAAAATGAGAAATGTATATTTATTAATCTACCCTTAATCAATTATATTGACCAGTTATTTAACCATTTAAATGTCATCCCTATTTACTTTCAAATAAACTTCCAAATTAACACCTAATATACTTAATTAATTCATTTTTATATTTTTCTAATTGATTCATTGGTACGATGACTTGTTTATTTATTGATAATATTAACTTTTCGCGTCACAATCATTATATAACTTGTTACAGTTTTCAAGAGTCTATATCTTACTTTAATTATTAAGATTTAAATTAAACTTACAACATATTATGTACTACAAATAGTATATAATATTTGGAAACTAATATTGTAACAATATGAGTTTGGTTATAGCGAAAATTGTTTTAGGAAAAAATGTAAGAATATAAGATTGTTGAGTAGCATTTAAGTAAATAGAAAAACATTTAACCGCAAGTTTCGCAACTTAAATTATTCGGCGCTACAAAAATATATGGTAAAACCGTAAAATAGAAACACACGAATCACACCAGATCGGCGTAATTGAATTTTATCGAACAATAAACATCATCGTCATTATGCGCGGGTAATCGTCTTGTGTAATTAGATTGACGGATGTTATACATAAAAACGGTTGGTCTATAATTGTCAAATATACGTACACATACCATATGTGTTTAATTAACTTATTAAATGAGCCGAAACTTTGGTTTAAGATTTCCAAAACAATGGTTGCATGTATCAGTTGACTTTAATTACAACGTTAATGTTAATGTGTAGCTTTGTTGAAAATTGACATCTCATGCAAACCTACCTCCCTTTATATAAATGTCCACTATCATAAGTTTAAGCACCATCAAATAGTTAAATGTTATCTAGTAATGGATTTAATGTGTGCATTTGCTTTCCCATTTTTAGTATCAAATAGTTCATTAGTTAGAAAAAAATATTTTTTTAACCGAAACACTATACAAAATGTTGCTTGTGAAAAGCGAGTATATTCATCACCACGATCTGAACTTACGGATGTTGCTACTGTTTCTCGTGTTATTAGAAGATCAACAAGTTATCCGCCTTCATTATGGCCATACGAGCTTATTCAAGCGATCAATAGCAAATATACAGTATGTGATTTTATTTTATGTTAATAAACTTTGTTCATTCTTTTGTTGAGGTGAAAATTTAACACATGGTTGCTTAAAACTAACGTGGCAATTATTTTGGTATGTGTAGGGAGAGAAGTACGCGGCAAGATTGGAGACTCTGAAAGAAGAAGTAAGGAACATGGTTTACATAGAATGAAAAGGCGCAATATCTGTTAAGTACACTCAATTTGGTTGATGATTTACAAAGAAATGGTGTTGGGATTTATATTGAGTTGATAAATACAAAACAATAAAAGAAGAATGAAGCAAATATGAAACTATAATGACTTAAATGATAAAGAATAAAACTTAAGAAGATTTGTTTCCTAATACAATTAGGAGTCTTTGTAAACCCTAATATCTCTATTATATAAAGAGATATAGGGCGTTCGTTTTGTGTGTGCACAATTACAATGTAGTCGACTAACACTACAAAAAAAACAGGCTTTCAGAGACTGAAAAATCAGTCTCCGATACACCATGATCAGTTACGGATGGTCTATCAAGGACTGATTTTGCTAGTCACTAATCAGTGGTAGTAGCTTAGTTGCGAAAAGTGACGTTATCAACTGAAATTCAGTCCTTGTTGTATCGAACCAACGAGGACCAGAGATCAGTCACCAAAATAAAAAAGTCGGTCCTTATTTCTATGGTTTGGGATCATGTTATTTCAGTCCCCAATGCATATTATCGGCAACTGAAAAGTCAGTCGCCAATACTATGTTTGATCAGTTACTAACACATGGATTTAGGGACTGAAAATTAGTCCATAAACATTGTTTATAGTCCCTAATACGTTTCGTTGTTTTGTAGATCACCGTACCAAATCAGTCTCTAATAATAGGATTCAAAAACTGATTAGTCTCTGATGAAAGTCTTTAAAGACTGATTGTTAGTCACAAAAAACAGATGAATTAGTCCTTAATTTGTTTTTCTAGAGACTGAAAATTAGTTTCAAAATATATGTTAATCGATACAAAGTAACATTCAAATCAGTCTCCAATATGATAGCGCCGTTCCATTATATTTCTATTATAAACTAAAAGTTAGTGGCAAATACAATTTAATTCAGTCCACATTCACAATGCATACATGACCCCTTACAATAGTATATAAAACTCCAAACCATAAACAATAATAATAACAATATTTCTTTAAAGCATAATAATCACCAATCCAAATAACAAGAGTTTACAATTCAATATGTTTAAAAATAAAACCAAATTCAATAGAAATAAATTTGAACGTCCTATATATCACTATCGGTGAATGGATCATCGTTACCATCACCGTTACCATCACCTTCAGTAGTATTTGGTGAGTCTATTATGCTCTCGAAGTCTGGAAATTTTTGGCTCAAGAATTTTGCCAATTTCTCATAATTACGTTTATACGGTTCAAGTTCACTAACCTTTGCTCTCAATTCATTAATATCAGTCGAGTTTTGTTTAGGTGTTGAGTCAACTTGTTGAGATGATTCAGCTGCTTCTTTCATCCAATAATATTTTTTCCTCATCACTAGCCCAACACCCACCTCCCATGCTGACTGTATTGTCTTCTTTCGACCACAAACACTTTTTATGGCTTGTCTCTGAATCGTAACCTTTCCATCATTACTTACATCAAGCTTCACTTTACCTGCCAGCATAGTAATAGTTATTTTTAGTCAGTTATCTCTTCTTTGGGTTCTTTAATACTTAAGAAAACAAGATTTAAGCAAACGTGAAACTAGCATAAATACAGCAGTTTTTGAGGCATTATATTATCAGTTGAAAACTGTAGAAGCAAGCATCTGGATATATTTGTGTTGTTTAGAGTTGTAATAACTAGCTGTTGGAGTGTTTCGAAAAATCTAGGTCATCCTTCAGAAGTTCCCAGACACCCCAACGATTGTACTAAACATGACGTGTAAAGCCTGAATAAGTATATTATTGGTTTCAGATGTAACAAAAACTATGATGTCATATAAGAGCTCAAGATGAGACTGGTTTAGGTTGTTGATAAAATGCTTTTCAAGGTTAATGCACAGAATCTCAAACTGACAACCCAAAAAGGAAAAGGTGGAAGAAAGATAGGTTCTAGGAAAACACCCCATTTCCTACCAATTAATTCATAGGTATTTGAAAGAAAATAAACTGAAGACTATGGAGAAGAACTACAATAAGTGATGACAGTACTTACATTTACCAGGTAAGGAAACCTGAAAGCATGCTGGCTTTCACCTATATCAGCAAGACCAAGTGGTGGCCCGACTTCCGCATCCTTAGCTGTACCACTGAAACTAACTGGTGTCTTTGATAACACCGATGTAAATCCAGGTGCTTCACTCATATTTCCTGTAACATTAACACATCTAGATCACTATTGCTGCAATAATATTTAGACGAGTGTGATGAAAACACACGCCAATGACTGCTACACGTTACAGAAGCTATAAGATTATAAAGGGATAGTAGAAAAAAGAAATCCAAACTCATTCAAACAAGATATATGAAATATTTAGAACATGTGAATCGAAACAAAACACATAGATACACAAAACCTTTAGTCACACCCTATACAATAACCGACAAACCATAAATGAAACCATAACATTCTTGGTAACTTAGGGATCTAAATATTAAATGTCGGTGGCAAAATGGTAGACGGATAACGGATTCAGGCCAGAATATGTAAATTTACGTGGGTCAAAAAGGATATCGTCATTTGAACTGTAAACGGTTTTTGTCGCTTGTTCTTCAAGTTATGCAAATAACTAATGCATTGAATATAATTACATATGCATATCAGTAAGATACTAGTAAATTTGTTTTTATATAGAGAAGATTTTCGATGGTTGTTAACATTTAGATATATGCTTGTTTTGAACCCTTTGATCTATTTGACGGTGTCCCTTTTGAACAATGTTTTTATAAGTTACACAATTTGGCCCATAGTGAATATCATAATCAAACAAGAGCATGTATGCAATACCTGTGGTTTCACTTCTACTATGTACTGACCACTTTTCACAACGACGGGTTCATTAGCAAGCACACTTTCAAGATGGTCCAACATTTCCTTCGCCTGAGCTGAGCCGAAGCCTGGATCAGCATCTTGAAAGTGCCAAAACCAATGCACTTTCTTTTCTTTCAATGTAAGAACCATCCGTGGATTCTGTGTACAGTTTCATAACAGGCTCAGCCATCTGCATCCATCCGAAATTGGCATTTTGTACACATGCTTCCCATTCTTTATCAGCCGGCCACCTAATCAAAATAGTTGATTTGTTAGTTTTAGTAAATTTTAAAATACCTTGTAATAGTTTATGCGTAGAAAGATCTTATATATTTATACCTCATAAAGTAACCATGTTCGGCTGCGATCCCTAGTTTCTCACACGGGGCAAACCATTTGGCAAGATCTTCCTTACCTCGTCCACTAACAACAAACACCTTGTTCTTAGGATCATTGGTTAGTCTGTTGATAATGCAGATAACATCAGCACTTGGACATTTGTCAATAGATGTTTGTGGCATAACAGTGCCATCATAATCCAACAAGATGGCTCTATTCTTGGAACGATCATAAGCCTCCATTATGGCACCTGAGGTCAACTTCCTAAACATGGGGTCAAGAGCTACAACTCTAAATCCAAAGCTCAACCCTATACCCCAACATCTTCGTCTGAAATGGTCAACACAAGTCCTCTCCAGATCTTGAAAGAAACTACGTGACCAGTAACCCACATGATGGGTACTGACATATTTATAATGCTTCTCATGACGCATCTGTTTTTCAAAATCTGTAATCGAGATAGCATCATACATTGCTTCAGCAGTGGCGTCTACGTTCCACGGGTTGACCCGTATAGCACCACTTAAAGAAGGTGAACAACCCACAAATTCAGAGACCACAAGCATGCTCTTTTGGGGTGAATTTGAAACATCGGATCCTGATATCCCTTGTCTGCATACAATATACTCGTATGGAGTAAGATTCATACCATCTCTTATAGCTGTGACAATAGCAGCTTCAGAGATAGTGTAGTACGCAGCCTTTTCGGTTAAAGTAAGTGGTCTGTCAATAAGCACAATAGGACTGTAGCCTGGAAGTCCCAACTCCTGATTGATTCTTGCAGTACTTGTTCTTATCTTTTCTTCTATCTCCTCCACATGACGCCTACATAACCATCTTTCTGGCAGCTAGTATAGAACTGATATAACCAGATAATAAAAATCAAAATCACTTTATCCAAAGACCAAAATCTGCTTATGTGTGTATTTTACAGTTAGAATAACTTCCCAAAGTGATATTATGGCTGAATCATCGTATACATATAGCATAGCAATCAAAATTTAGTATGAGCTCAAACTTTTTTGGATTAAACCCTGTACCTGATGCACGATACCAGATCCTGGTGGAACAACAAGCATGTTTTGGAAAGCTTTTGATCCCCACTTGAGAAAGGAAAATCTCTCCTTGTTTCTTTGAAATTCAAGTTCCATGTTTGCTTGAACTGCATTTGCTGACCTAGTAACATCAACTTGAACCGAATGATCAATCACAAGATCCACTGGAACCTGAAGCAAAACATCACAAAGAAATAAGTCATATGTTGCCAGTTTTGCATAGGCGCAAATAGAAGCCCTGAATGAAGTCGAAGACCCATTGTCATCATAGTATTCTTTTAATCAATATGCAGATACAAGACATACCAAAGGATTGATCTTGTTAGAGTCGCCACCTAGACTATTCATGGCATCACGCATGACTGCAAGGTCAACAACAACTGGCACACCAGTAAAATCCTGTAAAACAAGACACAAATTACGATTTGATATCAACATAAATAATACACGATGGAAAGTTAACGTGCTGAAATAAATCAAAGTATGTACCTGCAGTAGTACACGGGCAGGCTTGAATGGAATCTTGACTTGCTTTGGAGCTGTCTTCTCCTAATCAATAATCTTCTCGACATCTTCCTTAGTAACTTGGAAATTATCACAATTACGGATCTCAGATTCCAAAAGAATCCTAATGGAATATGGCAGCTTGTCTGTTTTTCATACCAAAAGAATTATAGTTATTCTACAGTGACATGTTAAACATAAGTACTGCCGTAAATGAAGATCACTAATTATCACAACTGTATGAACATTCTAAAACAACGATTTGGAATTTGATACTAATTTTTGGTCCAAAATATGTCAAAAACTAGAATAGCAAGATTAAGGATATTACCGATCCTTGGATCATTAAGATTAGGCAAGCTGTAGAACTTTCCAAACTCTCCGCCGCCAGACTTGGGTAGACCGGTTAGAATTCCACTGAAAGGATTCTGAGACGCTGTGCATGCATTTAAATACACGAATAAGAAACAAAGCCTGAATGAAAAGCACATATGCGATAAACAAAGTCACTCATCTACCCAATTTTTGCAAGATTATATATATCACAAACGCTTATAAAGTCTCATGTGTCTTAGATTCCGTTTGATCCTATCTTTATTCATATAAAATAGATGTGATAAATCTCATAAGTCGATTGTACACAAGTATATGACTTGTATTTTGGTATACAAGTTCCCTTTATTCGTTCTTAGTACCAAAATTCAACTTTTCCCGTAGACCACGATAACTACTTCACACACAACAACAATCACTTTTTCTTAAACAACTAATCATCCGAACATCAAATCAATATAACGACTAATCACTACAAAACTAGTAGAAGCTAACAAATACAAAATCTAATCAAACTAAACTAACGCTCACTCAACAAAAACCGAACAAAACATAAACTGAATGTCATATCTCAATCCTCCAACTCGAATTCACACATTCAAACACTATACGTATATAATCTAACAAATAACAACAATCAACATCTCATTTAATTATAAGCACAGCAATCTA
Source organism: Artemisia tridentata subsp. tridentata (assembly GCA_021014915.2). Taxonomy (NCBI): domain Eukaryota; kingdom Viridiplantae; phylum Streptophyta; class Magnoliopsida; order Asterales; family Asteraceae; genus Artemisia; species Artemisia tridentata. Next base: position 117,410,163 of record CP139504.1, read on the forward strand.
ACCGAGATGAAACTTATAGCCGCAATCAACATCTCATCACCTCACAACCTTTAATCACCAAAACAAACACTCGCATAATATGAAAGCGGAAAAAGCATATATTTATCAAAAAATAAACTGAATCAATCGAGTAAAAACACAATTACCTAAGAGTGACGAATGTAAATTTATCAACCGAATAAACTGAATCTGTTAAGTTTCTTCAGATCGAATTGATGATATTTGTTTTTAGAGGCGGCAACGCCCAAAATCTAAAGATATATCCCCCTTCTCCTTTTTTGAAATGAGCATAAAAACAGTCCCTAAACTTTGAATTTATTGGTATTGGTGTTGAATGAAAAATGGAAAAGAAAAGTGACAGGATAAGGAGAGATGGGTGGGTAGTTAGCAAAAGAAATAGAGAAGAAAGAGGGAAATCTTGGGGTTTTGATTTTGGGGAAAAATTCTAAGAGGGAAGAATGAGAGGGAGAAGGAAGAGCCAATGTTTTTTGTATAAAAAATATCTAAATTTATATAATTTTGTTTCTAAGAACTAGTTAAAATTAATATTTATATAGATATAAATTATGCCAAACAAATTTGGTTTATATGTTTGAGTTGTTGTTTATGCGTTTGTTAAAAGGACCGGCCTTGTGTTCTCGCATGTCATCATTCCTTGGAGCGCCATTAAGTGTCAAATGGTTTTGATCTGCATTTTTATGGCGGTATGTTGTCTCTGCGTGAAAGAGCAGCAACATAGATGGAAGTAAATATGGATAAACTCAACAATTATGTATGGTATGTATTGAGGGTTTGGGTTGGTCGACCATTCGGTTTCCCACGTTCGGTAAAGACCCCAAAATGTAACAAGAGTCACGAGTTGGGGTAACACTCACGAGTCGGCTGAGTTGGTTTGTGTCAATTACCCTAGAGGATAATAGACTTGAATGTGGAGTTCCCAAGGCAGGATATGTTGCTTGGGATTGGCTTGGACTATTTCGAGAAAATGGTCTAGTATTTATAAGGAGACCTTTAGGGTTGTGAGAACTCGTAAAGGCAATCTGATGGTCTACGTGGTGTATAAAGTAGAGTGCGTTGATTGGCTATATGCCTATATGCAACTTTCTTGTTATTATCTTGAATGGAAGTGGTGTGTATAGTATAGTGGATTGACGATTGCTATAGGCACCACGACTTATTATATATGGTAAGAACGTAATAGTCCTTTCTTTAAAAGGGATCGGATGTCGCGCTCGATGAAATAACTCATTGATATCATTATCCCGATTACACGTCTTAAATTGTCAACACTCAAAATGAAAGCCATCGGTGAATACTAAAGATGTTATGAACGTCTAAAACTTGAATTCTGCTCGAGTTCCCACGTCACGGGGGTATAAACCGAGGTTTCGTGCGTGAACCCCTAAGTGTTACACATAAATAGCAATCCGTAAATAGGTTTATACACAAACTTACAATTACTAACAACAATACAAATATATGTAGGTCTTAAAAACAAGTGTAGTACAATACAATATATAGAACCGTATATTCTGTCGGTAATCCATTTTCGTCCGTTTTTGTCAGTTTTTATCTGTTTTTGTCAGTTTTTATACGTTTTCGTCCGTTTTTATACATTTTCGTCCTTTTGTTACGTATTTATATGTTTTTGTCCATTTTTTACGTTTTCGTCCATTTTTTTACGTGTTCGTCCGTTTTTTTACGTTTTTATACGTTTTCATCCATTTTAGTCCGTTTTCTTTACGTTTTTATATGTTTTCATCCATTTTCGACCGTTTGTATACGATTTCATTCGTATTTTTATGTTTTCATCAGTTTTTGTTTGTTATATTTTTAAAGTTTTTATACGTTTTCATCCGTTTTAGACTTTTTTTTACGTTTACGTCCATTTTTATACGTTTTCATCAGTTTTTTACGTTTTCGTCCGTTTTCATACATTTTCGTCTGATTTTAAACGTTTTCGTCCGTTTTTAAACGTTTTAGTCCGTTTTAATCTATTTTTATACATTTTAGTCTTAGCTATGATGTCCATGTATTAGGGACTGAGTTGTGATTCAAATTCATTCACTAACAAATTTCCCTCCAAACTTTTTTAATTGCGCAAACATATTTGTAACTGAATTTTAGTCTTAGGTATGATGTCCATGTAATAGGGACGCAGCTGTGACTGAAATTCAGTCACTAAAAAATTTCCCTCCAAACCTTTTTATTGTGTACACATATTTGTAACTGAAACTTAGTCTTAGCTATGATCTCCATGTATTAGGGACCGAACTGTGACTATAATTCAGTCACTACCAAATTTTTCACCAAAATTTTTTATTGTGCAAATATATTTGTAACTGAAATTTAGTCTTAGATATGATGTACATGTACTAGGGACTGAATTGTTACCCTTATTCAGTCACTAACAAATTTGCCTCCAAATTTTTTCCCCGTACAGGCATATTAGTAACTGAAATTTAGTCTCAGATATGGGGTCACTGAATCGAGGACTGATTTTTAGTCACCGTAATCAGTCAATAAAAGGTCAGTCCTTAAAAGTATCAGTTACTGATGTTTCAGTTACCGATGTTATGCATCAGCGACTGATATATCAGTCCCTATAAATTCAGTCTCTGAAAGCCTGTTTTTTTGTAGTGTAAGAAAAAGTGTGTGTCTAGGCGTGTGTTTTGTAAACACCTAGATTAGGGTTTAGTGTTTGTTTTACGCTTCAAGGTCAAGTCTTGATCCCAGTTACAAGGTGTGTAACACGTTCTACCTTGATCAAGTAGAATTGAAGTGTGTAGGAGATTGTAAAACCTTGTTGATAATAACAATTGATTCTTTGTTGAATATTCCGCCTTTTTTATTATTTATCCTAGATTAGACCTAACAAGTCTAGAGCTATAATGATCCATCAGGTGGTATCAGATCTCAGGGAGCTCGTGATCTAGGGATTTTACAAGGTTTTTAGTCGAAGAAAGAAGAATAAAATTGACTTTGGTTTATATGCTCGTATTTTTCTGCAGTGCTGTTTTTAAAAGGCAATATCTAATTCGTTAACCGTTGGATCTTAACGACATTTTTACTGAAGGTTCTTCATACAACAAGGTACATTTTCATTGGAGGGATCTTCAGTCTGAGCTGTCAATAAAAAGATATAAATTTTCTAAAACTGCTGCAGAAACATGGATGTCCATCTATGATAATCAGTTTTTAGGATATCGACTTTTCTGTGGCAACAAGATACAACACAGAAAAATAATCTTATTGATTATTATTCATTATATCTTTTTGTCGTCAAGTGCATATTGCATTCAATATTAATTCTTTACTGATTAACCTCGTACTAATTATGGTGGTCTTCAAATTCGTATTATTGAATACAACGTGGGTCGGTTGTAGATATTATCAATTATCAAGGCCCATCTTATCCTAACCCCTCTTAGGGGGGTGTTGACTTTTTGCCCTGCTGCCGCCGCTTGTACTGTCTGCTTTGTCGGGTTGTACATTCCACTAAAAGTAGGCGGCCCCCACATAATAGGGGGTTCCTATAATATAGGCCATTATCAACATGGGTCAGTAAGGTATTCATCTTGTGCATGCTTCAAAATAATGGGTCGGTGATTTTATTTAAAGTTCTACCTCGTACTGATGTTGATTGAGGATCAGTGATATTACTCTTTCTCAATTTGTCGATTTGTGGGAATAAGTGCTTTATTCGTTTTTATTAATACACTGATTTAATTAATGATGCGATCTCTTTTATGTGTTGAATCTTGGAATTTTGAAATTCTGTGCAAGCATTAATTGTGTCTTATCACAATCTGTCCACCATCATGGGTTGGTATTCTCGAATTTATTTTATCAAAGATGAGTGAGTTGGCATCAAGAGTTTCAAACATGGAGAATTAAGGATATATTGGAGTTATTGAAGTTACTGGATTTGTATTTTGTGCTGTTTGTCCTTATCAGTTTATGTTGCTACAAGAAATTTTAATACTGCTTACTTCAAGTTTCTACTGCTCGACAATGTTAGTACTGTTGCATCTAGGTTAATACTGTTGTCCTTGTTCGTTACTGCTGCCAATAGAACTTAATGCTGCTAGTTGTCATTAATGATGCTCGTTATTGAAGTTTATACTGCTGCCTTCATGCTTTGAAAGTTAATGCTGCTTTGGATTGTTAATGCTGCTAGTATTATTCGATATCGGACAGTACATGGTTTTTGGTTCTCGATTGGTAGGGAGATGTTCGACACACACAGAAGTTTGAATTTAGGTTTAAATGTTCTTAAACGTTTAAAAAGGCTCTTATTTGTTTTAATAGGATTAATTGATTATGAAGAAGATGGATTGTCACTTATTTGAAGTTGAAGTGGAGTTTCTTGGATGCGTGTTCTTATCATATCTTAAACGGCTTACAACGTTTAAAGGTAACTTGTTTGTGCTTTAACGTTGTGACAAAGACTTGTCAAAATCTAGCAATAGGGATTTTCTATCACTTAAAGGAGTTACATTGTAGTGCTCAGTGTCTCATAGAAGATGAGGATTTTGTCAAGAGGTTGCGGTCAACTTATATTTTTGGTTTTTGGTATAAGTTCAAAGTCACATGGATAGTACAAAAACATAACATAAGTTTAAAGTTGTTCTACTTCATCATCAAGTTCGTTATACTTAGTTTTCTACAATAGTAATCATTACAAGAAGCATACAGAATTGGAGATTTAAGAAATGGTTAACACATGGATTTTAGGGGAAGCATATTCTAGAGTGTTTAATCATTTACATGCACCATTTGAGGGAAGGTTTTGACTACTATAAGTCGTTATTACTACTGCTGGTTTAAGTTTCTACTGCCTCAAATTCATTTTTAGTAAGCGTTTTGGCGTTCTTCATGGAGGGTAATTCGAGATATTGGAAGGCTGGATTGGAAGTGTGATATTGGTTAGTGGTTGTCAAAATCAAAGTTGCATCTACTTAGCATTCCCTTAGTGGATAATGACAAAAAGGGGAGGAAGTACATAGAAGTTTTGCAACTTGCAGATCCTTAGTGGTATAGCATGTTATGTAAGTTCACACGAGTTGAGCTTAAGGGGAAGATTGTTTCATTAATGGAAGATTTAGAAGAATGTTTTGTAATTATAAACTAGGGGAAAATTGTTGGGATTTATATTGAGTTGATAAATACAAAACAATAAAAGAAGAATGAAGCAAATAGGAAACTACAAGGACTTAAATAATAAAGAATAAAACTTAGGAAGATTTGTTTCCTAATACAATTAGGAGTCTTTGTAAATCCTAATATCTCTATTATATAAAGAGACATAGGGCATTTGTTTTGTGTGTGCATAATTACAATGTAGTCGACTACGAAAATGTGTGTGTCTAGGCGTGTGTTTTGTAAACGCCTATATTAGGGTTTAGTGTTTGTTTTACGCTTCAAGGTTAAGTCTTGATCCCTGCTACAAAGTGTGTAACACGTTCTACCTTGATCAAGTAGAATTGAAGTGTGTATGAGATTGTAAAACCTTGTTGATAATAACAATTGATTCTTTGTTTAATATTCCACCTTTGTTATTATTTATCCTAGATTAGACCTAACAAGTCTAGAGCTATAACGATCCATCACATGGCATATGGTATCACTTTGTGGATGATATAAGCAATGTTTTGGATAATGTGTACAACAAATACTACAAAAGTCCTAGAAAATGGAACACGTTGGTTTTGAATCTTAATGCTCTTGGGTTTAGACTTGTTAGCATTAAAGAAAAGTGGCGGTCATTCTAGTCATAGGAACTTTGTAAACGTGCTATAGAAAATATAGTAGAGTAGTCAATGGGCTCATGGGTTGGACTAAGCTAATAGGTTAGAAGATATGTATAAGTTAGTCTACTAAATCCTATTGTAATCTAAGTCCAATCCCAGTCCAAACCGAGCCCATAGAAAGCCCATTAGGGCGTTTGTTACTTACTATATAAACACCTCAAATCCTCATTTGAGGTGTGTGCTTGAGTGTGTATGTGTGTGTTTTCTTTAATAAAATTCTCTCTTCATCTCACTACTTTCTCTCTCTAGCATAACGCCACTTATATACTCTTGTACCACCATACGAGCTTATTATATAGTGTGATAAGGTTAGATCTAAGGTCCTACAAGTGGTATCAATCGTCTAACAATGATTTAGGAGTGTTTGTGTTTCGTTTTTTGGTTAAAGTTTTGCAAAAGTTGCGTTTTTCTTTATAAAAATGTTAGCTTTTCTTCCAAAAGCTTTGATTTTTACATTTTCTAGGTTAAAGTTGTTGTCTTTCTTATAGTTCTACTACTTATTAGTGAGTTTTGGCAAAAAAATCGCATCAAAAACATCAAAAAACTTGTTTCGTATCGATTTAGAAAGTTTTGGCTACTTATCGAATTTCTTCAAATTTGGTTATAAACGTTAAAGGTCTCAACTTTATTGTTATTTAAGTGTTTTTGAAGGTTTTTGGTCGATAGAAATTGCTTAGAAGTTTGTTTTTAGTCGTAATATTGAACGATAAAAAATCAGTTCGTCCATCGGAATTGCATTTTTAAGAGTTTATCGGAATTGTATTTTTAAGGGTTCATCGGAATTGTGTTCATAGGAATTGCAGCTTAAGGGTTCATTGGTATTGTTTATCGAAATTAATCAAGGACAAGTTTACTTCACGATTTAACGATTACTCAGTATTCCCTTGCTTGTATAAGTTTGTGGAATACTTCAACTAAAGAAAAATCTTCTAATTTGTTTAAATTAGATAGATATTATCGCAATTTCCTAAGGGTTCATCGAAATTGCATTGTTCATCGAAATTGCATTTTTCGTTGAAATTGCATTTTTCATCGGATTTGCATTTTTCATCGGATTTGCATTTTTCATCGAAATTGCAGTTTTCATCGAAATTGGAGCAAAGTCATCGGAATTAAATCTAAGTCATCGGAATTGGACTAAATTCATCAGAATTGAATCAAAGCCATCGGAATTGGACGAAAGTGATCGGAATTGAACCAAAGTCATCGGAATTGGACAAAATTCATTGGAATTGAACCAAAGTCATCGGAATTGAACCTTCAAAGTTGACTTTTGTTTTACTTTTTACGACAAAACTTCAAACGGCCATAACTTTTGAACCGTAACTTCGTTTTCAGCGAAACACCTGTCAAAATGACCGGAACAGCCTGAATATTGTGAGGTTACCTAACCACGTCAGGTAACAAAATTTAAAGCCTGAAATCGCTCTAGAAAGAAGTTATCGATGATTTTAAGTTTTAAGACCAAAATTTCACTACAACAGCTAAACTTAACTTTCACCAAACACAACTCCTACATCGTTGAACTGATCCAAGATCAACTTTATCATACAAACCTTCATCTATGGCAACTCAACAAGGCATTCATGCAGCCGGTGCGGAAAACCGTCCTCCTATGCTTGAAAAAGGTGGGTATCTTCTATGGACAAGCCGCATGCTTTGTTACATCAAAATCAAGCCTGATGGTAAACTCCTGCTCCAATCTATTAAGAATGGACCCTTCAAGCCTCGACAAAATCAAGACCCTGGAGATCCAAATGGAACACCTCCTGTTCTACCATTCTTTCGTGAACAAACAGAAGCAGAATACACAGAAGAAGACAAGAAGCAGATCGACGCTGATGATATGGCAATGCACTTAATCCAACTAGGATTACCACGAGAGATCTTTGCTGCTGTCGACAGCTGTGAAACTGCCTATGACATATGGGAACGAGTTAGAAGGCTATGTCATGGAACAGAAATTGGGCAACAAGATGTAGAAAACAAGCTACTAACTGAATGGGAGAAGTTTACATCTAATCCTGGAGAATCCATTGAATCCTACTATACCAGGTTCTGCACTTTAATGAATGAGCTAATAAGAAACAAGTTGACACCAAGACTACTCATGAGCAACATCAAGTTCATCAACAATCTTCAAGAAGAATGGGGACGATATTCCACTATTGTCAACCAAACCAAGGATCAACATCAGGTGAATTATGACCAACTCTACGATTTTCTGAAGCAAAACCAAGCTGAGGCTAATGAAGTTAGGAAAGAAAGATTGGCAAAGAATCATGATCCTTTTGCATTCATTGCTCAAAGACCAACACCTTTACCAGTGAACATACAACATCAACAATCATCATCTTCCACTCACAACTACATGCAACAACAACAAAATGCTGTAATCCCACAACGATAATTCTACCCACAACAACAACATGCTATTCCATAACAACAATATCCACAATTCCAAGAACCAGAGTTCATTGACAATGATGAGTCTACTGCTGCTTTGACACAAGCATTTGCTTATTTGACAAAGGCATTCCAAGGACGCTATTCTACACCAACCAACAACAACCAAAGGATTTCATCGAATACTCGCAACAGGCAGATTGCACAGCCGAGTTTCAATATGGGTCAAGGAGGACAAATGGTTGGAGTTATTCGGAATCAGCAGGGATATGCTACTAGATTTCATATGGGTAATCAGAATATGCAGAATGCAGGGCAGTATGCAGGAAATCAGTTGGGTCAGTATGCAGGGAATCAGATGGGTCAATGTGTTGGAAATCAGAGGGGTCAGGATATTGGAAATCAGACAGTGGGTAATCAGATTAGGAATGTTGCAGCTCCAGTTGCTGGGAATTATGGAAATATGAATCAGGGAAATCTAATAAAGTGTTTCAACTGTCAGGGTGTAGCTCATATGGCAAGGAACTGTCCTACTAAGCCGAAAAAGAAAAATTCAGCTTATCTACAGAAAGCATTGTTGTTGGCACAGAAGGAAGAAGCAGGGTTTGAGTTGAATGCTGAGAAAAATGATTTTATGTCTCTCATGGATGACATGGAAGACCGAGAGGACATCGATGCAAACTGCATATTTATGGCAAATCTTCAGGAGGCTAAGTACGACATGGATTCTGACACACCTCCTATTTATAACACCAATGCAATATCTGAGGTACCATTATTCAATACATGCTACAATAATGATATATTTGATATGTCCCCTCATGAGGAACAGCATTCTGAGACTCCAACACCCACTTATGATACATACCGGGACAAGCCGAGTAGTAGCAATATTGATTTGGCAACTCTAGATATGAATCATAGTGGAGACTCAGTTTCCCAACATGCTGAGAATGATGAGGAAACACGTGCTCTATTTGAATCATTATTGAACAATTGTAGTATTGAAATTGAGAAAGTAAAAAAGGTCAATCGCGATGTTAAGGCCGCGAATGAGAAAGTGACCACTGAGCTTGAGAGGTATAAGGAACGAAAAAGCTTTTGAGTTTCATAAAAAAACGACTGCCAGACTTAGAAACTGGTTATCAAAATTCCGTTTTAAGGGAAAAACAATTGCAAATCAATTTTGACACACTTTATGTTAATTCACACATGAAAATAAAATCCTTAAACGCGGAAATTTCTGATTTGAAAAACCAACTTTCTAAACAAAAATTTACTTGTTCTGATCTTGAAAAAGAAAAGAAATAGTTGAAAGCAGATTTTTCAAAATGAGAAAATGATCTTCTTGATGAAATCATTGAGAAACAAGAAACAATCAAAAAGTTGGAAGATTTGCTTGTGAAAACGGGTCATTCAAGTCAAACCATTCATATGCTTATTAAAGATCCAAATCCGTTTTTTCATACAACGAAGAAAATGGCTATCGGTTGTGAAAATCCTTATACTCTCAAGAAAGCTCAGAAAGAACAGAATGTTTTGTACAATGGAAATATAATATATGCTAAACATGACCCTCCCGCTGTTCGAGATACTGACGAAACGATTGAGCTTGTTAAAGAGAGTCGAATTAAAATGAAACAAAAGAACCCAGAGATAAAACCAATTGATTACAATAAACTTAACAAACTTTCTGGAATTCCATTTGTTCCACAAAAACAAACACCAAATTTTTCCAAAAAACCAGTTGTTATGACACCAGTTGCAAAACAAAAAGTTGTTTCTAAAACTCTTTCAAACTTGGAGCAAATGTCCTCAAACAATCCTTTTAACACAAGTGCTGCTAGAGGATTTTTAGATGATGTTAGAACGAGAATTGAAACACTTTAAAAAATTGTTGCATCCAAAACTACTATCAGTGTTAACAAATGGCATTCAAGCTTTCATGCAGAAATGAAAAAGGTGTTTGAAACAGAAATTACTACTCCACTGAATAACATCCATGCGAGAGTAATTCATTTTGAACAAGCATTTTTTAAAGAAACAACCGACTTTGTCAAGGACCACAAATCCCTGGTGAAGGAAGCTAATGAAAATATTGAAAACATCAAAGTTTTGAAAAATCTAAATGACTCTCTCTTCGAAGCAGTTATGTCGACCGATATTATGTCCATCATTTTACAAACATATTTTGTTGAAGACGATGAAAGACTGCGAGCTGAGACCTCTGCAATTGTTCCAAAATATCAAAATGCTCTCATTAAACTTGAAAAAGAAAATGTGTCATATTTTAAACAACTTGATCGAAAAACCGAGGAATGCAAGTATGACAAACTGTCGTATGAGTGTGCCTACAAGGACATGAAAGAGCAAAATGATCTTTTGAGGGCTCAGCTGGAAAGTCAAAAAGGGAAGGGTGTGGATACTAAGTTTGCAAAACCATCGAATTCGGACAAACCAAATACTTCAAAACCGGTTGTTAAACAAAAAATGTCGATTTCTCAATTTGTTCCAAAAGTCGATGTGAAAAATGATTTGACAAAACCAGTCACTCCAACACACTTGCCCAAGCAAAATGGAAAAGAAAATATTATTGATAAAGGAAAAGCGGTTGCCGAAACACCAAAAGTGATAGCACCTGGCCTTTATAGGATTAGTCCCACTATTGCGTCTGCCTCCACATCTAAAACATATGGGACAAACGACAAGAGCGTAAAAGATAATCCAAAAAAGTCTAGGAATGCTAAAACAACTTCTAAGGACAACAATATAAATCCTAATGCGTGTGCCTTACCTTCTACAGGATTAGAAAGCACCTCTAGGAGCACCAAACTACAGCCTAGGAGCAATACAAGGAACAATAGAGTCTCGCCTATCCCTAAGAGTAGATGCCAGAATAAAGTTGAAGAAGTAGAAGAATACCCTAAGAATTTATCTCTTTGTAATAAGAGACATATGTCATCTAAATGTAATGTCAAAAGTACTGTTTCTAATGCATGTAATGACTCTGTTTGTTTAATGTGCAAGAAATGTTTATCTAATAATGTTTGTGATGATTATGTTTCTAAAAATGTGAATGTTACACATGAACAGAAGAACGTTCCAAAAGGAACTAGTGCTAGATCTAGATCTATAGGAAGACTAATTGCACGATTTAAGTCTACCACTAGTAGTCAAATGCCAAGGAACTATCTTAAATATTGTGTATGGAAACCAACGGGTACAGAGTTCATACTCCAGAATGGCAAATTGAAAGTTGTTCAAATAGAACCAGTAGAAACTTTCTATAAGTGTGATCCGGATGTTACCCCTAACCCTATGGAACCAAATTTTAAACGGTTTCCAAATACAAACTCTTCAGTTCTTCGCAGGTTATCGAAATATGTCTTGATTGTCGACTCGGGTTGCTCCAAGCACATGACCGGGAATCTAAAGCTGCTGATCAATTTCATCTGGAAATTCATGGGAACTGTACGCTTTGGAAATGATCATGTAGCAGCTATTTTGGGTTATGGAGATCTTCAATTTGGGAATTATTTAATCACTCGAGTTTACTACGTCGAAGGGTTGGGACACAATTTGTTTTCAGTTGGGCAGTTTTGTGATGCAGATTTAGAGGTTGCATTTAGGAGAAACACGTGCTTTGTTAGAAATTTGGTTGGCGCTGATCACTTAACTGGGAGTCGTAGCAACAACCTATATGCTATCGACATCAACCAAATGGCCTCTTCATCACCAATTTGTCTTATGACAAGAGCATGCGGAACAAAGTCCTGGCTGTGGCATAGAAGATTATCCCATCTCAATTTCGACACCATTAACAAATTAGCCAAAGACAACATCGTCAACGGAATTCCTAAGTTCAAATACACCAAGGATCACTTATGTCCATCATGCGAACAAGGAAAAAGCAAAAGGGCATCATATAAACCTAAAACCATACCTAGTTCGGAAGCAAAGTTACATATGTTGCACATGGACTTATGTCGCCCAATGAGAGTTGAAAGCATAAATGGGAAGAAGTATATTATTGTTATCCTCGATGACTATTCAAGATATACATGGGTAAAGTTTCTGAGATAAAAAGATGAAGCACCAGACATCATCATCACCTTTCTGAAGTGTATTCAAGTCCTACTTCAAGCTCTAGAAAGGATTGTAAGAATAGACAATGGCACAGAATTCACAAATCAGGAGTTAAGAACTTATTTTGAAGATGCTGGAATCACACATCAGACATCTGTTGTTAGAACTCCACAGCAGAATGGGGTAGTTGAAAGAAGAAATCAAACTCTTGTGGAAGCTTCTCGCACAATGCTGATTTATTCTAGTGCACCGTTATTCTTATGGGTTGATGTTGTTGCTACAACTTGTTTCACTCAGAACCGTTCCTTAATCCACCCAAGATTCAATAAAACCCCATATGAACTAGTGAACAACAGAAAACCTGATATCTCTTACCTTCACATGTTTGGTGCTTTGTGCTATCCAACGAAAGACAGAGAAGATCTAGGGAAGCTGAAAGCTAAGGGTGATATTGGAATCTTCATTGGATACTCAGAAAACTCGAGGGCATTCATGGTGTATAACAAAAGAACAAAAAGGATAATGGAGACGATGAATGTGAAGTTTGACGAGATTTCACAAATGGCTTCTGAGAGACTCGCTCTAGAACCCACGCTTATCCCAATGGCTTCTAATCAAAACAGATTAGGACCCGCACCAAACCTGCAGACTTCTGGACACACTAGTTCAGGACTCGTACCTCAAGGAGCTCAATCAACAACCACTGAAAAACCTTCAGAACAAGAACTAGAAATTTTTTCGAGTTAATGTTTGATGAATACTATAATGGAACTTCGACAAATGCATCACAACATCATTCCGCTAAACCCACTCAAAACCATCAACAACCACCACCACAAGATGCATCAACAACAATCGAAGCTGACACACCAACTCCCTCAACCTCATCTACATCTACTCCAGAAACTCCAATTCTTGAAATTGTTCTACCAAGAGTTGACGAGAAAAACCAAAGTACACCATTTCAAGAAGAACAAACATAGAAACAAAACGATGCAGTGTTAGAAGAAGAAGTATTTGAAAACCCGTTTGCTACGGACTCTGCTAAATCATCTTCAAGGTTACAAGAACCATCTAACACACATATGTTAAACCCAAGGTACCCTTCTACACTCCAGTGGACTAAAGACCATCCAATTGAACAAGTTAATGGTGAACCTTCAAGGCCAGTTCAGACGAGAAGACAACTCGCCACCGAACCCGAAATGTGCATCTACATTTGCTCAATAAGCCTAAAAGAACCAAAGAACATTCGAGAGGCGATGGTAGAAAATTCATGTATAGAAGCGATGTAGGAAGAACTTCTACAATATCAGCTACATGATAGTTGAGAATTAGTTCCAAGACCAATTGAAAAACTTGTCATTGATCTCAAATGGTTATGGAAAAAAAAAGGATGAAGAAATTACTGTAATTCGCAACAAAGCTCGTCTCGTGGCTAAAGGATTCAGATAGGAAGAAGGGTTAGATTTTGAAGAATCATTCGCGCTAGTAGCCAGACTTGAGGCAGTCAGGATTTTCTTGGCCTATGCTGCACACAAATACATCACTGTATATCAGATGGACATCAAAATTGCATTCTTGAATGGAACTCTGAAAGAAGAAGTATATGTGAGTCAACTAGAAGGATTCATTGACAAGGAACATCCAAACTACGTCTACAAGCTTAAGAAAGCCATTTATGGTTTAAAACAAGCTCCAAGAGCGTGGTATGACGAACTATCATCTTTCCTGATCAAAAACAATTTCACCAAAGGAACTATTGATTCTACCTTGTTTACAAGGAAATACAAAGACGACATTTTGATTGTTCAGATTTATGTGGACGACATTATTTTTGGGTCCACTAATCCGAATCATTCAAAACATTTTGAAAATCTCATGAAAAGCAAATTTGAAATGTCCATGATGGGGGAACTAAAATTCTTTCTTGGTTTACAAATACACCAATCCCCTCGTGGTATTTTTATTAATCAAGCTAAATATAGAATTGAGATTTTGAAAATACATGGTATGGAAAACTGTGATTCTGTTGGTACACCAATGGTCACTTCTCCAAAAATTGGTGTTGATTTATTTGGGAAACCCATCGATCTGAAGAAATATCAGATCATGATTGGTTCTCTCATGTACCTTATTTCTATTCAACCCGATATTCATTTTGCTGTTTGCTTATTAGCACAATTTCAGGCAAGGCCTACCGAACTTCACCTCCAAGAGGTCAAACGTATCTTTCGGTACCTACGAAGAACCATTAACATGGGACTTTGATATCCGAAGGATTCCGAGTTTAAACTAACAGCATTTTCAGATGTCGACCACGCAGGGTGTCAAGTTACAGCAAAAAGTACATCAGGAGGAGCACAGTTTTTGGGTGAAAAGCTAGTAGGCTGGTCATCAAGAAAACAAGATTGTACTGCATTATCAACTGCAGAGGCCGAGTATGTGTCTCTATCTGCGTGTTGTGCCCAAGTTCTATGGATGAGGACACAACTCACAGAATATGGCTTTACTTTTGACAAAATACATTTGTGTTGCGACTCGAAAAGCGCCATAGCCATCTCGTGCAATCCAGTACAATATTCAAAGACTAAGCATATTAGAGTCCGCTATCACTTCATCAAAGAGCATGTAGAAGAGGGTACTGTTGAATTATTTTTCGTGAAGACGGATTACCAACTCGCCGATCTATTTACTAAAGCCCTTCCAAAAGAAAGGTTTGACGATTTAGTTCGACGAATTGGCATGCGAAGCCTAACTCCTAAGGAGCTAGAACGTCTTCTCGAATTTTCTTGAAAATATTTTCAAAATAGCTTCGCTGTAAATACTTTAGAAAAACCAAATTAAAAATTTGAAAAACCAACAAAAAAAATAACACAAAAATATAAATTTCAAAAATCCAAAAACATTATCCTTGGTCCAATTCAATTCATTAAAAAACCAAAACCAATCCGCCTCTTTTATTTTATATCCCACTATCCGCTCTATTTTTGCTCATCTCTGTTGATTTATACGGATCTAACTCTATTTATTTCCGTATTTTGATCAATCTATTATAGATATTCCGCTTATGATATTCCGCTCACCTCTGTTGGTTTAATTGTTTTTTTCCCTCTTTCCCCAATCTGGATTGATATGGTTTAACCACCATGTCTGATCCGGATTATGATCCTAAACTCCCTCCGTCCTCTTTTAGGACGGATCCAGCCCTCAAAACCAGGAAAACGACTAGAACCATGAACCCAGCTAGCAATTCTACAATGAAACACGTGAATATGGTTTCCCAAACCCCTACAGGTACATTTCAGAAAGCTATTTCTAGGACTGCATCTAAGTATATTGATGAAGCTATGGATACTGAAGAATTTAGCATGGAGAAGATGCCCCTGAAACTGCTGAAGTCAATGATGATTTAGGTGGGTTTTGCGTGGATATAAATGATGCAGTTAGTAAGATTGACAGTGTTAGGAATGTGAGGGTTCATGGTACGTTGAAGCCTAATGGGAATGCCAGTGGGTTAGATTCGGGTGAGGATGCGGTTAGTATGTTTGAAGCAGGGGTGAGTAGGTTAGTTAAAGACAGTGTAATGGGTCCGAATGTGGTTGAGAAGAGCAATAAGTCATTTCGTGACGCTGTCTCAAAAAGCTTTGGTGTTAATGGAAATAACAAGCTCCATTTTGTCCCTCCTTCTATAATCGGTGATGGTCGGGAAGTAGCTATGATGGATCCTGTTCTAGAGGAAGGCTGTAAGAAATGGGGAAACACTGTCGTAGGTTATTTTATTGGTTACCGTATGAATTATAGGGATTTGGTATATAACTTGAAAAAAATGTGGAGACTATACCAGTTGGAAGAGGTTATAATGAATCAAAACGGCATGTGTTTTTTTTACTTTTAAGTCAAATGACGGGATGGATTTGGTCATTGAAAATGGTCCATGGTTGGTAGATAACAAACCGTTTTTTGTTAAAAAGTGGGAGCCGGGTCTGTGTATGTCAAAGCCAGAAGTAGCTAAAGTGCCGGTATGGGTCAAGGTTTATGATATTCCTTTAGAAGCCTGGAATGTTGAGGGCATAAGTAGGATTGTGAGCAGAGTCAGTGTCCCAATCATCATGGATAGAATGACTACAACCATTTGCGAGAAGCCGTATGGTAGGGCATCATTTGCTAGGGTCTTTGTGGAAATTGATTCAAATAGGCCTCTAGTTGAAAATGTAGAGTTGTGGTATGAAAGTTTGGGTAAAGATCTTACGTTGTGGGTTGAGTGTACATGGGTTCTTCCACGGTGTAAAGAGTGCAAGGTGTTTGGGCATTTTTTGAGTGATTGTGCTAGGAAGTTGAACACTGATTCTACAGCTAATCAGAACGGGGAAAACGTCAAGGCTGCTAATGTCAACCAAAGTAATAGAAAGGAGGGGGCTGCTACCGATGAAGGCGAAGAAGGATGGCAAACTACAGGTAACCGTAGGAACTATAGGGGTATTGTCAACAATACTCGTCAAGGGCAATCTGGTAGTTATAATACGAAAAGGGGTTTTGATAATAATAGGGGTGGTTTTAATAACAACGGTAAATCTAATGTGGGTAATATGGGTGATAGGGGAAAGTTAGACAATATAGATGATAGTATGGTTAGAAATGATAATGGTGAGCCTATAAACAAGGATAAGAATAAGGTTAATGAGGGTAATGACAGTATTATTAGGAATACTAATAGTGGGAATGCTGACATTAATAAGAATACGGCGAAAATCAATCCTAGTAATAAAAACGATAAGGGGGCTAACAAGGGTAACAAAACTGATAAGGGCAGTAAAGGTAGTCATGGAGTCAGTACCAAAGAATCATTAGGAGTTAGTATGACTACCAGTAATAGGTTTGACCTATTAAGGGAAGAGAGTATAATTGTAGAAACTGATCCATGGAAGGAGGTGAAAGAGCAGGTGGGGATCGCTTGTAATACTGGAATTCCGTTGGCGGAGAATGTGCTTAAAGGCTGGAATGATGATATGGTTAAGTTCTATAAGGTTAAATGGACAAGCTGTACTAAGACTAATGATTCAGCTAAAGGGAAACTGGAAATTGAGATGAATAGTCTGTCCAGACAAATTTTTAAAATTAACAGGGATATTATCAAGACTGCAACGCTGAATGCTGACAAGATGTTAGAAAATTCTATTCTGACGAATAATGGTAAAAGTGACATCTCTTTTCCCAAGTGTTATGAGAAAGCCTATAGTGTGGAACTGGCTAAAATAGATGAATTGCAAAAAGAGAAAAATCTATTTGCGGTTGAGCTGTTTTTGTTATCGAACGAGCCCTTGGATAAAGATCGTAAAAAGAATTGGACTGATGATATGATGGACTATTACCTGAGTAGGTGTGATGATATTAGAAATGATCGTATTAACGGTCATGAAACTGATATGGGTTGATTGGTCCTCCTTTGGTTTGCAATTTTGATTGGGTCATTTGCAGTTGTGCTGTTTGTTTTCAAGGTTTCTTTAGATCAAGCTTCTTCCTGCTTTGTCTTGAGGCATTGGGGATTACTTTCCTTGGTTTTTTGGTTTTGGCTTTTTAGTTTTTTGTCATTAGCTGGTTTGTATTTTCAGTTTTGGGGTATTGTCCTTTTCTGTTTGTTTTTATTTGTTTCCTAGGCAAGTTCTGGTCTGTGTAGGGGGGCTGTCCCACCAGATTCAGTTTCTTGTGCTTTTGTCCTGTTCATATCCTTCTCTTTTCTTTTATTCTATTTACCTTTTTTTTTTTAAATCCAAAAACATTAAAAATTTTCAAAAATACAAAAACAATATAAAATCAAAAAACCAAAAATATTCTTTTCACGACATGTCTCTCGTATAATCGATATTCTGTACGTATCTATAAATGTCATTCAACAATGATACGGATATGTACAGATGCTTGAGCGAGAGTTCACTAAAATGTTTTCTAAAACGTGTCGTTTCTCAAAAAAATTCTTCACAATGGCTTTCATATACTTCAGTATGAAAGATCAGAACTCGTAATTTCAAAGATGAAATCATTTTCAAAAAGTTTGAGTCTAAACAAACGAAAAGATTTCAA
This sequence comes from Artemisia tridentata subsp. tridentata, assembly GCA_021014915.2. Classification (NCBI taxonomy): domain Eukaryota; kingdom Viridiplantae; phylum Streptophyta; class Magnoliopsida; order Asterales; family Asteraceae; genus Artemisia; species Artemisia tridentata. The sequence continues at coordinate 117,428,549 of CP139504.1, forward strand.
ACAAAAACTCGTTTTTCAAAAAGACTTGTGTACATTTCAGTACATAAATCACATTTCAAAAAGATAACTCCCTCCAAACCCTTAATTGATTTTAAAATTTTTGTTCGAAATACGCTTTCATTAAGGGGGTATAAAAAATCAAAATCAAAATGTTCCAATTTCATGCAAATCAAATCCGTCTCTCACTCCAAAAGCTTTTATACTAATCAGACGATATCAAAAATATCAAGAATATGTTACTTTTTGAGGGGGAGAAGACGTGATTAAAATGTGATAAAAAATGTTTAAAGATCCTGGTTGAATCTCAAATGAGCTTGACTTAGATATAACCAACGAATTGACGAAGCTTAATTGTCTAAGTATAATGTACCGTCTCGAGAGACTTTCTTTGAACATGACCAGGACGGGTAATAATTTCAAGCTAGTCTAACTAGTGATGTAAGCGTGTCTTGAATCGGTCATGTTCACTGAAAATCGATCAATTCAAAAGTGCAATCTCTGATGTGTTTTTTTAGGTCTATAATAAACTACCAAGTTTTAAATTTATTTATTGCCGAACTAACCTATAGACTCTAAACACTCACGAGCAGTGTACCCGATCAATGTAGATAGTTTCTAGGTAAGCAAGGGTCGTTCACTAGGAGCGAAGCCAAAATGATCTAAAAGTATTCTAATTATTAATCTAACTATTCTATCCTATCCTAGAAAGCAATTAAAGATAAGGGGGTTTAGCCTGAGAGGCTACCACGATATTGTGTGTTATATAAACTGAATACGGGAAAGTAAATAACTAAACTAAGGATAGGGAACAATAGATCGATATAAGGAAGAACGGGTTAGCCAAGCCTAATCCATCTTATAGTTATATAAGCTTATGTCTACTTGTTTTAATTCATTCAATTGTTTTGCCGCCAACCCGATTATCAATCCTGTCACAATTAAATAACCTACCATCGTGGTGGGAAAGAGGACATGATCATAGTGGCCTATCTAGCATCAATACTAACTTATTGCTTTAAACTGTCTAACCTAGTTTGGCATTACGCGCTACTAGTCCTAATAGTGGCATGAGGCACGGTTCCGGTGTGTTCCCTCTAAGCCGTCTATATAGGATTCGGATTACTACACTTATGATCAATTAAAGTAACCACAATTACAGATAGTTAAATTACAGCAATTAAACCAATAAGATCATAATCTAGTTACATAGACTTTTACTAGTTATAAGCAATAAACGAGTTTTTATCGATAAGCACCCAATCCAATAACAAAGTAAACACATCAACACAAACATAAAAACTAATAAAACTTCATAAAAATGACTAACACCTAAGGGTGTTAGCCCTTAATCTCTGTAAAAGATAGAGTATACATTGCGAATAAACATAGAGAATTCATGAATAAAATACTTATGCTAACCGAATGATACATGACGTTAAGTATTGAGATGTTCTTCATCGATCTTCGAGGAGGTGTTGGGGACGAGTTGGGGGTGTCCCCAACTGATAATGGTTATTCTAATGATCATCAAATCGTCCATAGGGCTGTGGTATTTATAGGGGTAAGGAAGAGTAGCCTCCAAGTTTACCAAAAATATGCAGTCTGCTGTTACGACCCCGATACGGCGCATCTAGAAATCCTATGCGCCGCATCTCTTTTAGAATCAGATAGATTTTCTTTTTCTCTTCGCGTGGCCGCTTGAATCAACTAAAACGGAGTCCGGATGAAGATTTTATGGCCAAAATACGAAAGCATCTTCAAGTGTCGACTTGTAATCTTGACTTCTTCATTAAGCTTCTAATCTCCACTTGATTTCTTGGTAAGGATTGTGTATGGCCGATACGGCGCATCGGATTGGTCCGATGCGGCGTATCTGGAGTAGAACAAGTTGGTTCTTCTTCGTTGACCAAAGTTTCATATGCGACGCATGATAAAATCAGATGCGGCGCATGCTTCAAAGTCAGGCAATGGTCTTTAATCTCTTCAATTCAGCAGACTTTTCCAATCTTGATCATTTTGCTCCATTTTCCGTCCGAAATCATTAACATTCACCTAATGCTTGTTTATAACTGAGAATTACAAAAGTAAACGATTAAGTATCAATTCTCATATAAAGTGATATAAAACAAATCAATAATATAGGATAAATGATGCTAATAATATGTCGTTATTTGATGTCATCAAATATCCCCCCACTTGAACTTTACTTGTCCTCAAGTAAACCTTAGATTAAAACTTATGAAAATGTATCCTGAATAGGATGTATTTTTACAATTAAGCATTTATTCGTTTAATCATAATTGCACAACCAAACACTTAACGAATTAGAAACAAAATAAAATATTTTGATAAAAGCAAATCTAATCGTTTAACTGTCCAGTCGTGACGAATATTCTATCATAAGCTTGGCAATGATACACATCTCCCCCACTAAAGCTAAGGATTAACAAGTCTAAAGCGGTAAAAAGGGCTTGTTGGTTAAGGGTTAATCATTCTTCTTAATCTCTATCGATCTCAAATTCCAGAAAAGGCGACAAAATCACAAATACATGATCGAATCCACGAACACGATACTTGCAATTGCTCAAATCCTTAACTCGAATAGGCTAAAGATAGGACCAAGTAATCTTTACCAATAATATTATATCAAAAAGGGCGACAAAATCATAAATACACAGCCGAATCCACGACTACGATACTTAAGATTGCTCAAATCCCTAATCTCAATAAATCAAAGGTTTGGATAAAGAATGATATAGGGTATGGATAATATTTGGGATACAAATTGGTGTAAAATGAAAAATAAACAAAACAGATAGATTAAAATCCTAAGTGTGGTTAATCACTATCCTAACCATCCCATGAATAAGACTCATATCATAGAATAACTCACGCTTTAACACTTGAAACACACGCTTTAGGTAGACACGAATTATACTCAACAAGATCTTAATCAAAGAATAAACCTTAAGTTGGTGTTCCCATAACTGTCAACTCCCATTCAATCCATAGATATAATATACAACAACTAGTGGTGATATCGACCACTTAATACAAAACTTTACATAAGTTGGTTAAAACAAAAATCCAACTTTTCTTTTCTTTTTCTATTTTTTCAATTTTTTTTTTTTTTTTTTTTTTTTTTTTTTTTTTTTTTTTGATAACATAAACAAAGATGTGTAAAATTTCACCACATCACTATAATGATAATTCTGGATAATTTTTCCATACTTTTCATAACTTCAGAAATAACGGTAATAGTGAAAGTAGTAAACACACGAAAAGCAAGACTCAAAGATATACAATATTTACTTTCACTCCAATTGCATTGTGCAATTTCCCGACCTTAACCATAGATAATGAATTACGCACGCGAACACAGTTAATCGTAAGGAAACATACTTTGCCTAAAGTAACTAACCACGGACTTTAATCTACAGGGTAGGCTAAGGTGTAAGGGTGTAACGAAACATTTTAAACATTGGTGTAAGAAACGAAAGGAATGGCTCTGAGGGTTTTTCTAGGGGTATCTTACTCTAAAAATGAGAGTAACAAAGGGTTTATACGGGGGTTAACTAACCAGTGTAGTTAGTTAATAAAACAAAACATATAATAGGCTTTTTGGGTGAAATCCTAGAAATTTACCAAGTTAGACAAGTCACTCCAATTATATCAATAATACTCATTATGGTGGTCTCGAATAGTATACAAGCCAAGTTCTAAAGTTTACAAGTCACCGGCACACTCATAGATTTGTGAATTTTGATAAGTTCACAATTTTTGAAAATAAGGTTATGTGTGCAGCTATGCAACTTAGATTAAACAAAAACATGCTAAAAAAATTAAATTTTGATAATTAAGCATAGATTAAAGCATATTTTTGAAAATTTAGGACAAGTAAACGTTCTAATTCTCCATCCCCCCACTTAAGTTAAACAATGTCCTCGTTGTTTGTATTTGAAATTAAAAACAAGAGATAGAAAGAATTAGAACGGAGAACTCCCCTGAGATTTGCTCGGTATGATCCACCATGTAAGAATGCGAGCATATAAAATGTGGGAGTCCATCAACATCTTCAATATTTCGGACCTGTAAAAATATAGAGACCACAGGAAAAACAAATCTCGAGAAACATCTCATTAATCATCGGTTAGAAAACGATAAACAAAAGAAAAACAAAGAACTGTATTCAATTCTGGCAGGTCGATACGCCGTATCTAAAAAGATAGATACGCCGCATTGATGTCAGCAAAACAGTTCGGACTAAAGTATTCCAGATGATTCGATACGCCGTATCCATAGGGGTTGGATACGCCGCATCGAAGGCCTGGGACAGACTCGACAGAAAATTAAATTGACATAAATTAAAAGATAAGCATGGGTTGCCTCCCACGAAGCGCTTGTTTTTGTTCAAGTCATGAGCCTGACTCCACCCTTATTTACTGTGTAATAGGGTGTTTTCCCCCCACTTGAAATCAAGTGCGGGTGATAGTGATGTCCGGATCGTCCATCTTCATTATTACCTGAAAGACAAACAACCAAGAGCAGCAGTACAAACAAAAAAAATAAAACCTAAAGTAAAAAAAAAAAAAAAAAAAAAAAAAAAAAAAAAAAAAAGAGAGAAAAATATTTTTTGGGGTCACAGAAGATCGATGCGCCGTATCCAACAGACAATGGATACGCCGTATCGACACAAGATAATACGCCGTATCCAACAGACAATGGATACGCCGTATTAGCTTTCTGTAACAGATTTTTCAAATTATATAATACTAAAAAAAATCACACAAACTAAAAAAAATTGTCGCAGAACGTCAATGCGCCGTATTCACAGACAAGAATACGCCGTATTGAAATCAGACAGATGTGCCGTATTCACAGACAAGAATACGCCGTATTGCCTTTCTGAGACAGAAACACAGAATGACAAAAACATACAGAAACTAACGAAAACAAATAAAAACTAAAATACCAATAAATCAAATTAAACAATCACTCCCCGGCAGCGGCGCCAAAAACTTGATGTGTTTTTTTAGGTCTATAATAAACTACCAAGTTTTAAATTTATTTATTGCCGAACTAACCTATAGACTCTAAACACTCACGAGCAGTGTACCCGATCAATGTAGATAGTTTCTAGGTAAGCAAGGGTCGTTCACTAGAAGCGAAGCTAAAATGATCTAAAGGTATTCTAATTATTAATCTAACTATTCTATCCTATCCTAGAAAGCAATTAAAGATAAGGGGGTTTAGCCTGAGAGGCTACCACGATATTGTGTGTTATATAAACTAAATACGGGAAAGTAAATAACTAAACTAAGGATAGGGAACAATAGATCGATATAAGGAAGAACGGGTTAGCCAAGCCTAATCCATCTTATAGTTATATAAGCTTATGTATACTTGTTTTAATTCATTCAATTGTTTTGCCGCCAATCCGATTATCAATCCTGTCACGATTAAATAACCTACCATCGTGGTGGGAAAGAGGACATGATCATAGTGACCTATCTAGCATCAATACTAACTTATTGCTTTAAACTGTCTAACCTAGTTTGGCATTACGCGCTACTAGTCCTAATAGTGGCATGAGGCACGGTTCCGGTGTGTTCCCTCTAAGCCGTCTATATAGGATTCGGATTACTACACTTATGATCAATTAAAGTAACCACAATTACAGATAGTTAAATTACAGCAATTAAACCAATAAGATCATAATCTAGTTACATAGACTTTTACTAGTTATAAGCAATAAACGAGTTTTTATCGATAAGCACCCAATCCAATAACAAAGTAAACACATCAACACAAACATAAAAACTAATAAAACTTCATAAAAATGACTAAAACCTAAGGGTGTTAGCCCTTAATCTCTGTAAAAGATAGAGTATACATTGCGAATAAACATAGAGAATTCATGAATAAAATACTTATGCTAACCGAATGATACACGACGTTAAGTATTGTGATGTTCTTCATCGATCTTCGAGGAGGTGTTGGGGACGAGTTGGGGGTGTCCCCAACTGATAATGGTTATTCTAATGATCATCAAATCGTCCATAGGGCTGTGGTATTTATAGGGGTAAGGAAGAGTAGCCTCCAAGTTTACCAAAAATATGCAGTCTGCTGTTACGACCCTGATACGGCGCATCTAGAAATCCTATGCGCCGCATCTCCTTCAGAATCAGATAGATTTTCTTTTTCTCTTCGCGTGGCCGCTTGAATCACCTAAAACGGAGTCCGGATGAAGATTTTATGGCCAAAATACGAAAGCATCTTCAAGTGTCGACTTGTAATCTTGACTTCTTCATTAAGCTTCTAATCTCCACTTGATTTCTTGGTAAGGATTGTGTATGGCCGATACGGCGCATCGGATTGGTCCGATGCGGCGTATCTGGAGTAGAACAAGTTGGTTCTTCTTCGTTGACCAAAGTTTCATATGCGACGCATGATAAAATCAGATGCGGCGCATGCTTCAAAGTCAGGCAATGGTCTTTAATCTCTTCAATTCAGCAGACTTTTCCAATCTTGATCATTTTGCTCCATTTTCCGTCCGAAATCATTAACATTCACCTAATGCTTGTTTATAACTGAGAATTACAAAAGTAAACGCTTAAGTATCAATTCTCATATAAAGTGATATAAAATAAGTCAATAATATAGGATAAATGATGCTAATAATATGTCGTTATTTGATGTCATCAGCAATCTCTACCCAAAATGTGTAAATCTATCTTAAACACATAAGCACATGTGAAGGGGGAGTATCTCATAAAATGCAAAACTCTCGAAGTGTTAACAAAAATATGTTTTTAAAATCACAAACACTTTGATAGATTTTCACAAAAGGTTTTATGGCATGTGATCAATGAACCTAGGATAATCATGGAGTAATAAAGAGATTATGGTTAGGTTTATGTCCTATGATCCGCCAGAGCCGGAGGAATCTACCCAAGGACAATTCTTATAGATTAGAATTAGAAGTCCTTAGGTATGATTGAAAAAAGGAATAAATGAGAAAGGAGAAAGAAGGGGTTGAAGAATTAAAAAGAAAAGTTTATGAAAGGGTGAAAAGAAATAGCCATCCATGAAAACTTAGGGCAGACACCCGGTCAATACATATGCTATTGGTTATCACAAAGATGATACCGGCATTGAAGATAAGACGTCATGAACCTAGTGACGCGCTGCACAACCCCTCCTAGCCACTCAGGTATCTCTTAAAAGATATTTGTTTCATTTCTCACGGAGAACCTTGCATAATCTATCGGCCTCTCACTCCAAGATGTGTTGATATTGAAAAGGTGGCACTCTGCTCCATGCCTCCGACGACTAAAACCAAAACGCACATAATCGAGTCTAGAGCCATGAGATTCATTAAAAGATCTCTTAGGATACACTTCTAATATAATATACTTGTGTTCGCCAAAAAGGATACAAGGTGTATAAGAGTCTTTATAAGATCTACGGATCTTGCCTTATCTATCGTGATGGTTACTTGTTTCAAATAGTCTACAGTCGCGGAGTGATACTTTGATATATCTGTTGTAAGTCTTCTTGAGGGTATCCAATTTAGGAACATCATTTGTAAGGATTAGAGAGGGTTTTCACACTATGTTGTTAATTCTCTCGAAGTCTGAGCCTGTAAGTGCTGAAAATCCCGCCAAGGAGATTCCTTTCATGAATTGAGTCCTTAAGACGTGGGTATTTACATGGATTTATCCATAGTATTGATAACTGTCCTTCAACGGGATTAGGACGGCTGATGTGCCAGACCAAGGTGAATGGAATCACGACATTCATCAGTAAAACAATCGTAGTGGTCTGATCTCTAAGAAAAGTCCACAATGATCGATTGGTGATTTCAACTAACATTTTTATGCAGGTACTGATAAAAGTCCCCTTGGAGGAAAGGTCATTTACCATCATCATATATTTCAACATCTACATCTCCACATACTCATACTTATGAAGTTCATCCTCAACAAGCTCATTTCAAAAAATGTTATACACAAAGAAATCAAGTTAAAGACAATGAGTTACGTCAAAGTCAAAGAGCTAATCAAGAAGTAAAGAACAAGTTCATGAATCAATTGAGGAAGACATAAGTATGAAGTTCAAAGTCTTACCAAGAAGTATGAGTATAGCGGAAAAGACGGCACTGCAAACATGTGAAGATGTTGATCAAACGCAAGAAAGATCAAAAGACGTTACTTCGAAGATCACAAAGCATGAAGGAACAAAGAATCATGACTATTTTATGACGACACAAAAAGTTCAAGAACAAGAAGACTAAAGGCCTAATCACGTGGAGCATCATTCGAATGACCACCCCTTAGGGGGAGATAGTTAGCATTAAAGAAAAGTGGCGGTTATTCTAGTCATAGAAACTTTGTAAACGTGCAATAGAAAATATAGTAGAATAGTCAATGGGCTCATGGGGTGGACTAAGCTAATAGGTTAGAAGATATGTATAAGTTAGTCTACTAAATCCTATTGTAATCTAAGTTCAATCCAAGTCCAAACCGAACCCATAGAAAGCCCATTAGGGCGTTTGTTACTTACTATATAAACACCTCAAATTCTCATTTGAGGTGTGTGCTTGAGTGTGTATGTGTGTGTTTTCTTTAATAAAATTCTCTCTTCATCTCACTACTTTCTCTCTCTAGCATAATGCCACTTATATACTCTTGCACCACCATACGAGCTTATTATATAGTGTGATAAGCTTAGATCTAAGGTCCTACAAGACTCTTGAGACATAATGGATATCATATCACTCAAGGTTTGAAGTACATTAAGGATGTGTTTTATCTCGTTGCTTTGATTCACGATCTTGAAAAATCTGACATTATTTTATTTGAATGTTTTGTGTAAACATATTTGAGAACATTAAGGATGATACATGTGATACCCTTGGTATGCTAAACTTGTACGAGGCTTCTTATCATTCATTTGATCAAATGAATGATAAGAAGCCTCGTACAAGTTTAGCATACTAAGAGTATCTTCAATCAAGTGACCTTTGAAATTACCTGTCTCGTCTTTAATATCCTCATTTTGTAGAGTGCCGCGTTTTACAACATATTTATATTTTTACGCCCACTTAATTTTTAGTAGTTACGAAAAATATTTGTACTTTACAATTTTATTTTTTGGTTATTGATCACATATATAAGTATTTATCAAATATGCCAAGTAATTATATTTAGTATTTCATGTTTGATTTGATTTTTTAGGATGTACGGACAAAAGTAAAATGTGTTAAAAACAAATTTTAAAATAAGTTGGCTTGTATAATAAGTTTTTGTGGAAAACTAGAAGGGGGGGTTGAATAGTTTTACGTCTTTTTAATTTTATTATGAAAATTGTGTTTACTTTTAAAACTTAGATTCGAATTTATGTGAACTCAACTCTTGAACAATATGAACAAATATACGTAAATCTAAATGAACAATGCAAGTAAAGTAATGAAATGAAATGAAAGATAGAGATGGAAAGATCTAACCGTGACACAAGAGATTTATAGTGGTTCGGCTACAAGGACACCTTCCTTGCCCTACTCCACTCCCCGAGCACCTAACTCGAGAGTTTTCTTCACTATGTCAACAAGCTCCCTTATGGCGGAGAAAACCTTACACAACTTTTGCTTACACCGGTTTAACGACACTAAGCTAAATGTCGGGTTCTAATCGTAGCTAGAACCAATCTCACAACTTAAATCACAACTACTTCACAACTTCTTCTTCACGACTTCTTCACAACTTCTTTACTACAACTACACACCTTCTTCACAACTTCTTCACGACTTCACACCTTCTTCACAATAGCTTCACACCTACTTCACTACCTAGCACTACTTGTATGTTCTTCTTCTTCTTCACACCTTCACTACTTACACACCTTCACTTCTTCACAACTTGACTACTTACACACTAATCTAGCCTAATCAATTTTGTTCACACCTATCTAACAAATATACACAACTTATACACAAATGAATGAATGATTACACAAACAACTTAGATAGCAAGATGATACTAAGTTGTAATACTTCTTCTCTAGTGGTTGAAGGAGTATTCTTCTTTTGCACTTGGGTGGTAGAAGCTTGGATCACTTGAAAACCAATGCTTAAGAGAATATGATCAAAGGATTTTAGAAAGGATTTACAAGGATTAGAGGAGATTTAGAACAGAAGGTTTGGGGTGCAAAAGGTGAGAAAAAGTCCAGGGAAAAATCAGTATTTATAGGCAAAAACTAGACAGCTGGAGGAGCGGGGCGGTCCCCTTAAATAGGTGGCCGGCCCCCTTAAAATTAAGGGGACCGCCTAGTAAAATTAAGGGGGCCGCCCATCTGACCGTTGCCCAGATTTGTCTTTTTGTGGGGAAGGTTTTTCTGAAACATTTTTACTATTTTTGGTTGAAAATTTGAATTCATAATTTTATAAAAGATTAAACATTTTTATTTAATACCAAAAATGATTTTTTAAAAGATATAAAATGTTTTGGGTCATTTTATAAAAAATCTAATGATTAAGAAAATGTTCCTTTGATCATATAATGCATTAAGCATTTGTTCATTCATACCTTAAGTGATTAAGTTGTAGAAATGAATATTTCCAACTAAATACTTTTTTACTTAATAAGTTTATGTTTGATGAGTTTACATTTTGTGATCATCAAAACATAGAGATATGAATAAGTATTGATAATGTTTTTAGGCATTATTTATATCAATAGTTTTGTTTGGCGTCAAGGCTTATGGATGCATTTAAAACTGTAAGTCCTAGCCGAACAAAAAGAGGCTAAAAATTTTAGACCGGAGCTTTTAAACTTTTAATTACTTATTTACCTACAAAAGTATCAAACATATATGTTTAGTTAATTATGTCCTCTTTAGTAATTTAGCAATAATTAGCTTAAGCTTAAGCTAATTTGCCTAACAAGTTTATGAAAATACAAATTTCAGTTTCGGTTTATAATATAAGTCTCAGCCTAGTCCTAGCTCCTGCTCCAGTCTCAGCTTTAGTCCATTTCGCCAAACATCCTAATGGTTGCGTCAAATTTAGTAGTTAATGTAACAAAAAAATGTTTAAGCCCGACATCTTATATAATGGATTGATTAAAAGAATTATAAAAATAATAGAGCACAACCTAGACTTGAAACTTATCATTGGCTACAATAAAAGTGAGCTACAAAATAGTGATAACCACTAGCTATAGGGCGTTCACGAAACCGAGCCGGAACGAGCGAGGGTCCTGCTCGAAATAGGCTCGGTTTAACCGGCGGCTCGGCTGATCGAATTAATAACGAGCGGAAATGGTCGCTCGAACGGATCGGTTCTAACGGCCGCCTCGTCAGCTCGTTTTTCGCTGATTTACCGTTGATAGAGTAGGGACCCGAGTTTTTTGGCCTTCTACTTCACTATTTTTACAACAAAACCATCAATATATCAACAAATCAAAATTTATCGTCAATACAATAAAACTCGCAAATCTAAAATCCTAAACGTCGGCAACATCTAAAAAAAAATCCGAATCCAAAATAAGAACAACACATCAAAAATCAAGAACATTCAAGAATTTGCATCAAATAGCCCAAGCATGAGCTTAATTGCTACGATTACTTCACACACAAAACTTACAACAAGGATCCTTTCATGTTTGTTTACCATTTTGTATTAATCAAAACATTAACCCACTTGTAGTTTGAACTCCGTTATAATCAAGAACATACACGAGTTTGCTCGAGTATCTACCCCGCGTAAAACGCTTTGATCATTTCAAAACTCTACAGTTTGGAACAAAAAATGAGGTGGTAAGTTTGGTTGGCCGGCTAAATAAATGAGGTGTATGATGTTGTGCGTTGATGGTGTACTAAAAAGAAAGAGGTATGGGAGTGTTTTGTGGTAGTTATGTAGGTGCGTGGTGTAGGTTATTGTGCGACGATAAAGAGTTAGAGTAGAGAATTTGATAGAAAGTTTATGAAAATGATAAAGTAGGTTAGGTTTAGTTTATTAAGTGTATATTTTGTGTAATTCAATTAGATCCTTTGTAGCATCATGACTTTCTAAATTAATAAGATCATAATTCAACACATCATAAATTTTCAGTGACCTCAGACCAAATACATCATAATTATATAAAACATTTGAATTTTACAAAAATAATTGAGCAGCGAACGAACGAGCAGCAGACAGACGAACGATCGAGCGAATTTCGAGTATTTTCGAGCGATTATAAACGAGTTTCAAGCTCGAGTTTATGGACACCACTAAGCTAGCACTCTTTTATCATTTCAAGGTAGTATAGATTAATGCTTATCTTAGTATAAATATGCAATTTCATTAGCTAATATTATACCTCGTATACGAAACGTATAATAGGATAATAAATTAAACTCATTATATATCTATACTATCTACAAAATAAAAATGGGCAAAAGTGAAATTTGAAATGTTGAAAAAATTAAAAAGAAAATGTTGAAACTAAAAAAGGAAATATTGAAAACATATGTTTCAAAAGAAAACTATTAATACATATCGAAAACCGGGTTGACCCGGGTTAATTTGACCTGTTTTTTCGACCCAACCAGCCGGGTTGACCCGGTTTAAATTGACCTATTTTTCTACCGGAACGGTTCAACTGGTTGAACCACCCGGGTCAAACCGAGTTTCAAAACATTTTGTTTAATCCCAAAAACATCAAATCCACAAACTTTTATTATTTTTCGTTTATAACCCATAAATCTTTTTTTATCACTAAAACTATCTGTCGCTATAAAATGTCGTTGCTATGCACGGATACTCCTCTGGTGTTTATAAATTAGCCTAACACGAATGAGCTTCACAAAGCAACTGGTTGGACCCATGTTGTCTTTAGACAGTATTTGTCATTGTCTACCTTTAAGTTCCGGGTTGGGGCTGACTCCCTAATTCGTCATCATCATGCGGTTATTTAGAAAAAATTGGAATAGTTTGTTATTGTTAAAAGCGGTTATTTAGTTTGGGTTAAGATGCCCTTCGAAATACATTAAAAAAAAAAATACTTACTATTATAATTATTATTTAATACATAACCATAAAAGTTTAGAAAATAATAATTATAGGAGTACGTAACAAGAAAACATTTGCAAGTCAACCTTAACTTGATTTATTTTGACATATAATCCTTGCTTATTTTGATTTGTAGTCGTCATTCAATGACTCTAGCTTCTCAAGATTATATTCCATACTACTTATCATGGTATTCTATCCTAATAATCTTATCTAATACTTTTATCATATTATCTCGTACGGAGTAATTATCAATTAGTTAAAAGAGTGAGAACTTAATGTGCGTATATAGTTAGGTAATTCAAATCCTAAGGTGATAAGGAGTTGTAATCTATATATAGTTAGACTCCCAAACTAACTATCAAAAGAATAAGAAACCATTACCATCCTGCATTCTCTTATTAATCATCCAAATTCCTCTCAATTTGTGGCTCCGCAACTATGGGAGCGGAAGGCGATCCAGCAACAGATGCCGCGAAAAAAGCAGCAGCAGAGAAAGCATTGAACGATTGGCTGCCGGTTACGTCATCTCGTGATGCCAAGTGGTGGTATTCGGCTTTTCACAATGTGACCGCCATGGTTGGAGCTGGGGTACTCGGCCTTCCATATGCCATGTCTGAGCTTGGATGGTACGCTTAAACTATTTATTTATGATGACACTTGAACCTACGATTATTGCTATTTGTTATACGACCAAAATGTTGCTGGGAACAGTATATTTGTTATGGTTTTAGTAAAGTATAACTAAAATCTAGTTTCATACAAGACTCATTAATTGTTAACACTACAAATACTTTTTTAAAGTAAAAAATATGAATAACAATCAAGATGAACCATAATGTGTTATAATTGTTAATGAACATATATGGAGACTTTCATTGAGAAAAAAAATGTTATAGTTTATTTTGATAATTATAATATTATATTATTTATCAGGAGTTAATTGAAAAAATTAATTAACTAACTTGCTAAATATCACTTGGATTTCACATTTTTTTTATACATATAATTTAGCCTAGAAACAGCATAAAATAAGCATAACAAAACACTATGTAGACAATTTCTGTAGAAGGAAAAAAAAAAATATATATATATATATATATATATATATATATATATATATATATATATATATATATATATATATATATATATATATATATATATATAGGGGCGTTAATGTGGTGTACAAGCTTAAAATAGATAAAATAGGTACACATGTGGACCGTTAGATCAAACCTGATAGATGAGATTATATATTAAATAGATGAGTGGCACAATTGTAATTAAGTGAAAGACAAATGGCTTTTGTGTAGGAGCACATATCTCAGTTACAAGAAATATTAACTACCCCCAACGATTCAACCGGATATTAAGCAAAAAATCATAATCTCCAAAATCGATCAATCAATCAAAAATCCCCAAATGTTCGTTCTACATTTTTTCTTTAATTTCAGGTAGCAAAGGTGTAGTTGCAATCATAAGAAACAAGTATGGCGAATTGTGAACCTCAAGTGATCGTCAATGGGAATGAAGAAGAAATAATGATCGGTAATTGATACATTGTTCTTCTTCTTTTATTTTTTTTATTCGGTCAATAAAGATTTTTTTTTTTTTTTTTTCAACAATAAATTGTTGGTTTTTGGTTTCAGTCCGACGAAGTGGAAGGTTGTCAAATCTTAGACGACCAAACAGAGATAATGAGGAATATGAAATTATCGATCTAACTCTTGATGGAGAGAGTGAAGACGAACAAGGTATTGTGTATTTCTTCTTAAAAATATATGTTTTTAATTATTGGGTTGTGAGTGAGTTGATTTATGTGTATTAGTCACTTGTTATGTATGACTTGAATTGGTTGTGTAAGCTGTTTACCTAACTGATGTGTATGAGTTGTATATGGTTGGGTTTTGAAATCTGCTATTGGTTGATTATGTGTATAAGTTGAAATAATACATTGTGTATTGGTTATTAGGTGTTTTGAAATAACCAACTTATAGTTGCTGTGTGTTGTAGCTACTTAGATATAATGGTGTATTGGCTACATATAGTTGTTATGTGTTGTAGCTATTGATGTTTTTAAATATAAGCTATTAGGTGAGTATGTGTGCTAGTTAATTATGTATATTAGATGGAATAAACCTATGTGTGTTTAATGATTCATGTGTAGTAGTGGCATGAATGTGTATTAGTTGCTTGATTCTCAAGTAGATGTCTGTTAGATCGTATTTTTTACAACCTTGAATGATCTTTCAAGGGGCAGCCGCCCTTCGAAAGCGTGTTCAAGTACATCTTCCATTCTTTTGGCAAATAGTATCTGCGTAACAACAAACACAACATTTGCCAAACAATTCAAAAACTGATATTTTTGACTTCTGAAGTCAAATTATTTCCATTAAAAAACAGTCTGCTAAGGTTTTACATAGGCGCCATAAATCACCAAGCTACCAAGGAGTCCCCGTTCCCCAACATCCAGCATATTACTATAATCACGGAGAATCACAGTAATAAGCTAGATATATATTCAACATTTAAACAAGATAGTATTACAATTCATTTATGTTGGTAATGTGGTTTTTATAAAGATGCATATGACGTGTTTGATGATATGCCCATACTTGATTTCCTCAAATGTACATCATTCCCCTTGAGTGATAGTTAAAGACTAGCTAACCAAGTAGGAACAGAGAATACGAGTAGTAAAGAAGTTGTTGATATGCAGTACACTAGGAAACAATTGTCCATCTTGTCTTAATTATGCAGGAATGTGTGTGTTGGGAATGCCTTGGTTGCTATGTATGCTCGTTGTAGGGAGATGGCCAGTGCGCGTAAAGTGTTTGATCAAATGTTGGCTGGAGGATTTTGGGACGTTGTTTCGTGGAATTCCATTGTTGCGGCTTATATGCAGAGTAGTGAGGTAAAAAAGGCGTTGGAGATGTTTTATAGGATGACGGGGTGTGGAGAAAGAGAAAATCGGGTTTGTGCTGATGTTATTAGTCTTGTAAACATTCTTCCGGCGTTTGCTTCTGTTCGCGCGTCTATGCAAGGGAAAGAGGTTTATGGGTACGAGTTGAAAACCTGTTTATTTGAGGATTTGTTTGTGGGTAATGCGCTTGTGGATATGTATGCTAAATGTGGGTTGATGGATGCTGCTCGTAAGGTGTGCTTCGTAATTCCGTTCTTTATATTCAGTACTTTGAATATTCTTTTCATTAGGCTATCCGACGAAGTTTATATGCTTACCGGGGAAGTTCTAAAGAAGTTGGCCTCAGTTGCTTCATCACATAGAAAATTCTTTATTGTAGAGCTTTCAGATTTAGCTCATAGTTTAAGTGGGTCGGCCATCAGCGAACTCATCACGCTAAGGAACACACAAATGCTAGGTTTGAGCTCGGGGTTCATGGCCGGGGCTGCTGTTCTACGAATCCTGCAAACACTTAGCTCACTCACTGCACCCGATATAGATGACAAGGTTGCGAAAAACGATGACAATCAAGAGCATGTCACTATGTGGAAATTAAATCTTTCACTTGAGCCATTATGGCAAGAACTGAGTGAGTGTACAAGTGTGACCGAGTCACAGCTGGCACAAGGCTCGTTGTCTTCAGTTGATATGGATAATGCTTCAATTATAGCTACTTTTCCACCTGTTTGCGTCAAGAGGTTTGCATTTTCAACTTCGTGACTCATCAGTTATGCTTGATAGTTATTCAAGTATGTATTTGTGTGTGTGTGTGTGTGTGTGTTTGTGTGTGTGTGTGTGTGTGTGTGTGTATGTTTGTGTGTGGTAGGTTCTATTGACATCCTCAGAGGTGGTGCTTTCAGCATTGCCATCTCCTTTACTTGCTGAAGCACAAATGCTTAGAGATAGAGCTATGTCACCATTTTGATGTCTTGCTGTCAGCCCCTTGGGAAAGGCCTTATGCAGAGACTCTTCTTCAACTTAAGTGCTCATTGTTCTACAAGGGCAGTCCTTGTTTAACTGCTACTTGGCATGATCAAGATGGAGACTGAGGGCTCTACAGGTGGATTGACGACACTGAATTCTCATAGGCTTTATGGGTGTCAGTCTAATGTTGTATATGGCCTATCACAGCTCTTAAATGGTACTGGTTATTAAAATATGCACTTCATTATGCGTTTGATATTTATTTTCTGTTGGTGCTAGCTGATGATATAGAATTTCCCATGTACAGGTCTCCCGCCTTTAGTACTGCGTCGGGTCCTTGAGATTTTGACTTGCTTGGCTACAAATCACTCTTACGTAGCTAATTTGTTGTTCTACTTTGATTCTTCACTTGTTTACTTTTCTTTATATTCTGATTTGGGGTTGTCAAATCAGTTATCTTACTATCTTATAATGCATTTAGGCCTTCTATAAATAGTAATACTTAAAATTCAGCAATACTATAAATAGTAATACTTAAAATTCAGCAATACAAGTAAAGAAGCTAAAAGTAAAACATGTTTAAACATAATTTTCCAACATTAGTTACATCAAAAACTTAAAATTCAGTAGTACATATTACAAAGCTATGTTTACAACTAATTAATGCACACATAAAACTAAAAACACACTACTCATTTAATATAATTAATACGCTATTAAAAACACCCATTCATCTAAATATACAACTTTTTAACCACAAAGTACAATATAATTAAGCTTCCACACATGAAAGCAAATAATAGTAACTACTATTAATATAAATACTTAAAATTAAGCAATACAAGTTCTAAAGCTATAAGTACAATAATCAATACTACTTATAGAAACTTCCCTAATATTTACAACTAATGCATTGTACAAATTAATACATACAATTAATACACCCCATCACCAATATTTACAACTACCTAAGCTCAATGTACAAGTACAAGTAATTAAAACACATTTTCTAACATTTACAAGTTCTTAAGCTCAAAGTACAACTAATTAAAATAGAAATACTAACATTAAATACAATAAATAAATCGTTATGTACATTAAATACAATTAATTAACGGGTCAATAAATACAATTAATGCAGTTATTAAAACACCCCTTACATAAGAAATACAATTTATCAAGCATATTGTACAACCAACTTAAACACAATTCCTGCATTAAATGTCACTAATACAAATAATAAAGCACATTATACAAATACTTAAGCCCGAACGGGCAACGGGACAAATGGGCTCGAGCCCGAACGGGCACGAGCCAAACGGGCTCGAGCCCGAACGGGCACGAGCTAAACGAAATTCTTGATATCCGTAAATTTATTGTCAAAAAGAACATAATAAACTAAAATACATGATTCACCAGAAAATTTTATTTCAGGGTACCCGCAGCTACAACGCGCGGGTACCTTGCTAGTTCTTATGATGTACAATTGTTTGGAAGTTAATATTAATTCACCTTGCACCAAATCAGTTATTGATATTTATTTTCTGTTGGAGCGTAGTTTCTATTGATATTAATTCACCTTGCACCAAATCAGTTATTAATTCACCTTGCACCAAAGATTACTATAATACCCTTAAACTAAATATCTAATTAATTAATATTATTATGTAATTAATTAATATTAATTATTTTGATCCCATCTATTAAGGTTGATCCAACGGTCAACATGTGTACCTATTTTATCTATTTTAAGCTTGTACACCACATGAACGCACTTCTATATATATATATATATATATATATATATATATATATATATATATATATATATATATATAGTGTAACTTTATTTTCAGAACCCTGTTAAGTGCGAGAACTCCCTTTGAACCATTAGATCTTTTGATCAATGGCTATGATGAATTGTGCAATTAATGTAATTAAACTAAAGATTAGGTAATAATTTGTAAAGATGAAAGGGTATTATAGGAAGTTTACATTTAATCAAAAACTGTCCTACATTTACTCTCACTAATATCATGATCTGTGATTTAAAACATTTTTTATTCTCTCCTTAAAAAAAACCCTAGCCACCACTTTCATGTTTTATCACATATAACCAGCCACCATGATCGAAACTAAATCCATTCAATACCAGATCTATATTCACGGGTGTATAACAATCATCATTACAAACGATCATGCTTGACTGCTATATTTTTGGGCAAGATCTCTCGTATCAGTTTATGAAGACAAGCAATTGCAAATGTTACAAGTGACTCTAAAATTAACTTTCAAGCGACGAGAGACTAGATTGATCTATTGTAGGAGGTAAGTTTTTATTATTTTAAACATGTATGTTCTTTTAGATATATTTATACACAAAATTATTTTAAATATGATGAGTTATCTGTTAAAATTATTTTGATTGTTTTCGTGTACGTTCTTCAAATGGCTGTATATTTTTTATGTTATTTTTGTATAAAATTAGTGTTTTTTTTTTGATATTTTTTTCCAGATCTGATGAATTAATAGCTGTAAGTGTTTTGTTTGGTTGACTTATAGATAAACTGGATTTATTCAAGTTTTTTTTTATATTTAAATTTGTCTCTTGTACTTTTTAACTCGAATAAATATTAAAATTTAACTTTATGTTGAGTTACTGGAATTATAATTCATTATTAAAGGCGGGGATTTGCTTGTATTGATGAAACAAAAAGCTGTATTTTTTCAATTTTTGTTTTATGGTGTAAATATTTTATAAGTATATTTTTTGGATTCTGAAATTACAAGGATTATGATTTATACCGGAAATTAGCACTTTTGTGTAAAATAGTGATTTGTTTGTTTACCGGATCTAATGATTACATTGAGCTAGCAGTTTAGTTATTGTTTGTTGACATAACTCAGATAATAATAAAATTAGTTTTCTGTCCTTTTGTTATTTTAAACATGTATTATTTTGGTTTTACGAGATGCTTTTCATACTAAGGTTTAATTTATTATTTAGTATTTGTTATCTTATATAGTTTTTAATTAATCAATATATTGGTTAGTTTCATTTTTCAAGAGCAAATTCATGACATTTGAGAAGAAGTGATTTAAATTGTGCAAAACATGTATGTTCAAAACATGTATGTTCAAAACATATATGTTCAAAACATATATATGTTTTAATTAGTGGGATCTAATTAATGAAAACGATATATGTTTGAGAACATGATGTTTTTAAACATGTATGTTCTTTTCAAAACATGTATGTTTTAAAACATGTGTGTTTTTAAACATGTATTTTATTTTCAAAACTTGTATGTATTCAAAACAAGATTGTGCATATGTGTTATGCTAGTTGTTGTGATTAATTTTCGTTTCTTATTTGTTTGTGGTTTAATTGTTTTCGTGCATATTTGTTTCAGATTGATTAATGAAGATGATGATATCATTTAAGACCGGGAAGTGGATGAACACGAATATACATGAAGATAATTTGCGACTTTTGAAGATATATGATTATTGCATGTATTTTTGTACTTGTAATCAAGTGAAATGTAAAATTTAAGTCAATCAATCTTGTTTTTCTTTTTATAATGATTTATGTTCTTTAATTTGTGTATCAAACTTTCAAAGAAAATAATGATCATAAAAAAAGTGTTAGCTAAAAAAAACATGTATGCACCTTGATTATTTGGAGAAAAAACATGTATGCACTTTAACTAATTGAAAACATGTATGCACTTTAACTAATAGAAAACGTGTATGTACTTTGGCTATTTGGGGGAAAAAACATGTATGCACCTTTGCCAATTAAAAAAAAAAAAAAAAAAATCCGAATTTGAAAATTAAAAAAAAAAAAAAAAAAAAATCCGAATTTCAAAAATTATATAAAAAAAAATAATATGAAAATGTTTTTTACTATTATACCCTTTTTAATTAAATAAAAATAACAAAATGCTATGGAGCATTAAATGATGTACATTGTGTATTATTAGTTGTAAAAATGTGGTTCCCACACTTAAGAGGGTTCTGAAAATAAAGTCCTCCTATATATATATATATATATATATATATATATATATATATATATATATATATATATATATATATCTTAAATAGGTTAAACTGGTAAAATGTGTTAAACAGCCCATTGAAGTTGTTTAACTCAATTAAGTAGCATGCTAAACATGTTATGATAAATGGGTTAAATGTGTGGACCACTAAAGTGATTAGATAAGTCGTGTTCAAGTTATGTTTAATTACTTAAAAACATTGTATTCAGGTTTAGGTCCTCTACTCAACCTAAACCCGAATTGGCACCCTTAGTACGAAGTGATTATCATGACGTAAATATTACCTCAATCTGTACAAGCTTCTTACATTTGGTGTGCGAGTAATTACTATGGCATAGAAATCGAATGAACAAATTGCATCCAATTTGCCAAAAAAGTGTTTTGAGTTTTAGAAAAAAAACAAGCGGGTTTGCCCGCACGTTGCTGCGGGGCGGCCGTATTCGTGTTTATTACAATTATGTTAACGCGTTTTAGCCGTAGCATGCATGTATGATGGAAACGCAGCCTGCTGTAACATACTTTGCTTTGTTACAAAATCCTTAAAAAAACCAAATTTTATCATTTAACCAAAAGCTCATAAAATAGTTCTAAGTCATGATTATTTGGTTAACCACTGAAGTCGACACTTTGTATGATATCATTTAACCAAAAGCTCATAAAATAGTTGTAAGTCATGAGTACCATAAATCAATAGAGGCAATAACTCCCGAAATAAGTTTCAATATCATAGTGTATAAATAACATTTGTAAATAAACGATTATTTGGATGGATGCATGTTGCCGCGTGAACACTTGATACATATGTAAGTACAAAGTTTAAAGTGAATATGCCTTTCGTACATAAATTTATAAAAGATATTGATTCAGATTCAACAAACAAAGTAAATGCATGATTGTTGAAAGAAGGCATGACTATATATTTGGTCGCTGCAATCTTCTTCTTTATGGACTCGATGTTTGTAGCTAGTTCTTTTCTACTTGACTGCAATAAAAATAGAATAACATCAGCAATTATTTTCCAGCTACGGTTTCAGCTTAATGTGTGAATAATAGAAAGCTAAAAGTGAAATACACAATAATCAAATAATCACTTTCAAAAAATAATGGCAAACACCTCATACGGTTTCCCTAATTCCATAACCCCAATTCCATAACCCCTAAGAATTTACACAAATATAACAGAAAACAAAAGAACGATTCACATCCGGGTACATATACGAACTCAAATTTTGAAATTGTGCACCTCTCGAATACAATTTATTTATAGACCGCTTACAAAAACCAACCTTTTACACTTTTCCATAAACAACAACAAAACCCAATCCCGCCGGAGTGGGGCAAGATGTAAACAGTTGTACCTCTACTTAAGGGTATACCCGAGGGTAGGGAGAACGACCCTCGTGCAAGTGTTTACATTTTTCTATAAAACTTAAACTATACGCATGTTTATACTACACTACAATCATTAATAAAATTAGCATTCTTTCAAGAAAGAAATTAGATCCCCTTTTGCTAATAACTAACTACATCAGTACTCAAACTTCATAAACCACAATCAAAACACACACAAACAGACATAACAACATATCCCAAAACAAAAGAACGGCTCACATACGGGTATGGATACGAACTCAAATTCTGTGCCACTCAATTAGAATCAAATCATATCCCAGTCCCCGGAAAAAACCAACATTTACCACTTTTCTAAAAACCTTAAAAAACCAAACTTTACCATTTTTCTAAAAACCTTAAACTATATAATTTTTTATACTAAATTACTATCATTATGAATGAGCTTTATTTCTGAATACCAATTATGTTCTTGTTGCTAATAACTTCATAAACAAAAACTACACAAAATAATAATAATAATAATAATAATAATAATAATAATAATAATAACAATAATAAAATCTAATAAGGGTTTAGGATTGTACTTAAGAACACCATCTTCTTGATTAACAGGAATGGTATCAGCAACAGTCGGGCGCCGGTGCGCCGCGTTGCGGCGGGGCGCTGCATTTGGCAGTGATCTTAGCCTTAATTTACGTTTAAAAAAAAAAGACCCCTTTTGCAAAGACCCGCGAATTTTGAGGGTATTTTTCGCCAATTTTTTGGGATTTTTTTTGGAAAAAGGACTACTTTTGCAAAGAGGCGACAGATTCAGGGTATTTTTTGCCAATTTTCGAAACTTGATTTTGGGGAAAAAAAATTTTTTTTTGAAAAAGGACTACTTTCGCAAAGATGCGTCAACTTCAGGGGTATTTTTTGCCAATTTACGAAACTTGATTTTGGGTTAATGTTAAGCGGGCCGGGCCAAACCGGCCCGTTACTGTAGCGTACTGTAGAGTCTACAGTGGCTTTGAGTGAAACGGCAACGTTTCAAACGTAATTTAATATATATACTTGATTAACAGGAATGGTATCAGCAACAGTAACTGAAGCACTTGAAATAGCTCCTGATTCCAATGATTCGAGTGCTTTTTGCAGCCTTATTTTTTGTGTTTGGTTTAATGATAACTCCATGCCTCTCATCTTTGTGTTTCTGAAGAAAATGAATGAATAAAACCCTAAACTAAACCCTCCCTCTGACCCAAAACCTTAACAAAAACAACCTGCACACTCCAACAGCAGCAGTCGAAAAAATTACCCGAACTCCCATTAAAATCCATCGAAACAACCGTTAAGCAACCCAATTCATCCTTTTACTGCTGCTGTTTCACAGCAACACCAGACACAACAAAGACCTTATATTTGTTTTTTTATTTAGAGTAAACTGCAAAATACATCCCTGTGGTTTACACCTTTTGGCACATTACATCCCTGTCAGAAACTATTGGCAATATACATCCCCCGTTAGGCAAACGTTTGCCACATTACATCCCTAAGTTGGATGGGCGTTATCTTTCTCCGTTAAGTATTTGCATCGTTAGTCCCTCTGTTAAAATGTTTGCACCGTTAGTCCTATGGGTTAAGTCTATTTGCACCGTTAGTCTTTCGTTACGTTTTCGTCCGATTTTTTACGTTTTCGTCCGGTTTTTTACGTTTTCGTCCGGTTTTTTACGTTTTCGTCCGATTTTTTACGTTTTCGTCTGTTTTTTTACGTTTTCGTCCGATTTTTTACGTTTTCGTCTGTTTTTTTACGTTTTCGTCTGTTTTTTTACATTTTCGTATGATTTTTTACGATTTCGTTTGTTTTTTTACATTTTCGTCTGATTTTTTACGTTTTCGTCTGATTTTTTCGTTTTCGTCCATTTTTTTACGTTTTCTTCTGTTTTTTTACGTTTTCGTTTTTACGTTTTCTCGATTTTTTTACGTTTTTGTCTGTTTTTTTTACGTTTTCGTCCGATTTTTTACGTTTTCGTCCGATTTTTTACGTTTTCGTCTGATTTTTTTTCGTTTTCGTCTTTTTTTTACGTTTTCGTCTGTTTTTTTTACGTTTTCGTCTGTTTTTTTACATTTTCGTACGATTTTTTACGATTTCGTTTGTTTTTTTACGTTTTCGTCCGATTTTTTACGTTTTCGTCTGATTTTTTCATTTTCGTCCATTTTTTTACGTTTTCTTCTGTTTTTTTACGTTTTCGTCTGATTTTTTACGTTTTTGTCTGTTTTTTTTTACGTTTTCGTCAATTATTTTACGTAAAAAAACAGACAAAAATGTAAAAAATGGGACCAAAACGTAAAAAAACAGACAAAAACGTAAAAAATCGGACGAAAACGTAAAAAATCGGACGAAAACGTAAAAAACCGGACGAAAACGTAAAAAATTTGACTAAAACATAAAAAAACAGACGAAAACGAAAAAAATCGGACGAAAACGTAAAAAACAGACGAAAACGTAAATAATCAGACGAAAACGTAAAAAAACAGACGAAAATGTAAAAAAAATGGACGAAAACGAAAAAAATCAGACGAAAACAAAAAAAATCGGACGAAAACGTAAAAAAACAGACAAAAACGTAAAAAATCGGACGAAAACGTAAAAAAACAGACGAAAACGTAAAAAATCGGACGAAAACGTAAAAAATTTGACGAAAACATAAAAAAACAGACGAAAACGAAAAAAATCAGACGAAAACGTAAAAAACAGACGAAAACGTAAATGATCGGACGAAAACGTAAAAAAACATACGAAAATGTAAAAAAATGGACGAAAACGAAAAAAATCAGGCGAAAACAAAAAAAATCGGACGAAAACGTAAAAAAAACAGACAAAAACGTAAAAAAATCGGACGAAGACGTAAAAAAACAGACGAAAACGTAAAAAAATGGACGAAAACGAAAAAATCAGACTAAAACGTAAAAAATCGGACGAAAACGTAAAAAAACAAACGAAATCGTAAAAAATCGTACGAAAACGTAAAAAAACAGACGAAAACGTAAAAAAACAGACGAAAACGTAAAAAAATGGACGAAAACGAAAAAAACAGACGAAAACGTAAAAAAATGGACGAAAAGGTAAAAAATCGGAAGAAAACGTAAAAAATTTGACGAAAACATAAAAAAACAGACGAAAACGAAAAAAATCGGACGAAAAACGTAAAAAACAGACGAAAACGTAAATAATCGGACGAAAACGTAAAAAAACAGACGAAAATGTAAAAAAATGGACGAAAACGAAAAAATCAGACGAAAACGAAAAAAATCGGACAAAAACGTAAAAAAAGCAGACAAAAACGTAAAAAATCGGACGAAAACGTAAAAAAATGGACGAAAACGAAAAAATCAGACGAAAACGTAAAAAATCGGACGAAAACGTAAAAAAACAAACGAAATCGTGAAAAGTCGTACGAAAACGTAAAAAAAAGACGAAAACGTAAAAAAACAGACGAAAACGTAAAAAAATGGACGAAAACGAAAAAAATCGGACGAAAACGTAAAAAATCGGACGAAAACGTAAAAAAACAGACGAAAACGTAAAAAATCGGACGAAAATGTAAAAAACCGGACGAAAACGTAAAAAATCGGACGAAAACGTAACGAATGACTAACGGTGCAAATAGACTTAACCCATAGGACTAACGGTGCAAACATTTTAACAGAGGGACTAACGATGCAAACACTTAACGGAGAAAGATAACGCCCATCCAACTTAGGGATGTAATGTGGCAAACGTTTGCCTAACGGGGGATGTATATTGCCAATAGTTTCTGACAGGGATGTAATGTGCCAAAAGGTGTAAACCACAGGGATGTATTTTGCAGTTTACTCTTTTATTTATATTGGAATATATTTCAATAATTCTTACTATATCAGTATATTGTGACAATTAGGAAGCAAGATCTAGAAAAGTGGTACTACATAGTAGTAACAGTAACAGAAAAACGAACCTACGTATGAGTGACTTTATGGTGAAAGGGAGAAGCTGAACGGAAAACACCTCCACAGACCTCAACTGCGTCCAGGTTAGTTGACCGAAGCACCAATTCAGGACAATAACCTTTCATTTTCTTAGACGCGCACCCGTACCTGTACTTCTTTTCTTTGCTGCTCCTGATGATGGCTTAGCTGATGCTCGTTTGCTAACACGCTTCATTGTTTGTGATTGCTTATTAAAAGTGCTTATCTGCTTAAGATATGCTTTTAAGTACTTGTTTTACAGTAAAATGAGGAAATAAGAAGTTTTATCCAAACTCTGTAAAGATTTAAGAAGCCAAACTTCCCTTGAATGTGTTGGTGAAAGCCGGAAACCTGCATAATGAAGAACCATCCCGAATACCTTCTTTCTTACAAAAAAGTTTCCATTTTTAGTAAAGTACCTCAAATGCACATGGAGGATTAGCAGACAAAGTCAATTCGGCAAGTTTGTCGATGGTGTCCATCGTTTTCCTCAAATATACTGTATTAAGAAATTTATATATTTTTAATCATTTGTATTTATGAATACCTGATCGAACGAAGAGAGATTTCAAAAGTACTTCATAGTTGTGGTAGTTTTAAAAGTTGTGATGTGACATTTAAAGGATCCTTTGATACTGCCTCTCTTATGACATTACCAAAGTCATCCTGTGAATGAAGAACCTTGATCCTAGGTGCATTCAACTGCATGAAATATTCACTGCAATACACAGCATAAAAAATAATCAGATGCTAATTTATTCTTACTAAACAATGCTTTAACCATCATCACTACAAACTGTAATTAATTTACCTGTAGTATGGCGATATTTTTTTCATTAGTAGATGTCGTAGCAAATCCGAATATGACTATCTTTCAGGGAATTTAATTTGTGCATCATCAAATCAGTCCAGGTTCCTCATATTCATAACCTACAGATATACATATAAAAAATATTGTTTAAACTTAACCAATCCTCGAGGTTCTTGATATGCATTCCTCAACAAAGCAATCCTTTTCAACTATGACGAATATCCACAGCTTTATAGGGCAACATATATAGATTTTTCAAAAATAAAGGTAAAAGAAATTAACACAATCGAAATTGCAACATCAGATGGTAGCTTGTCTAGTGTGTCCTAATGTATCCTAAGTAATCTCCAAACAATGGTTTTTAATCTAGTTCTTGTTGCGAGCGATAGAAAAATAGATTCATGAGTAAATGTCAATTTGGCAGCCATGTATAGAGTGTAAGGTGTTGTACAACGGCGTAAGTATTACTATAAGTAAAAGCCACACAGACCTGTGTAATTTTATTGCCCCCTGAACCGCACCCTCTGAACCACGCCCCCTGAAGCGTACAATAGACAATCTTATCAGTTGGTAACTGACCGTATATCCAAATATCAAAAACCATTGAGCTGAGAAATACAACAGGTTGACCTTCTTCAGCCTACAAAAATCATGTAAACTAAATATCCATGTCAAATTCATGACTATCCATGAAATTTGTTTAAAAGTCAAAATGATAACAATAGAGATACTTACTGCCAATGATTCATTTAAAAAAAATGATTCATTCAAAGAAAATGAATCATTCAAAAAAACCATGAAGATCTAAAATTACTGTAACACATAATAAAAATCGAAAATTACTCCATAACCAAAGTATGTTGTCAATTGTAAGAGCGTTTACTTTTTGTCGAATTTTTAAAGTCAGTAACTTTTTACCCAAATGTCCAAGTTAAGCTTTCAAAAACACATAGTAAATTAACCTTGTAGAGTCAAATTACCTAAGTAATTGTAGGCCCGTAGTCGATGTGTATGAAGGCCGTAAACTCGGGCCAGTTAACCCGTAGTTGATGTCCACCTTGAGACTGTTTCACGGTCTCCTTTAGTAACCAAGTTGTTGCAATTAAGTCTAACGACTTAACAACTTGCTTCAAAAGTAGTACTTTGAGCAGTAAACCTGCCTCGAATGGTACTCAAAGTATCCGCTTGAATAACCGTCCCCTTCTCAAGAAGCCCATGAGATCCATGACACTGAATCGCACCTAACAATAACCAATCATGTCTATGAGAACTAATGCCAAACTAAACAATTAGAATTACATGAATCCACATTGAAAATATATCGAAAACACAATGACAAAAGGCATATACCATACCTATTATCTAAATCCTTTTTGACATCAGACACCAAGCTCATGTTTTTTTTTTATATACCATCACAATTCAAGCATAAACCTGTATTCGACTAAATGCAGACGCTACTGGGATAAAGTCCACACATAGCCATGACAATCCAAAACCACAATTAATACATATTTGTGGGATAAAGTCCACACATAGCCATGACAATCCAAAACCACAATTAATACATATTTGTGGGATAAAGTCCACACATAGCCATCACAATTCGTCACAACCACTGTTTTAAATATCACCAACTACTTGATTATCTCTCTTAATACTAAACAATAATACTAAACAAAAACCATATCCTAATCATTCTTGTACTTGCTCCTATATTTACTAACAGACCAATTGACCCTCTCCTAGAACCAAGAAAATGTAAACTTACTTATAAGAAGATCAAATGTAAAAGGAGCTGAGAAAGATAAGTATAGGAATTACCTTACAGAAACTGAAACTTCAGATTTGTGTGATCGGTGGTGATTGTGGAAGCATTTTGGCTCTCCAAACCTCATCACAGGCACAAAAGAGGAACTCACCCCCTTAACATAACCCATACCCCATGAACACACACCCTGGCCTGAACACACCTACTGAACCACACACAATAGAACCTCAATATGTTGGACCCACCCATATGCATCCTATCAAAACAGCCCGTAAAAACTCAACTAAATCGAACACTCACAAATCAAATTCAATATAAGAGCCTTCTGTCAACAATTTCATCAAACACTTATGATCACAAAACAAAAAACCAGTAAATAACCATTTCAATAAAACACAACTTAACCATAAATCAATTAAAACACCCAAATCTTGCTAATTTCTTACACTTTTTTTTTTTTTTTTTTTTTTTTATTTTTTTTTAAAAAAAATCAAAACACCTTAATCTGCACTCGGATGACAAAACCAAAATCCTATGAATACCCACTTAAACTAAACACCAATTAACGACAAATTTGTAAAAAGGATAAAGAATTACATACCTTGATTAAAAAAAATTCATGGCAGTGGCACTTTTTCCTCTTTTACAATCCATTTTCAAACCTGCAATTAAACATAAACCTGTGAATAAAAATATAAAAAAAATTTAACTGGAATTAAAAAGATGAAGAACCCTAGATTTGGTTAACTTGAATTTGGTTTATATGTTTGTTTTGAGTTAAACACCGACCATATAAACCATCTAAAAAAATTGGAAAACACATGGCAAGAAAATGTGTGTCAAGAAGAAGGGTCTAGAATTGCTGGGAAATTTCTTCTTTGTATCTGTATAGTTTTTTTGATCTTGATCTGCTTTGTGACTTTGTATACATGTGGTAAAAGGTGAATGGTGCCGTACAATGTATTAATCTAAACCGGCTCAGTACTATGACCCCGACTCTGTTTATCTATCCCTTTCCCAATGAAAGTTTCATTCAAGTCGTCACCGGTATTAGGATGAACAGTAATTGCCGCACCACATTTCAGCCAATAGCAAACTGTATTAACTTAAATGGTGGTGAACAGTTACTATCCAACCACACAGCAGCCAATAGGAGGCTGGATTTGTGGGTTAAATAAGGAGGCAACCAATGAGAAAGAAACATGTTTCACTTAATCAAGTTTTTTTAAAGTTGCAACATTTTAGTGATTAGTATATAGTATAATATAATGTCTAAACTTGTGTTCCTTTAATTTGTAGGGGTCCTGGAATTGTTGTAATGATATTGTCATGGGTGATTACTCTCTACACATTATGGCAAATGGTGGAGATGCATGAGTGTGTCTCTGGTAAGCGCTTTGATCGTTACCACGAACTTGGCCAAGAAGCCTTTGGCAAGATGCTCGGTCTTTGGATCGTGGTGCCTCAACAACTCATCGTTGAAGTCGGTGTTAACATTGTTTACATGGTCACCGGAGGCAAGTCCCTCAAGAAAGCTATTGACACCTTATCTCCACATGGCGGGCCACCAATCAAAACAACATATTACATCATGATGTTCGCTGGAATCCAGTTCTTCCTGAGCCATCTCCCGAATTTTAACTCCATCAGTGTTGTCTCGTTTATTGCTGCCGTCATGTCCATCTGGTATGTTAGTTGGTATTCAGCTAAAATTAAAACAGAAAATAAATAAATCAGTTGTATATCCGTAACTGGTGTTTCGTTTTTTACCTTATAAATCAATGTGATTTTTAAAAAAAATCACATGCGATTTTCGTAATAAGTTGTTCACCTGCATGTTATTTTTTGATTTCAGTCATATGATTTATTAGGTAAAATAAGTGTTATCGCGTTCTCATGATAAAAAGTAAAAACTTTAAAATATTGTGGCATAATTTTCAGACTTTGTACTTGTTAAAACTAACTACAAAATTTCACATAATTTTCTTATTGAATGTGAAGTCTATTTTTTATTAATTTGTTTATACACTTATAAAGGAACTAAACTAATGGTGCATAACTTTGTACACAGTTATTCAACGATAGCATGGACGACTTCTCTTCACAAGGGAGTTCAACCCAATATTAGTTACACCCCAAAGGCTTCAACCACCGCAGGCCAGACATTTGGATTCTTAAGTGCATTAGGCGATGTAGCCTTTGCATTTGCTGGTCATAATGTCGTCTTGGAAATCCAAGCAACAATCCCCTCAACACCCGAAACCCCCTCTAAAAAACCCATGTAGAGAGGGGTTATAGTTGCGTATATTATGGTGGCATTGTGTTATTTTCCTGTTTCTATGATCGGCTACAAGATTTTTGGTAATACTGTTGAAGACAATATCCTCATTTCACTCGAACACCCTCCAATGCTTATTGCTATTGCAAACTTGTTTGTTGTTATTCATGTAATCGGAAGCTATCAGGTATATTTTTATGTGTCCTGATTATCATTCATACCACCAAAAAGCAATACATTTCGTTACAAAAAACTCATATCAAATGTGTTGCACCATAATTGCATAAGTCTTGTGACACACTTGTAACAAACGAAAGAAGAAGGACTGAAGTTGTTAGATAGGATAGTTCGTAACTGTTTTACAGTTAGAATAGGCGGTTATGATGTTTAGTGAATAGGCGGTTATGATGTTTAGTGAATAGACATGTTGGTTCAATGGTACCGATTAGAAAACTATAAATAGGTAGTACAATGTAAAGTTTAGTAATGTGTGTCTTTCAATGTAAACGAATTGTTTGCATGGTTATTAATAGAATCACTTTCTTGTTCAATCTTGTCTTATTCGAACATACTCAAATAAGAACATCAATTTTTCTACATTGGCATCAGAGAACAGGTTGAGATCCTGTGAGAAAAATAGAACCTGTGAAAGAAAAAGGAAGAGAGAAAGAAAGGTTGCAAGATTACAAGTTGTGATTCAAGTGTTTGATCATGAAGATCAAAAGAGGGAAAAGACACCAAGGAGAACACGCTGAGAAACATCCTTGTATTTTCAGTAGGGGCGTTTGTTCTTTATCTTCCAAAGGAACAAACACACGTGAATAAGAAGGGACGTAAAGGAGATAGTGCACGATCTGTTTTGCGTAGAAGGTTGCAAACGTTCACATCAAACGTTATTGGTGGGACAAAACTTCGTTAGAGACATCGAAGGGAAGGAAGGAAACTCTTTAGCGTTAACAAGGAGACGTGGAACAAGAGTAGTAAGCGCTGAATTTTTTCTCTTTTATGATTGCTATTAACGCGACATAGGGAAGGAGAAGGATATACACTTCGTTTGGAGTATAGAAAGAGTGGGAAGGACTTTGTGAAACCGGTTAAAACAGACACACAGCAATATAAGACGCGGAGATAAAGCGCAAGGAACGTTGTTGTGGAAAGATAGAAAGCGTATACGTGGAACAAAGAAAGAAGGAGTACTCAAGAAAGATTTGGTGTGGAAGAGTGTCGGGACGACACAAGACAACAACAACAACGAGAAGAATCAGAAGCAAAGGTTTATTTGTTTCGGTGTAAATAATCAGAAGCAAAGGTTTATTTGTTTCGGTGGAATAAAATCAGAAGCAAAGATTGCTTCGGTGAAGGAAAAAAACAGAAGCAAGTTTCTGCTTTGGTGAGGAATTACCAAGGAATGGTACCAAATATTTGTGTGTAGGAAGGAAGGTTATTGATTTCGAAAACAAAGAAGAAAACAACACACAAGGGAAAGAAAATTTGAAGCAACAACTTTTGTGGGACTGCTGGAAAAAGCGACACAGAAAGAAGGAAAACGTTAGAACTTTGTGAATGTTTGCTGCAGTAAAACAACACAAAGGAAGGAAAGATAAAGGACGCTTCAAGAATTTGGGACAACAGAAAGAAAGAAAAGAAAATTTTATACTTGTGGACAACAACTGTTGGAAGAATACTTGATCAAAAATTGCTGTTGGAAGGTACCAAGGAAAAACAAGAAGAATTTGTTTTTGTTTGAAGTCGACACAAACAAAACCAAAAAAAACAACAAAAGACAGTAATATCAAAAGAAGAAAGAGGCAACTTAATTTATGGTTGTAGTAGCAACAACGAGACAGCAACAACAGTGAAGACCACGAAGAACAGAAGAACGAGGAACAAGTATGAAGATTCAAGGAACAAGACTTAAACAATTAGGGGGGAAATGTTGCACCATAATTGCATAAGTCTTGTGACACACTTGTAACAAACGAAAGAAGAAGGACTAAAGTTGTTAGATAGGATAGTTCGTAACTGTTTTACAGTTAGAATAGGCGGTTATGATGTTTAGTGAATAGACATGTTGGTTCAATGGTACCGATTAGAAAACTATAAATAGGTAGTACAATGTAAAGTTTAGTAATGTGTGTCTTTCAATGTAAACGAATTGTTTGCATGGTTATTAATAGAATCACTTTCTTGTTCAATCTTGTCTTATTCGAACATACTCAAATAAGAACATCAATTTTTCTACAAAATGGATATTAGGTCTTCGCGATGGGGGTTTTTGATCAGGTAGAGAGCTTTTTGACGAAACAGATGAAATTTAAACCAACTTTTTGCCTAAGATTTTGTACAAGAACTACTTATGTTGGTAAGCATTAATTCTGATTGTCAATTAAAATGTAAATTTTGGAAATTCTATTTTGGTTTGACTAATGAGTGTTTCGTTTTATTATTGGACAGCCTTGACAATGTTCCTTGGTATAACATTCCCATTTTTCGGAGGTCTCTTGGGTTTCTTTGGAGGCTTTGCTTTTGCTCCAACTACATATTTCGTAAGTCATGCTTGCATATTATTTGATCGCTGTATTTTGAACTATATATCAAGACATTCCATTCTGTTGTTTCATGTGATGGGTAATTACTAATTGTGTTTACTTTATTGGTAGCTTCCTTGTATCATGTGGTTACGTATCAAAAAGCCCAAGAAGTTTAGTTTCTCATGGATTATAAATTGGGTAAGTTGCAGTTAAACCATCTTTTTTTACAATTTGAAAAATGCCGTATCAATGTCCATCAGAAAATACTATTAGAAAGTTTTAGAAAATAACTTATGAGAGTATGACATTAGACTTTAATGATTCTGTTGTTAATGATCAAAAGCCTATTAACTTAACAAACTGGTTTTTGATCTGTTTTTGCAGATATGCATAATTCTTGGGGTGTTGCTGATGTGCTTAGCGCTAATTGGTGCACTGCGACAAATCATATTGCAAGCCAAAGACTACAAATTCTACTCTTAATCATAAGCTATGAATTTTTTCATGTTTTTCTTAGTTTTTAATTTGTAGTTGAACTTATATATTTCTAGAGTTCAGATTCGGGATTTATTTTCTAGCTAAGTTTTTTATAGGCTAGGCTAATGAACTTGCATTTGATGTTTAAGTCCTTAGCTATCTCTATCTAGTCTGTCTTCATAATCTATTTTACTATTGAGAAATTTATAATTAATATGTTTTCTTACAAGTGATAAGTTGCATAGTACCTGAGAGTCATTCTTCCAATTTATAGGTAATTTCTTTACAATTTACACATAAGATGGGTCAATTATGGTTTTGTATTGTACGGGTCAAATACAAATGTGTGAAATTTAGTAAAACTTAGCCAAAATTAAAACATTTCAAATTTTAAAATAGGTTGATTCAGAGCAAAAATAAAGTTACTCTGTGCAAATGATCGCTGTTGACTTGTTGTCTTGGTTTTGGGAAACCATCGAGTATAGCTCCACACTCGAAGCAAAATATTGGCTTAACAACCACGAAACGTCAAACAAAAACATGGAAACCATTTGATATGGCATGGCTTGCGGATTATAAATAAAAGAGTAAACTTTAAAATACATCTCTGTTTTTTACCCCGTTTCACACTATACATCATTATTACAAACGTTTCAACAGATACATTCATCCGTTAATAAAGGTTAACCAATATACATCTCTCGGTTAAAATAAGGACAAACGGTGCAAATAATTTCTCCGTTATCTCCTAACGATATAGAAAGTATTTACACCGTTAGTCATTTTTTTACGTTTTCGTCCATTTTCTACGTTTTCGTCCGTTTTTTACGCTTTTTAAGTTTTCGTCTGTTTTTTAAGTTTTCGTCTGTTTTTTAAGTTTTCGTCTGAATTTTTTACGTTTTCCTACATTTTTTAACGTATTTGTCCGTTTTTTACCTTTTCGTCTGTTTTTATACGTTGGCTATGTTTGGCACGGAGTTTTTTGGAGCTTTTTGGGGCGATGAGCAATTAGCTTTTTGATTTTTATTGCTTGTTTGGCAAAGAAGCGGTGAACTTTGCGATTTTTTAGAAATGCTCATTTTTCCAATGCTTCTTTAAGAAGCTGTGAGCGGTGGTCTGTGAGCTGTGGCTACTGCTCACAGCTACTGCTCACCACTCACTGCTCACAGCTCACTGCTACTGCTCACTTCTACTTTTACCAAACACACCCGTTATTGTCTGGTTTTACGTTTTCCTCTGTTTTTTTTGGTTTTCGTCCGTTTTTTATGTTTTCCTACGTTTTATACCTTTTCCTCCGTTTTTTACGTTTTCCTCAGTTTTTTACGTTTTCGTCCAATTTATTACGTTTTCCCCCTTTTTTTACGTTTTCGTTCGTTTTTTTAAGTTCTTGTCCTTTTTTTTACGTTTTCCTCTGGTTTTTTACGCTTTCGTCTATTTTTGTCCGTTTTATAGGTTTTCATCCATTTTTATACATTTTCGTTCGTTTTTTATGCTTTCCTCCGTTTTTTACATTTACGTTCATTTTTTACGCTTTCCTCCGTTTTTTTACGTTTTCTTTCATTTTTTTACGTTTTCTCCCGTTTTTATATGTTTTCGACCGTTTTTTATGTTTTAGTCCGTTTATTTATGTTTTCGTTTGTTTTTCTAAGTTGTCATTTGTTTTTTTACGTATTTGTTCGTCTTTTTTATGTTTTCGTTCGTTTTTTACGTTTTCGTCAAACGTATAAATAAAAAGGAAAATGTAAAAAAATGAATAAAACGTAAAAAAGACGGATAAAAACGTAAAAAACGGATGAAAACTTTAAAAAAATGGATAAAATGTAAAAAACAGATGAAAACGGAAAAAATGAACGAAAACGTAAAAAAAACCGAGCAAAACATAGAAAACCAGACGAAAACGTAAAA
This sequence comes from Artemisia tridentata subsp. tridentata, assembly GCA_021014915.2. NCBI lineage: Eukaryota > Viridiplantae > Streptophyta > Magnoliopsida > Asterales > Asteraceae > Artemisia > Artemisia tridentata. The sequence goes on from CP139504.1 coordinate 117,464,669, forward strand.
AAAGGGAGAAAAGTGTAAAAAACGGACGAAAATGTAAAAAAACGGACGAAAACATTAAAACGGATGAAAACCTTAAAAACGGAGGAAACCGTAAAAAACGGATGAAAACGCAAAAAAAGGAGGAAAACCTAAAAAAATGACGATAACGTATAAAAACGGATGAAGACGTACAAAAACGAAGGAAGACATAAAAAAATGGACGAAAACGTAAAAAAACAGACGAAAACTTAAAAAGACAGACGAAAACGTAAAAAAACATAGGAAAATGTAAAAAAAAATGGACGAAAACGTAAAAAAATGGAGGAAAACGTAAAAAAGCGGAAAAAAAGGTAAAAAACAGTGGAAAACGTAAAAAAATAACGAAAATGTAAAAAACGGAGGAAAACGTAAAGAAATGACGAAAACACAAAAAACGGAGGAAAATTTTAAAAAAAAGGACGATAACGTATAAAAACGAATGAAAATGTAAAAAAACAGACAAAAATGTAAAAATACGGAGGAAAACGTTAAAAAAGGACTAACGGTGCGAATACCGTTAACCCAAAGAACTAACGGCTCGTTAGGAGATAACGGAGAAATAATTTGCACCGTTTATCCTTATTTTAACCGAGTGATGTATATTGGTTAATATTTACTAACGAGTGGATGTATCTGTTGAAACTTTTGTGAGAGTATGTATAGTGCGAAACGGGTAAATCATGCGGAACATTCCTTGTGAGGACACTTTATCTTGTCCTATTAAAACTTGTTATTTTTGGTCCAATAAAATTAATTCTCATGACGCTCATTTATGTTCTCAGGTGTAACTTCTACGTACACGTTTTTGCGACACTACAGAGAGTCCTATGTTGTAATCTATTAGGACTAACATTGTGTTGTATCAAAATACATTATAGAACCACAAAATTGGTTTCGTAAGTATAACACTTCTTAGGTTGCCTAAAGCATCCTAAACACCTAATAGCTCATAATAGTCTCGCAGAATAATCTTTACATGCATCGATGGCTTTTTATTCCAAAAAGGTTAGCTTTTGTAATATTATCCTAATATCCAAAGCCTACTAGGGTTCTGTGGTAATGGTCGATCATATATCATCTATTAAATATATCAAAGTATCATGGGAAAAGGGTAATCTTGATATTTAGAAAGATAAAAAAAGAATAAATTCGTTAATATGTCACAAAAGTGTGTCAATAAGTTGCATCTTGGGAAGCTTCATCTTGATTTTTTTTTAAAAAGAGTTGCATCTTGTGTCATAGAAATGCAAATTAATTTCCCTTCAATTTATAATGCAGTCAAGAAAAGTTGGTTTATATTGCTGTCGCTCAATGTAATTCTCTTTTCTAGAGCACCTTGAGTCATTTTTTATCTTGTGTATAACGAATGGATTTTGCAGGGTTATCAAATCAAGTGTCGTTGGTCCATCTAACTGAAATTGCTTTACAAGAAGTGCAAAAACTTATCTTTGATAATGTTCACTTTGATTTAGAATCTTATCAAAGTTTATATAACATGATTCTATACTTTGATAACTTGGAAAGACATGTTGATTCCATAGTGTGTTACATGTGTAGAATAAATGTGCAAACGATTTAGAATCGTATTTAAAAAGTTTAATTATATAACACGTGATTCTATACTTTGATAATTTAAGACGACATGTTGATTCCATAGTATGTAACGAATTTAGAATAAATGTGCAAAACGATTTATAATCTTATTTAAAAAGTTTATATAACGGGATTCTATACTTTGATAACTTGGGAAGACATGTTGATTCCATAGTGTGTTACATGTTAAGAATAAATGTGCAAACGGTGGAAGTACACACTAGGTTCCTTCATTATAACAAATGTCTCTATAAATATGGGAATTGATATGCACACGGGAAGATTTACTTTGTACACAGAGAATTATTGTGATTTTACCTTTAGTTGTTTTTAGGCTTTCACCATTTTTCCGGATTTTGTTTTAAATGGTGGGTTAACAACTTTTATGAATACATTGCTCTATACATATAGCCGTAATATCCCCACTGTCTCCTGTGTCCAAGGTCTTGTTTATGCCTAATTTCTGATGGACTCCGAGTCTCATAATCGTGACCTACGACACACCACCGGAAAACACCCGTTTTAAGCTTCTTAATCATATCCATTACTTAATTGATTTATGTTGTTAACGCGCACTAAGCCACAATATCGATAGCATACAATCTAATCACTTATCATTGATTATGTGAACCTTAGGAGCAATGCATTGAAACCTTTATCCAGTTTCCACTCATTTGATAGTACAAGAACTGTTTAAACCATGACGAACGACTCATGCGTCTGCTCGTTCTAGTGGTGGCGGACTGGTGGGTACTACAAAACTGTTGTTTTATCATCGTTGCTACTCAGTCCCTAACTTAGTTCCAATCTGGCTCAGTCTGCATCATTTTTTCTAAGGTGTTCACATATGTTTTGCTAGTCGGTTAATGACTTACTTCGAATTTGATATGGACGTTGGGGAGTATTGTAAAAAAAAAAGGATATAGTTAATACAAGCACTTTGTTTTCGATTCAAAATTTCATTTATTAGTTTCAAGAGGTGTGGAAAGGATCTGATCATCGACCCCAAGGGGGAAAGATGAAATGAAATGTTAATACACTAAAATTAATTATAGAGAGTTGTAATAATAAAGTGAGGGTATAATGGTAAAAATTCTATAATCTGCCGTGTGCAAGGTTAAAGTACCCGTGAACATATATCACTGTCCTATAAATATATGTACCACAAACTATAGGGGCTTGATAACTCATTCTCTCACTCTCCAAAATGCCTCCCACCAATGCTGAAGACTTGCAGATTAATAAAGAACTCTATGAAGCTCTGATGAAAAAGGATGACGAAAAAGTCCTTGACGTATGTGCAAGGATACCCAAGGGTCCTTTGCATACAGTTACAATACATGATGACACCGTTATCCACATTGCTGTTTATCACAAGAAAACAGCCCTAGCACTATGCCTCCTGGATATGGTGCATACTAGTGATTCTCACAAACTCACTTGGCAAAATAGTAGTGGAAGTACCATCCTCCATGAGACGGGAACTAACAATAAAACAGTTGCTGCTGCACAAGAAATGCTACGCAGGGCTCCTATGTTGCTTAGTATGACCAACAGGCAAGGAGAGACTGCTTTATTCTATGCAGCTCGCCATGGCAAGACTAAAATTTTCAAGTTCCTTCATGATGAAGTAACTAGAACAAATCAAGGACCAGACTTGAAAACCTTTCTTACAAGAGAAGATAAATCTACCATTCTCCATCTAGCAATTCTTAGCGGAAATTACTGTAAGTATATTATATGTGTGTGTGTATTACAATGTACTCTTCCATTGTCAACATACAATAACTTATTAATGTTTGTGAGATGTTGCAGGGATGTCCCATGAGATCGCGGTCAGGCATAAACATTTAATTACCGAGAAGGATGAAGATGGGATGACACCACTTCAACTTCTTTCGTGCCGTCCACTAGATATTTCATCTGCAAATTTCTTTACCCGCCTCGTATATAATGGTAAGAGGATACTAACCCAACACTTAAGAATGGTATTTGAAACATAAGTAACTATTCTTTTTTAACAACTTTTCTGAAAATACAGGTGTCTAGCTTAATAGTTGAACTTCCGTCAATAATTGTTTTGCTGCATAGAATACAAGTTTAATCAACTGTTTTAACTATCTGTATTCCTACTAGAAAATAAGTTATTTATAACAAGCTACAATGATTCATGCATATTCGTGTCTATATCGAGTTGAGATCATTATAGACATGCATATTCTTTATAGATCTAATAAATCAATATTGTCAATCCATTTTTTCATCAAAATTACAAAAAAAACCACTTTTCATTTTTTTTTTGAAAATAAAATATCTTGTAAACGGTAAATCGTTAAGCGACAAAAAATACACCATCGCGACGAACATTTTTTTATCTTTCAGTAGACGGGCACTTCTATATACTTTCGACGAACTTATTTTTTCGAGTTTATTTAGTGTTAAAATTTGCGTTTAGAAAAATCACATATTATTTGTATGTTAGGAATCACATGTGACTTCATGTGATTTGTATGCTATGAATCACGTGTGATTTAACAAATCATATGTGATTTAAATTCACAAATCAAATGTGATTTTTCAGATGTTAATTTCAACACTCACAAAAAAAGAATCGAAAAAAAAGTTTGTTGAAAGTATATAGAAATGTCTCTCTATAGAAAGATAATTTAATTATCGTCGTGATTGTATGATTATTTTCGCGTAACGATTCACGGTTTGTAAGATATTTTATTTTAAAAAAATGATGAAAGTTGGTTTTTTGTTTTGATAAAAAAAAATAAAAAAAATAGAGGATTATGATTGATTCATTGGATATAGAAAGAATTTGAGGTTTTATAAAGAGCTTTTCTTATACAATAACGCAAGGTCATAATAAAGGGGATACTTTATCTGATTTGTTCCCCCTTGCTACTTAAATAAACTTTAAAATAGTTCATAACTATCTATGAAAAGTAGGGCGTGTTCAAAAAACCCGAGAACCTGAGAAACCAATCCGAACCGCTCAAACCGAAACAGAAAAAACCCGAAATCGAAGAAACCAAAACCGAAAAAATCCAAAACCGGAAAAACCCGCTTATCACGGTTCGGTTGCAGTTTTTATTTTTAGATATCCGTGGTTAACCGAACCGAACCGTATATAATATACATAAACGTTTTTAACTAAATACTTAAATAATTGTTCAAGTATTTATTATACTATTACACTATTGTATAACAACTTTTTTCCTTCCGGTGTAAATATTTACTAAACATCTATGTATGAAAGTTGATTAATTTGATCGTAACCTATAAAAGTCGGATAAATATTTTTTTATTAATCTTTTCCGTATATTTATTTGAATGCAATAAGTGTAACGAGATAACTTTAATATAACTTAAATTATTCGATTTTTTTGAATGTTACTAAAATTAAATTTTACGTTCTATATCATGTTATTCTTCATACGGTTAAACTCGATTAAATTTCCGCAATGGTTAACCGTGACCCGAACCGCGGGTAACCGCTCATTTCAGTTACCCGCATGTCCTGTTACCCGCCTCGTACGGTTCAGTAACGAGTAGTAAAATGAATTATCCGCCCCGCAATGGATAGTTAAAATCTTCCAACTTACCGAAAATACGGAGAAAGATATTCCCCCGACATCTACAGGGAACTTATAGAATCCTCATGAATTAAACGTGTAAAAGTGTGACGAATATCATCATTGCTTACATGTATGCATATTAACTGCGTAGGGTTTTTTATTCTTTATGGTCCAACTCTCTACAGGGCATTCAAAATTTAGAGACTTTCATAACCAAACATTACACTTTAATATGCTTAACATTTAGTTTTTGATTAAAAAATATTGCAAATATCTTGTGTTAGCAATCGACCCAAATGTTGATGACACTAGCCGGATGCTGTCCCCCCTAAAAAAGATGCGAAAAGAAAAGTTCAAGTCTGAATGGGCAATGAAACTTATTAAGTTGTTGGTAAAAGAAGATACTTCATGGGAAAATACTGAATCCAGAATAGGAAAGCATAGAGCGAAGTTTCATCAGTATGGAAAGAATTCATCAGCAACCCAACTAGAAGAAATTGCAGAATCCTTAGCTCGTTTACCTGACACTCCATTATTATTAGCAGCCAAACACGGGTGTACACAAGTTGTAGAGGAAATACTACAATTTTATCCTCAAGCCATAGAACATGTCGATCAAGATGGGCGCAACCTTTTACATATAGCAATCTTGTATCGTAACTATGAAGTTTTTGATTTGGTTGTTAATACTAAGTATGCGAAGGAGAGATTGAGAGGAAAAATTGATAACGATGCAAATACCTTGTTGCATATGGTTGGTGAAGAGGCACCCGATGTTAAAGCGGATATAAAAGACCCAGCACATGCATTACAAGATAATATGAAATTGTTTAAGGTGAGTTCATATTTGTAATACTTGTTCCAATAAACTGAATCAACTGTCTTATAACTTTTTTGATATTTGGGTTTCACTTTATGCAGAAAGTGAAAAAAATATGTACGACCTTAGATAACATGAAGTTGAACTCGAAATCAATGACTGCAGAGAAATTGTTTCACAAGAATAATAACCAACGGCGTACTGAGGCCAAGGAATGGATGATCGAGAATGCAAAAAACTACACGGTTGTTGCTGTGCTGATTGCTACGGTCGCATTTGCTGCAGAGTATACTGTACCAGGAGGTTCAGATCCCAAAAGTGGTCAGCCAATTCTCAAGAAAGAAGCTTTGTTCTTTGTTTTCACTCTAGCGGATGCAGCGTCACTCTCGACAGCTTTGACAGCTGTTATCATGTTTCTGAATATTATCACATCAACATACCGGTTTAAAGATTTTGAAAAAAAGGTTATTCTCAAGTTGAACTTTGGGCTTTTTCTGTTAATGGTTTCAGTGGCAATGATGATGGTAGCATTTGCAGCTACACTTGTACTAACCATCAGTAGTGGGAGGAAGTGGACTGACATCACTTTGTATGTCGTCTCATTTTTTCCGGTGGCCGTTTTTCTGTTCACGTATTTTCAACAAAACATAGACTTTTCGTCTATCCCTGGAAAAATCATGGATATGATAAATTACATGCGTTCGTGGTTTGAGAATCCGAAACCTGTTGTTTGGTATCCTGTATCACAACGAACTTCTGATCGTCCCCCAGCTTACAATTAAATCAATAACGGGATTTAGGGCATAATGATATAACATTGTAAAGTTTGTTTTAATAATTCGCCCTTGTTCCTACGGCGTGACATGTATTGAATTATATATATATACATATATATTACATTATAATTTCTAATCCCTGCTTGTAATAACTAAATATTCTATTGCAAGGCGAACTGTATGAATAATTATTATTTGCGGAATTCCCTGTAAGTATAAACCGAAGTTGCGACACAAGTACAAAAATGGACTTAAAGCGCATAGGCTTGCTCTATGTGATTATTTTTTCATGAGGGCACTGGGAGAGGGGCATGAGGAATTGAAATGAATCACGGTTCTTTAGATCATAGGCTTGCTCTATGTGATTAAAAAATCATTCAAATGACATACACATATTTTTTGCTTACAAAACATGGCTTCAAGATATTCTGTGGGCCAATATATACTTTTTGAATGTTGCTGGGCCAATATAGTGTCCATTATCCCTTTATATAGAATTTCAATGAAAAACAATATAAATGATATACAAGTCCCTAAGTGTAGGGCTGTTCACGAGCCGAGCCGAACCTAGCGGACTTTTGCTCGTGCTTGGCTCATTTACAAACCGAGCCGAGCCGATCGGCTCATTTACAACCGAGCCGGAAATCGAACGAGCATTTTTCGAGCGGACATTTTTTTGAGCGAGCATCGAGCAAGCGACGAGCGGCGAGTTTTTCGGACAACCATAAATTTGGGTTGTTTCCTTTAATGTTCTCGCCGCCTAGTGATGACCGAGGTTCGACCGTCCGAGGATGACACTAAGTTTGAGGTCCGGTTGTCCGAGAATGAGGCTCAGGTTGAGGCCAGTGAGGCGATGAGCATACTACAGAGAACGATTGTCACGTTGTGGCGTAGGTTGACAGCGGGAGACGATTGATGGCGGACAACTAATGGGAATAGGAAGTCAGGCATGTCTTTCACGACTTAGGGTTTTACAATTAAACTTAGTGTTAAGGTATCATTGTGTTGACTGGGCCAGTAACTATAAATATAATTGTATATATTGAGCCAAACCCAATAGAGTGGTATATATAAAATTATAAATATAATTATAATTAATGTGTATATATATAATTATATATATAATAAATTAATAAAAATTATATCGAGCCGAGCCGAGCCGAGCGGACCTTTGCTCGTGCTTGGCTCGTTTACAAACCGAACCGAGTTGATCGGCTCGTTTACAACCGAGCGAAAAATCGAGCGAGCATTTTCCGAGCAAATTTCGAGCGAGCGCCGAGCGATTTGAATAGCCCTACCTAAGTGTTATGATACACTCAGGGAGTCATCCTCAAGAAATTCTTTAGAGTCTAAGGAGAAAGACTTATTACAAACTGACGTGGAACATAGAGAGTGAAGATAAGGACCAAGATCATGATTATGGAGTCAATGTGTGATGAGAAACACACTGATTCTCTGAGGATCTCCTAAACTCAATGAAGACATTCTGAGACTTAAACATTTTTCTAAGTTGTTTAAGTCTCTGATAAATAGGCGGGAAACATCTTGGAAAGATAAGTTTAAAAGCACTTATCAAAAGTTAAGATGTACCATAATTGGTAAAACATACAAACAATTGTCAACATTATTTCCCAAAAAGTATATCTGGTAGTATACCAGGAATAGAAGCTAAAGTACAAAGTGTAATTTAGCTTATCACATGTTTACACGTACTTTTTACCTAACGTGTTTTCACTTCAACCTTCCCTATAAATAGAGTGTTGTAACGAAGGAAAATGCATCTCATGTATTAAAAGTTTTAGCACTTTCAAGAGCTCGTTTTCCTTCTCCAAATAGAATGAAGTCATAGATTTATAATCTATTAGTTTAGTATAGTTCTTACTTAAACACATAAATTTGCTTTGTGTTCAAGTTTAGTGAAGGAATCATGCACATACTGTACTTGTCACTCAATCCCAAGTGTTATTCCGCAAACACTTAGGTAGGAATTCTTTGATTTATATCAATAAAGAGTTTAACGTTGATTTTTTTTGTGTGTGTTTTACTTGTTCATTCATATCAACTATTAAATGGTAAACTCGTATCTTAGACATGTTACTTAGGTGTTTAACTACATTATAGTTAAACTAGCTTAATAAGTGGTAACAACAAGTGATATCAGAGCAGTTTGATTTATAAAAATATCTTATAATCCGTTCAAAAGTTTTTCTAATCAAGATCTACCATGTCTAATAATGATGCACCTCAGATCATTGATCCTAAGGGGTGCAGTTATTCATCAACTACCCTTAAGCTTGAGTCTAATAAGTTTACCAAGTGGAAAAAAAGAATGAAATATTTTCTTTCTGGCATGAAACCTTAACTAATTAAATGCTTAGAGGAGGGTCCATATAAGCCCAAAACCACTGAAGGCCTTGACAAACTTGAGGCCCAATGGAAAATTGATGAGAGGAGGGCAGTCAATCATGACCAAAGGCTTAAAAGCTTTACAATATCATGTCTACTAGATGATATAATGGATTTAGTGATAAATTATCCCATTGCCAAGCAGGCATGGACAAACCTGATTCTTAGTTTTGAAGGATTTTCTAATACCAAGGAAAATAGGGTCATGGACGTGAGACTTGCGTATATATTTTCACATGTAAGCAAGTAGTTCACGCACCTAAAAAATCTACAAGTTATATTTTCACATGTGACTGAGTTGTTTAACCATCATCGTCACATGTTAAAATATATATCTCGTAACTTGTCACATGTGAAAATATATATATATGTGTCTCTAGGTTATTATGATGGTTATCGTTTATAACCGCCGAATTACCCGCAACATTTTGTTATGGTTATCGTTAACTGACGAAGTTGTTTAACCATCATCGTCACATGTGAAAATATGTATGTGTGTGTGTGTGTGCCTATATATATATATATATATATATATATATTATATATATATATATATATATATATATATATATATATATATATATATAGATGGGATATTATGAGAAGTGGTCTTATAATGAAAAGTCTAAGAAGGATTGTGGGAGTGACATGTGTCACCTTGCCACATCATCATGCCACATTGTGACAAACGGTAATTTTCCTACGAATATTTTAATAATAAATGTTAAATTATTATTACTTAACTGTTAAACTAAGCATTTATACGCCTGCATAACTATTTCGGGAAGCAAACCTGCACACTGTAGTACACAGTAACTCGCCAAAATTATTTAACTCTATTAGAAAAAGTGAATTTTTCACTTTCTGACATTTACAGACTTCAACATAATAAAATCGAGAGGTTATCCCGCTTTTCTTGAAAAGCAACACCACACGCGTACCGACACTACCTTAGTAACGGCATAAATTCAATAATTGATACTCATAGTCAATAATGGTGTATTTATATTAATTTTATAAAAACGTTCTCAGAAATTATATTTTTTCGCATTTACGCCAAACCGGAGTACCACGTTTACACCGGTGCTCAACAGGACACGAGGTACACACGATACACTCTCTCCTTCCCAAGAGGTATAGTCGCTATCATTCCCATCTCCCTAGGGTCAACGAGGCGAGAAGATTTTTAAAAATTGAAGAAGAGGGCGAGTTTAGCTCGAAACTGATTCTTCCCACCTCTCAAGACCAAAAAGTGTGTCGAAGATTTTCTTTATTGTTCTCTTTTTATTGTAAACCGATTTCCAGTAGATCCACACACTCAAACACATCACAATAGTTTTCCAAGATCTGAGGATACGGGAGTATCGGCCTACAAATCGGTGGTGTGTGGATTTGCCTGAAATCGGATTCGGGTTTTGATCTTTCTTTGATTTCCTTGTTAACCGACTGTAACTTTTGTAAGAATCTCAAGCCCTTGTTTGATGTTTTCATTCGGATGTGTATATGTTTCTGTAATTTATTGAAATCTTGATTTGTTATGATTCTTGATGATTGTTTTATTCGAATATGGGTGTACTTGTATGTTTTCATTAGTTCTTCTTAAGTCAACTAGTTGTTACACTTTTCCAAACCGATTTGTAATTAAGCTGTTATGTTTTCGTGGTTAAAAACGGATGTAAAAATGATTTTGTGAAAAACTAGAAGGGGGGGGGGGGGGGTTTAATAGTTTTACCGGTTTTTAAGTTCTTTTAAAAATTCATAAAAACTTAACTTATGAAAAACCTTGATTCGAATCTTATGTGCAATCAATCAACACCAATATGAACTACACACTAAACTAACTAATTATAAGTAATGAAAGTAAAGAGAAGAGATGGAAAGATCAAACCGGGACAAAAGGATTTATAGTGGTTCAGCTACAAAGCTCTTCTTCGCCCTACTCCACTCCCTGAGTACCATACTCAAGAGTTTCAAACACTATGTCAACAACCTCCCTTTAGGCGGAGAAAACCGTATACGTCGCTTATCCTATTTCCGACACTAAGCTAGATGTCGAGTGCTAATCTTAGCTAGCACCAATCTACCATGATTCACTTGATCCTTTCTACTTCACACACTTAACACACAAGACTCAAGAGATCTCCAAGATCTCACAAGATCACAATGATAAACTCTCTCTTAACTCACTCTAACCTATCTACCCTTTTATCTTCTTGATCAATCACACAAGCCTAATGGCTTCAAGAGATGTTCAATATCTCTATAAGATCTCAATGATCTTCACTCACACTCTCACAAGAGAAAAATGATCTTGATGTATGCTATGATACAGCAAGAGTGTATCCAACGTTACAAGTAAACTAACTACAACTACAACTCTTGTATCTTCTTGGATACATTGAGTTTTTCTCTTGCAATTGAAGAGGAATGAAGAGGATCTCTAAGTTGGATGATTGGATCACTCTTGAACAAAAGAAAACTAAACTAAATAATCAAGAAGAGAAGATGGTGTGGAACTGTTAGACTCAGAAGTTTCTGTGTGAAAAAGGATGCCCAAAATCTGTGAAGTGGGCTGGTATTTATAGGCAGAAAAAATCGGGCCGTTATAAAGGGACGGCTCCACTAAATCACACACGGCTCCACTAAATTTAGTGGAACCGTGTCAGACAAAAACGCTCCTCTTTTTGTCTTTTCTGGTAAAAACTTATTTGGGGAAGTTTGGAGCTAATTTTAGGGAAAAAATAGCTGTTATGTATTTTAAACATATTTTTCCATTAAAACATTTCTTAATTATTCAAAAATAATTTGTAAAGTATATTTTTGAAAGAAATGTTTTGTCACATAAAAATGTGAAGTCTTAAGCACAAATTCACTTCTTTGATCATTAGTGAAGTTGTAAATTTGTTCTAGAGTGATTTGTGTAAAAACGGGATCTTCTGATTAAAAACTTGTTTACATTAATTTTAACGTAACGTGATTTCACATTTTTTCATCCTCAAAACGTGAAGTTATCGAAAGATAGAAATAACGTTTTTAGAACATTATTTGCATCAACAATCTCCCCTTTTTTGATGATGACAAAACATAAACTCATTTTAAGTTAAAATTAGTTTTAACAAGTTTTTAATGAGTTTACTCCCATTTCTCCCCCTTTTTGTCGAAGCAAAAAGGTTGCTAAGGCTCCCCCTTGATGTATATTCCCCCTCGTTTGGAGGACACCAAGGAATCGAGCAATGATTCGTGCTACAAAACAAGGTTAGATAACTTATATACAAAATCTAACATGTAGCACTTAAGACAAATATCCAACCAAAAAAATGACTAAGTAGCCAAGCCCCCAAAAATAAAACAACCATAGAAAAGAAAACATTCATTCATAAAACAAGTGTCATACATAAGTATGACTACATAATAAAGATAACAAGAGACAACAAGAAGCATAAATCCCTAATGACTAGAGGCAAGCTTCATTTCCAAGAGGGGTCCTAAAAGTTTTATTGTTGAAAAACTAAACAAGAACATGTTTAGTTTTGTGGGATAGGAGGTGGTGGAGATGGTGGCATCATTTGGGGTGGTGGTGGTGTCAAGAGGTGCTCCATATAGGAGAACATAAAATGAATTTCATCTCTTAAGGAGAAAATGAGATTACGGTTGTGGACACAACATAGGCAATTAGCACTATGTTGATCAAAGGGATGGGGTTGGATGGGTTGTGCCATGATAGGGGAAGGAGGTGGTGGTGAGTTTGTTGGTGATGAAGTTGGCATGACATAGTCCAATGGAGTTATGGGTGAGAGTGTGTAATCCATTGAGGATGGTATGGTGTTGAGGGAAGGAGATAATGAAGATGTTGTGTAGGTAGAGGATGTTTTGGAAGGTGCATTAGGTGGAGATGGTGAGTTGGGAGTATCTTGAGAAGGTGGTGTCATTGCTTCATCTTCTTTTGTAAGATCCACAAAGAGTGGTCTTGAAGGTGGTTTTACGGTTATCCTAGGTTTCTTTGAGATGTGGGTAGTTGATTCTTGTGCGGATGACATGGTGTTTGGGTGATGTTAGGTTGAAGATGAAGTGCAAGATAAGCTTGCAAAGGTGAAGCCTTATATAGGCAAGATGGGTGAAATTTGAATTAAAGTGGATAGGAGTGTCCTAGGGTGTAGCAAGGGAATCTTAGGATGTATGTGAGGTTGCAAAATTTGCAGGTTTGAGGTTAGGGTTGTAGGGATTTAGGAGGAACAGTTAAAATTCGTCAACCAGGCACACGGTACCTCTAAATACCACACAGTACCGTTAAATTTAAAGGTACTGTGGTCTATTTAACGGTACCGTGACACTGTAGTCATGAATTTTTCATGTGCAGGCTAGTTCTGGGCAGCTAGGGAGATGTTTTCTAGGGGAACTAGTTCCTGGAAATGATAGTGCCTATAATCACTAAATATTTATTTGCCTAATATGTCCCATATTAAGCTACATCTAGCACATAAAGATTATCATGTAATTTGCCAAGATAATCATAAGCATGCAAGCATAAGGGACAAAATAAGCTATCATCCAAGTATCATATAGAATATTCATGCAAGGTGATAGATTAAAAGTTAAGCATGCAAGATAACAAAGAGTATTAATCTCTAATATAATCTATTAAGGAGAAGTCCTAATAAGAGATATAAATCCTTCCTTAACTACTTATGACTTGAGCATTCTCCCATTTTCATCGCACCCTCGTCTCGAGCATGCATCTCATTCTCATGATTTGGATCATCAAAGGGTGCATAGTGGGTGGAGGATTCGGAAATGAGAATGGATGAGACATATGACTCATTCAGGGGTTTCATGACGGGATCAAAGAGTGAGTATTGAGGACCACTAAGGTATGGGTGATAGTTTATGAGGTGGTGATAAAGACGAGTTAGGAACATCCCATAGGGTATCAATTTTTTTTTGTTACCCTTGAGATGTACAATTTGCTTAGCAAAGAAGTATGCGAGATTGTATGGTTGTTGGGTTAGGAGACAGTAAATCATATGAGCACAACACGCCGGAAGTTTCTCACGATTTCCTGTTAGACTTAGAACATTTTCTTGTAGGATGACTGCCCAAGAAAGTAGTTCATGACGAACCTCATCCAAACGAATTTTCGTTGGATTTGGGTAAGGGGAGTACTGATGAGTACGAATGAGTTTGGTGAGTTCGGTTGGTGAGGGTATGAACGAACAATAAGGACTATCTTCTTCACGATAGTTGAAGAGGGACACAAGACACCAATCTTCAGTATAGGCACATTGCCCATGATTGGGAATTCGAAGGATTTGAGCAAATTGCTCAAGAGTTAGGACGATTTTGAAATTTTGGACCCAAAACCAAAGTGACAAAGATTGATCCTCGTTACGTACTGTAACCACCCGAAATTTTCCGAATATATTTTGATACGAGACTTTCCCCGTTTCTCATAAACGGATCCTTTCTGAACTTATTTGATTTGAAAACGTGAATTTATCTCGCGAAACGTGAAATTCATACACAACGCGTACTGGCACAACCGATGATTTGTTTTGATTATTTTATTCGTGAGAAACGAGGCATTTGAATGGAGGTTTTTATTGGAAAAACTATTCTAAACGCGAATATTAATTTATTCGGGCAACGAGAAATAAAACTACGCGTATTTATAATCAAAATTAATGGAAAAACGATTTTAAAATTTATGGAATAACTTTCGAATGCTCGGGAAATATTTAAAACACGATTTATTGGTCTCGTTGGTGTTTCGTTAAAAATATGAAGAAATTGACAGTTTTAGTCCCTGAGGGCGCGCTAGGGTTTGCCACAAGTCCCAATCAGAGCCCTATATAAACCAACTTATAATACTCATTTTCTTATTCTAGGGTTTTGATACCCCTTTCACAAAAACCAGCCGCTCCCTCCTCTTCTAATTTTCCGGCCATTCTCCGGCTATCTGTAGCGCCACCACTGGTCACCACCATAAACCGCCACCACCATTGCACTCATCTCGATTTCCCCAACACTTCTACATAGCACACGCGCTGTCATCCCTCACCATATTTTCCGGCGAGAATTCCGGCGACACCTATATACAACCATACGAGTTTAGATCGAGTGGTTTTGTTTACTGTGGTTCGAGACCCGCCACCACAACCTCCAGCCGCCGCCTTTCCCTCTCCTCTTCTGCCACCATCGAAGCAACGCCACCACCGCCATCTTGTTCTCCTTGTTCTCCTCGATTTGGTAAATCGTGGAACCCGTTTATTCATTTTTGTTTATAACCGATTATATTTGTGTTATTATTTTCGTGGATTTGAAAACCGAATAAGAACTCGCTATCATTTTTATCATTTAAAAACCGGATACTAATTTGTTTTGGAACCGAATCGTGTGGTAAGAATTTAATATCAAAATGATGTTTGTTTGACTACTCTTGAGTCTCGGTTTGATGTTATAGCCGTTTGGTTCCATAATTTGTCTCGGCAATGTTATCGATATTATTGTTGTTGTTGCTCGTTGTTGTCATGGTTGTTATGGTTTTGGTCTCAGCATGGTAACTTTTGGTCCGAGTAGTTTTGTTATTGTGTTGGTTTGGAGTATTGTTGCAAGTCGTAAACCACGAGGGCGTTTCATTGCTACTGGTTCGAATAGGGTGTTTGTTAGTCTCGGGTCAGTCACAAAAGCCACAAGGGTGGTTTGTTTTTGTGGTTTTGGTTCAACGAGAATCACCACAAAAGTGGTTTTGTTTCCAGCATATTAGGATGCGTTTGTGTTTGGATTTGGGCTAGTAAGCCCAATTATAAATAAGGGTGCTTTTTGGATTAAAAATGGGTTAAGCCCAATGCAAATTAAAAGATGTTGGTTTAGTTAAATAAGTAAATGAAAATTTGTAAGTGATAAGACTTTAATATATTAAACTCGGACCGGACACAAAATCTTCAATAAAACCAAAACTAATATTTACAAAAACAACAGCGAGACATAAACTTGTTAAATATTATGATTTTAGATTTGGCTAGTCCAAGTCTCGAAGACTTGAGAAAACTAATTTTATTAGTTAAACTTAATTCTATTTATAAAACGTTTATGTTTCATATAAATTATTTGGGGTAACGGGATAAATACCAAAATGTACAAACCGAGTTATTCTACTTGAGGTGTTTGGTTGTCTTTAGCTTCTAAGGTTGTCTTCCTTGGTTTGAGTTCTCGTCAGTTTTCTCTCAAGTTCGTTGATGTCTATTCCTCTTTGGCGTGAGTTGTATGTCGGGTCTATGTCTTCTTACCACACCACACGAAACGTTGAAACTAAACTTTTGATAAGTTTTGAAAACTGAGTAATCCACGAAAACTACGACACATTGTCTTTTATAGACTTTATTATTTTTGCGAGACGTGTTTTGAGATGATCGTATACGTATTAGGTTGTGCCGATCCTAGACCGTTGTGTACCGCCGTGCTTGTACCTCCGTGTACCGTCGTGCCGTATGTTTTGAGACCATTGTGATATGCTCTAGATGCCAGTTGTGTCAGTTGTGATTCTTGCATTTGCTATGGCTAAGGTGAGTTCATGGCCCCTACTTTTACTAGTTTTCTAACTATTTTTGGGGGAGAATACATGCTCATTTCTATCTAAACTCATTACTGGTTTTACTTGAAACGTGATTTGTTTTCTCCAACGTACTGTTTGGCTGATTTATCTGACCTGGTTATTTGAATGCAATATGTGCTTACTTGTTATTTGATATGGCCTGAAACTGTTATGATACTGTTACACGAGCTGGCTATGGTTATCATTAAAGAAGGCTCCTTGTGCCTTATCATTAAAGAAGGCTCCTTGTGCCTTATCAGTAATGGCTCCTGTGCCTATCGACATCTATAGTGTGCACCTATAGGGAACTGTTGTTGTGATTTGACTTTTGTGACCTAGCCAGCGTAACAGTTAAACTTGCATGACACTATATGAGTGTAGTATCTGTATGATTGATTATGGTTCAAGATGCTTTGACTATGTTATTATTTGCGGATTTGATTCTGGAACGATGATTTAGGCAGTATGAGCCTACGTTGAACTTGACTTGTTTGTGAACGATGATTTGAACTCGAAAACCTTTTGGTTCAACTAAACTATTTTAAACTAAAACCTATGAACTCACCAGCGTAAGCTGACCCTTTTAGCATGTATTTTCAGGTTTAATGTGATAGCTTATTTTTGAAGGCGCTTGGCAAGGGGCATGGTCATAGACGACTCTGATGAATATATTTGGGACCGCTTTAATCGTTTTGGGCCTTACTTCCGTACTATTTCCAAATGATGAAAATGTATTACTTTTGATTATGAATTTTATTCTAAACGGTTAAGGTAAAACCGTTCTTTGTACCTTGTGTTGTGATACCAATTGAGTAGCGCCCCAGTGACATGTACGCTTCCGCTGGACTTGATTTTTGGGGTGTGACAGATTGGTATCAGAGCCTAGGTTATAGAGAACTGGGTTTATTTTCAAAAACCTGGAGTATAACCACTTTTGGCAAAAACTTAACCCTATGACCTACCCGTGCCTGCCTGCCAAGCTAATGCCTCGCGTATGATTTTGTTTGAGGATATAATTGATGAGATGTTCATGATATATATTTGACGAGTTGTTTGTTGAGGTGCTTGATTATATTTTGTTGAGATGTGTGCCTGACTCTTGGATATTTTATATCCGCTCGTTCTAACTGTTCACTATAAGCATTTCCATATGCTTATACTTGCACCGAACCTGTCACGGAGTTACGCTATTTCCTAGCGTAATTTCACTATTGGACGTCGAGTTTGTACACTTTTCGTGGTTTTGGGAATGATTCTGGATATAATGGGCATACTACTAGTATAACTAGGCTTAGTCTTTCAAAATTCATTGAACCTCAGGTGAATATAGACTGATCACTTATATTCAGCCAGGGACAGTGGGACATAGCCTGATCACCTATGTCCGACTCAGAGGTGAATTTTGCAATACTCAGAGTAGTTATAACAGAATTATGTCCGGGTTGGTCATTGATTTTTGGGATGGTACCGTTTCGCGTGGGTACACAGACATGGAATTTTACTTCCACACACACTACACACTGGCATCACAACACCGCGTGAACCGTAATGCCCTTGGCATCGCTATACGTCTCCATTATATGGAAATCCTGTTTGCCGCCGTCTGGCCGTATTTGCATCGGGTCGAGTTAGATCCGATTGGCACCGTTTGAATCCGAGTTACTCATTTGTAACCCTTTAAGAGCGCTAGAAGCCGTCCGAGCTTACTGGAACGTCTAGATTCGATGTTGACCACGTTTGGTTTTGAATTTTGGCTACGTTTAGAATCGATTTTGGCCACGTCTGAATTTGATTTTGGCTACATTTGGATTCGATATTGACTATGTTTGGATTGATTTTGATTCTGATTGAATTCGGAATGTTTGATTTTGTGATTTTGAACGTCATCCTGGATTTGGATTTGTTATTCGGCCTCGTTTTGTTGTGGCCTTGTTACAGTTGCCTCTACTCTAAGCCTTGTGCTCAATCGTCGATATTCAATTTTTCAACCGATGTTGTTCAATCGAAGCTGTTCAATCAATACTGTACCTCCTGTTTTGAGTACCTTGCACATTACTGATTTAACCAACTGATTGCTTGTAGCAATCAACATTTTCTCTCAGAATTATATTCCGAATTTGCTAAACTCTCTATTTGGCAGAGATTCCACTCCCATCAGAAATCTTGAGACTCTAAGGAGTAACTAAAACCGCGATTCCTTGGGACAACCACTTAGCTTTTCACTCATCTCTCAGAAGTACCAGTGATCCTTGCTACCTCCTTATCGGTTGATAAATTATGTCATAAACGAAACTTTGGAAATAAATCCCGCGCCGCTACCAGAGTAACTGTTGATAATCCTACCTAATCTACTCACATTCTCTAATCGATGAAACGACAGTATGGGCAAACTTGCTCGTCCATACTCATTGGAAATCATTACCCGGTATAGAGTGACGACTCTTACCATTCTCTAATCGGGATAGTTGTTTCACATCAGATTCTTGACAATCATTCCAACGAGCCATGAGAACAGATCTGGATATGAATATTGTGTATCATCTCCAGACTGATGGCCGAAGTGGAAAAATCATTCAAGTGTTAGAGGACATGTTGTGTTCCTGCGTAATTTGGCAATAGTTGGTATCGACACCTCCTGTTGGCCAAATTCTCTTATAACGATACCTACGACTCCAGTATTTCGACGACACCATATGAGCCACTTTATGGCCGCAAGTGCCGACCGCCGACTTGATGGGTAGAATTTGGGGATGCCCAACTTACTGACCCTAAACTTGTTCATGAGACTACCGAGAAAATCGCTCAGATCAGAACCGAGCTGCAAGCTGCTCACGAGTCGTCAGAAGAGCATGCTGGCAAATGACGTAAATCTCTTGAATTTCCAGTTAAAGCCTAGATTATGCTTAAAGATTCACCATGAGTAGGTGTGATGCGTTTAGTAAACGTGGAAAGCTTAATCCTCGCTGTATTGATCCTTTTGAAATCCTTGATAGAGTTAGACCGGTAGCGCACCGATTCGAGCTACCGTCAGGACTCAGCAGTGATCGCAACGTTTTTATGTACATCATGAAGAAATGACTTGCCGATGAGGCAACCACTACTCCTCCGGGAGAGATCTAGATTTGATGAATGTTTAGTTGAGAAACCTATCAAAATCATGAACCGTGAAATCGAACGACTTTAGTAAAGTCACATCCCTATCGATAAAGCTCTTCGAAGCTCGCGAAAAAGTCCTGAATTCACGTGAGAACGTGACGATGAATCCTCATGTGTATATACCATTTCTTTTCAACCGTAACGGGTAACTTGAATTGAATCGAGAGGACGCGATTCTGTTTAAGGAGGTGAGACTGTAACCACCCGAAATTTTCAGAATATATTTTGATACGAGACTTTCCCCGTTTCTCATAAATGGATCCTTTCTGAACTTATTTGATTTGAAAACGTGAATTTATCTCGCGAAACGTGAAATTCATACACAACGCGTACTGGCACAACCGACGATTTGTTTTGATTATTTTATTCGTGAGAAACGAGGCGTTTGAATGGTGGTTTTTATTGGAAAAACTATTCTAAACGCGAATATTAATTTATTCGGGCAACGAGAAATAAAACTACGCGTATTTATAATCAAAATTAATGGAAAAACGATTTTAAAATTTATGGAATAACTTTCGAATGCTCGGGAAATATTTAAAACACAATTTATTGGTCTCGTTGGCGTTTCGTTAAAAATATGAAGAAATTGACAGTTTTAGTCCCTGAGGGCGCGCTAGGGTTTGCCACAAGTCCCAACCAGAGCCCTATATAAACCAACTTATAATACTCATTTTCTTATTCTAGGGTTTTGATACCCCTTTCACAAAAACCAGCCGCTCCCTCCTCTTCTAATTTTCCGGCCATTCTCCGGCTATCTGGAGCACCACCGCCGGTCACCACCATAAACCGCCACCACCATTGCACTCATCTCGATCACCCCGACACGTCTACATAGCACACGTGCTGTCATCCCTCACCATATTTTCCGGCGAGAATTCTGGCGAAACCTATATACAACCATACGAGTTTAGATCGAGTGGTTTTGTTTACTGTGGTTCGAGACCCGCCACCACAACCTCCAGCCGCCGCCTTTCCCTCTCCTCTTCTGCCACCATCGAAGCAACGCCACCACCGCCATCTTGTTCTCCTTGTTCTCCTCGATTTGGTAAATCGTGGAACCCGTTTATTCATTTTTGTTTATAACCGATTATATTTGTGTTATTATTTTCGTGGATTTGAAAACCGAATAAGAACTCGCTATCATTTTTATCATTTAAAAACCGGATACTAATTTGTTTTGGAACCGAATCGTGTGGTGAGAATTTAATATCAAAATGATGTTTGTTTGACTACTCTTGAGTCTCGGTTTGATGTTATAGCCGTTTGGTTCCATAATTTGTCTCGGCAATGTTATCGATATTATTGTTGTTGTTGCTCGTTGTTGTCATGGTTGTTATGGTTTTGGTCTCAGCATGGTAACTTTTGGTCCGAGTCGTTTTGTTATTGTGTTGGTTTGGAGTATTGTTGCAAGTCGTAACCCACGAGGGCGTTTGATGGCTACTGGTTCGAATAGGGTGTTTGTTAGTCTCGGGTCAGTCACAAAAGCCACAAGGGTGGTTTGTTTTTGTAGTTTTGGTTCAACGAGAATCACCACAAAATTGGTTTTGTTTCCAGTATATTAGGGTGCGTTTGTGTTTGGATTTGGGCTAGTAAGCCCAATTATAAATAAGGGTGCTTTTTGGATTAAAAATGGGTTAAGCCCAATGCAAATTAAAAGATGTTGGTTTAGTTAAATAAGTAAATGAAAATTTGTAAGTGATAAGACTTTAATATATTAAACTCGGACCGGACACAAAATCTTCAATAAAACCAAAACTAATATTTACAAAAACAACAGCGAGACATAAACTTGTTAAATATTATGATTTTAGATTTGGCTAGTCCAAGTCTCGAAGACTTGAGAAAACTAATTTTATTAGTTAAACTTAACTCTATTTATAAAACGTTTATGTTTCATATAAATTATTTGGGGTAACGGGATAAATACCGAAACGTACAAACCGAGTTATTCTACTTGAGGTGTTTGGTTGTCTTTAGCTTCTAAGGTTGTCTTCCTTGGTTTGAGTTCTCGTCAGTTTTCTCTCAAGTTCGTTGGCGTGAGTTGTATGTCGGGTCTATGTCTTCTTACCACACCACACGAAACGTTGAAACTAAACTTTTGATAAGTTTTGAAAACTGAGTAATCCACGAAAACTACGACACATTGTCTTTTATAGACTTTATTATTTTTGCGAGACGTGTTTTGAGATGATCGTATACGTATTAGGTTGTGCCGATCCTAGACCGTTGTGTACCGCCGTGCTTGTACCTCCGTGTACCGTCGTGCCGTATGTTTTGAGACCGTTGTGATATGCTCTAGATGCCAGTTGTGTCAGTTATGATTCTTGCATTTGCTGTGGCTAAGGTGAGTTCATGACCCCTACTTTTACTAGTTTTCTAACTATTTTTGGGGGAGAATACATGCTCATTTCTATCTAAACTCATTACTGGTTTTAGTTGAAACGTGATTTGTTTTCTCCAACGTAATGTTTGGCTGATTTATCTGACCTGGTTATTTGAATGCATTATGTGCTTACTTGTTATTTGATATGGCCTGAAACTGTTATGATACTGTTACACGAGCTGGCTATGGTTATCATTAAAGAAGGCTCCTTGTGCCTTATCATTAAAGAAGGCTCCTTGTGCCTTATCAGTAATGGCTCCTGTGCCTATCGACATCTATAGTGTGCACCTATAGGGAACTGTTGTTGTGATTTGACTTTTGTGACCTAGCCAGCGTAATAGTTAAACTTGCATGACACTATATGAGTGTAGTATCTGTATGATTGATTATGGTTCAAGATGCTTTGACTATGTTATTATTTGCGGATTTGATTCTGGAACGATGATTTAGGCAATATGAGCCTACGTTGAACTTGACTTGTTTGTGAACGATGATTTGAACTCGAAAACCTTTTGGTTCAACTAAACTGTTTTAAACTAAAACCTATGAACTCACCAGCGTAAGCTGACTCTTTTAGCATGTATTTTCAGGTTTAATGTGATAGCTTATTTCTGAAGGCGCTTGGCAAGGGGCATGGTCATAGATGACTCTGATGAATATATTTGGGACCGCTTTATTCGTTTTGGGCCTTACTTCCGCACTATTTCCAAATGATGAAAATGTATTACTTTTGATTATGAATTTTATTCTAAACGGTTAAGGTAAAACCGTTCTTTGTACCTTGTGTTGTGATACCAATTGATTAGCGCCCCAGTGACATGTATGCTTCCGCTGGACCCGATTTTCGAGGTGTTACACGTACGAGTTCAACTTGTCGAAAGAATTCCAACACAAAACGAGGACAAATGTGCTCGTTTATGTGTAGCAAACAATCGAATCCTATAGCTCTAAATGAGGTGTTGATATCCCGATGATAAACTAGGGATGGATCAAAGACACGGCCTTCATGAAATCGACGGGTTTCAAGATTGATATAGGCACGAATGTGGTTACCGGGTGTTGTGGGCTCACGAGAGATTTTGGGTGTGTAGGTATCGGTTAGAAGATGATCAAAATCATACTCATGAGACATTTTTGTTTCCTATAAGAAAATTTTTAGGAAAAATTAGAATTGAGAGTAGTTGCATTAGAGACACATGCCTAGTGTGTGCCTATATGCAAACTATGTGGAGGTGCGGTAGTCTCGACTTCTAGAATTAAAAATAATGAGATTACCCAAACACTCCTAATTTTACTTTTTCTCAAGCAAATATGTCGAAAAGTACATATTGATTATGTAATTCGATCAATATTCGTGAGATCATGTATGCATGAGAAAATGTTTTTAGTTTGCATCAACAATGCACGAAAAATGTTTCATGATCCTAGTTTCGTGAAATTTTTCGAAAACAATAGAATTGGGGTGTTTGGTGACTTCAATGTTTTGACACCAAAGATTTTGAAAATTTTTAGTGTTGATGACTTCTAATTGAAATTTTCCTAGACATGATTCCACTAAAAAAAATTAATGAAAATGTGTG
Source organism: Artemisia tridentata subsp. tridentata (assembly GCA_021014915.2). Classification (NCBI taxonomy): domain Eukaryota; kingdom Viridiplantae; phylum Streptophyta; class Magnoliopsida; order Asterales; family Asteraceae; genus Artemisia; species Artemisia tridentata. The sequence continues at coordinate 117,488,576 of CP139504.1, forward strand.
GTTTAATTGGGTTTATGAAAATCCTGTGTACATGTTGAAAAACCCCAATTCAATTTTCATGTATGAACAAACCCTAGACTCAATAATTAAGGAAAATTTGAGTAAGATAACTTACAATTATTGTTTAAAAAGTGAAAGTAATTGATAATCTTGAAACATAATGTCTTGACTATGATCTTGAAGAGGTTTAATTGAACTTTGGGTGGTAAGGTTTGGTTTTGACAGCAATTGCAGAAGTTGAGAAGGTTTGAAATGAGTAATGTGGGAAAAGGGGACTGAAATACGGGATGTACCAGATACACGGTTCCACGGTACCGTTAAATATAACAGTGCCGTGCCACATTTAGTGGAGCCTTGATCTGCTGGGATGATTTTCTGTCCCATTTTGATTTTTGACGAATAAGTCTAGCTGTTTTAGTGAGACTAGACTAGACGGAGGAAAGAATTTATACCTAATAAATTCTTTTGACAAGGGGAACCTAGACTAGACGGAACGAGACACACGAGATGACTTCAATATTTCCCGTGAAATATTTAAATAGTCATGAGATTTATGAAATATGTTCCATCATTCCTAGACCTAGACGAAGGTAATTGAAGAATTCTCGTTTGATAGGTTTGGTTAGGATGTCGGCGATGTAGTCTTGAGAAGGAACTTTCTCAATAGAAATGTTTCCTTTTTGAACATTATCGCGAAGGAAGTGGTGACGAATTTTGATGTGTTTAGTACGGGAGTGTTGAACGGGGTTTTGGCTCAAGTAAATAGCACCTTTATTATCGCACATAATGGGAACGTCATCTAGATGGATGTCATAGTCATTAAGGGCTTGTTTCATCCATATTGCTTGTTGACATGCCTTTCCGGCGCTTACATACTCGACTTCAGTCGTGGAGATATCAAGAGCCGTTTGTTTCTTGGAGAACCAAGAAGTTAAGCAACAACCCATGGAGGTACAAACTCCACTCGTACTTTTTCGATCCACATAATCTCCCGCATGATCAGAGTTGGCATAGACAACAGTTTCTACACCGGTCCCCTTGGGATAAAATAATCCCAAGTGTATAGTGCCTTTAATGTATCGGAAGATACGCTTAACTGCTTTAAGGTGAGAGGTTTTGGGATCCTCTTGGAAGCGAACACAAAGGCAGACACTAAACATGATGTCGGGCCTACTTTCCGTGAGGTATAATAAACTTCCTATCATTCCTCTATACTTAGTTCTATCCACGGACTCACCTTCTTCATCTCTCGTGAGTTTGATTTCCGTGGACATGGAAGTTTTCATGGGCTTAGACTCTTCTAAACTAAATTTATTAAGCATCTCCTAACTATACTTAGATTGATTAAAGAAGATACCATATTCCATTTGTTTAATTTGTAAACCAAGGAAGAAATTTAATTTGCCCATCATGCTCATCTCAAACTCGTCATGCATGATCTTAGAGAAATCATCGCACAGTTCTGGACAAGTTGAGCCAAATATGATGTCGTCGACATATATTTGAACAATGATGAGATATGAATTACGTTTCTTTGTGAAAAGTGTGTTATCTACCACTCCCATGGTATATTCATGTTCGATCAAAAATGCCTTTAGTCTATCGTACCAAGCTTTAGGAGCTTGTTTGAGACCATAAAGTGCTTTCTTGAGTTTATAAACATGATTCGGTTTCTCGAAATCAACGAATCCTGGAGGTTGTTCAACATATACCTCCTCATTGATATAACCATTTAGGAATGCACTTTTCAAATCCATTTGGTACAATTTAAAATCTAAGGCACACGTATAGGCAAGGAGTATCCTAATAGACACTAATCTAGCTACGGGTGCACAGGTTTCATCGTAGTCTATTCCTTCTTATTGGTTATAGCCTTGTGCTACCAACCTTGCCTTATTCCTAGTTACTACACCATTTTCGTCGAGTTTATTCCTAAACACCCACTTAGTTCCTATGATGGTTTGATTCTTAGGAGGAGGTACTAAATCCCAAACTTGGTTTGCGGTGAATTGATTAAGTTCCTCTTACATGGCAACTACCCAACTTTCATCCTTAATCGCTTCACCGACATTCTTAGGTTCTACGATTGATATAAAACAAAATAAATTACTTTTGTTTTGAGCTTATGACCTAAGGGTTCTTTGGTTAAGGTTTCCTATGATATTTTCAATAGAATGGTTCTTGGATTCCTTAATGTTGATAACTTCGTCAACTTCAACTGTTTCATCCTCAATGTCATCTTCTAAGGGTTTCTTGCCATTGACCTTGATGGCTTCATCCTCATCTAAGTCATCATCCACCAAGGGTGATGTCTTAGTTGGTGGAGGACTTTCATCGAATGTCACATTGAGTGACTCTTCGACTTTCATTGTTTCCTTATTTAGGACAATGTAGGCTTTACTATTTTGGGAGTAACCTAAGAAAACACCTTCGTAAGACTTTGGGTCAAACTTGGTGAGGTAGTCTTTAGTGTTAAGTATGAAGCACTTGCTTCCAAACACTCTAAAGTAATCAAGAGTAGGTTTTCTACCTTTCATGATTTCATATGGTGTTTTTCCTAAGATAGGTCTAATTAGAATCCTATTAAGTATGTAAGTTGAGGTGTCCACCGCATTACACCAAAACTTTTACGGAATTGATTGTTCATTCAACATCGTTCTACTCATCTCTTGTAGAGTACGATTTTTCCGCTCAACTACCCCAATTGATTGTGGAGTGCGTGGAGCCGAGAAATTGTGTGTAATACTATTAGCATCACAATATACTCCAAATTGCACTTCATTATCAAATTCCCGACCATGATCCGTCCTAATAGAAACTATTGTACATCCTAGTTAATTTTGGACTTTCTTACTAAAGATTTCGAATTTCTCAAAAGCTTGTTTCTTATTCTTAAGAAATCTAGTCCAAGTGTACCTATGTAAGCTACTCAAACTGTTGGGAATTAAGGTTAACAGTTGGAACTGTTAGTATATAAGTTGGTACTACTGAAGAGATTGAAGACAACACTGACAGTACAAAGTCAGTTAGTACGGTTACATTAGAAAGTTAGTACTGCTTATGATTTTTGTAAACGTGTAGTAGATAATTATAGAAAGGATTTTGTGTATATCCTATTGGTATAGATTATAGTTATCTTGTACAGGAATCCTTGGTCTATAAAAGGATTGCCTAGGTTAAAGTTTATGGACGTATCTAGACGTATCATTTTGTTAAGATTCAAGGTTATAAACCCTAGTGATAGAAGATCACTCGTATTATTAAATTAATAATATTGAATCGTTGAAGTAACTTGTTTCATTCATAGTTACTGTTTCATACATACATACAAAATCTTCTAAGTGTTTACCAGTAAATTCTGCGTGCTAGTTAACATTATTCAAAGTATCTATCTAACACAAGGAGTATGTTAAGATCCGGTCAAGTGGTATCAGAGACAGGTTGATACTTTTTGATTCAGAAGAAAAGATGGACATGGAGACAACATCTTCTACCAACATTGCTGCTAAGCTACCAATGCTTAAACCCAATGAGTTCGATATGTGGCGATTAAGAATTGAGCAATTTTTTCAAGTGCAGGATTATGCACTTTGGGAGATCATAGAAGAAGGTAATTCCTTTAAGCCCACAACCACAATGACTGTTGTTGAAGGTAAGACTGAAACAACGGTGCAGACAAAGCTAACTACTAGTGAAGAAAAGGCACAACACAAGAATGATCTAAAAGTAAGAAGCTTGCTACTACTGACTATTCCTAATGATCAATTACTGAACTTCAGTAAATTCAAGTATGCCAAGACTCTGTTTGAAGCCATTGTTGCCAGATAAGGTGGGAATGAAGCCACCAAGAAAACTCAGAAGACATTACTCAAGCAACAATTTGAAAACTTTTTAGCCACAAGCAATGAGTCACTAGATCATATGTTTAACAGGCTTCAAATGCTAGTGAGTCCACTAGCTGTTCTAGGAATTAAGATACCTCAGGAAGATCTCAACTCAAAATTCCTAAGAAGTTTACCATCTGAATGGGATATGCATGTAGTTGTCTGGAAAAACAAGCCAGACATAGATTCTATGAGTCTGATGGACTTGTATAGCAATTTCAAGATAGTGGCGCAAGATGTTAAGAAGGTTGCTGGAACAAGCTCAAGCTCTGGAAATTTGGCTTTTGTGTCAACTCCCAGTACCTCAAGCCAAGTGGAAGAAGTGCAAGTTGCTGGAGCAGTGGGTATTGCTAGTTCAAATATTGGTACTGCCAGTACCTCAAGCAGTACTAATGGACTCTTGGATGAGAATACTTATTGTGCATTTCTGACTACCCAGCACAATGGAAGTATGCTGACTCATGCAGACCTTCAAGAGATTGTTGAAGATGATATTGAAGAGATGGATATCAAGTGGCAGCTCTCTCTTCTTAGCATGAGGGCTAAGAGATTCTTGAAGAAGACATGCAAGAAGATAATCATTAACAGCAATGATGTTGCTGGGTATGACAAGTCAAAGATTGAATGTTATAATTGCCATAAGAAAGGTCATTATTCAAGGGAGTGCAGATTGCCAAGACAACAAGATGACAAGAGCAGAGGCTTTGGAAACAAATCAAGAGTTGTGGAGGTTACAGACTCAAGCTCAAAGGCTATGGTTGCCATTGATGGCTTAGGATTTGACTGGAGCTACATTGCAGAGGAGGAAGCAGAAGCATCTTCAGAGATGGCTCTCATGGCATTTTCAGACTCTGAGGTACAAGTTTCTAAGTGTTCTAAATCTTGTGATGCATTAAAAGATCTAGAAACTCTTAAGAAAAGATATGATGAACAAAGAATAGAGCTAACCCAAACCAGTTTTAATTTAGCAAATCATAAAAGGGCTTTAGCTGTGTTAGAAGAACAAATTGTTCATTATAAAGGTAATGAGTCTAAGTTTGCTGATGATATGATTATACTTAAGAGAGACTTAATGTTTAGAGAAAATGAAATTAGTGTGTTGAAACATGAACTTGAACAGGTTAAGAAAGCCAAGGAGAACATTCAAATGAGTGTAGACACACTAGAATACACATTAAAAGGTGTTCAAAAGATAATTGAATGTCAAATCTTAAACAAAGCTAAGTCAGGCCTAGGGTATAAGTCTGTTCCACCTCCTTATAGGGGAATTCCAACACCCCCAGGCATAGACCTAGAACACACAGGACTCCCTGAATTTCAACTACCTGAGCTTAAATATGGTCCTCAACCTAAAGAGAATGTAGTTGATAAACCTGTGTATGAGAGTGCAAGTGATGCCTCACTTTCTGAGGATAAGGTTTCCTCAGCTAAGGACTCAGATGCTCCAACCATAGAGGACTGGACTTCTGATGATGAGGATGATCAGGCTGTGGTTAAGCCTGTTAGTGTTAAAGTGGAGGAGCCAAAAGTTCCCAAAGTGGTCAAACCTGAGACTGTTAGGCTTAGATCAAATGCTAAACCATTTAAACCAACAGTTAGGTATGTTGAAATGTATAGAACCACAAACAAGCCCAGAGGTAACCAACAGAATTGGAACAACCTCAAGTCTCACCAACTAGGTGATGACTTTGTCTGTGTTAGGAAAGCTTGTTTCACATGTGGTAGCTTTGACCATCTTGCATTTTATTGCAACAATAGGATAACTAGGTATTCAAGTCCTAGGGTGAACTCAGTAAAACCTCCTACTCACCCAACAAATACTAGAATGATACCTAGATCAGTTCTTTTAAGGTCTGGACCAAGAGCAGTTCATACTGCTAGACCAGCAGTTCATACTGCTAGACATGAAATTCATAATGCCAGACCTAATAAGACTCTTTACCCAAGACCAACAGTTCAAGGTGCAAAAACTCTTTTTAAATCAGCACCAACAACTGTTAAAAGGCCCTTTAACAACATAGCAGTTGTAAACAAACAAGTTTGGAAACCTAAGGTTGCAACTGCAAACCCAACAGTTAATACTGTTAGGAAAGCAGTTAATACTGGCAGTTTTAAAAACACTGCTAACGGAAATTTGGGAAGTGGTATTAATGCATCTGCATCATGGGTTTGGAGACCACTTCAATCTAATGGTACTCCAACTGTTCTAAAAAGATTTAATTATATTGATGCAAGAGGCAAGCCTAAGTCTGTTATGGCTTGGGTGCCACAAGGAAATTAATTTTTCTTTTTATGTGCATTGTTAGTCATATGCTTGTTATGTTGTGAGACAAGTGCTTTGCACTTTGTTTCCTTGTTTGTGGACTAACAATTGCAGGAATGGATGATAAGCACCAAGGAATTACAAGTGCTTTATGTTTGGACTGAATGGTGATTTGGAGCTCAGTGTGTGATCTTTCCACACCACAAATGGTAATTGGTTCACCATGTCTAACCCACATAAGAACCAACTAGTCCAGAGCAAACGGTTTCTGGTAAAGACTAATCAAATCCGTTAATGGTTGACAATTTACCAAAAATTGTATGGTTATCAACTCACCATATCTAACTGTGAAGAGTTGGCTAGTCCAAAGCAAACGGCTATTGGTAAAGACATATCAAATCCGTTGATAGCTGATAGTTTGCTAAAAACTATATGTGCATAAAAATGTTTTTCAAATAAGTTTATACTGTTCTTTGAAAATTTTGTTAATGGTTTGTACTGCTAGTGTAAACTTTGTGCTGCTAGTGTAAAGTTTATACTGCTGAACTAGCCGTTGTGACTGTTGTGTCAGTAATTAATTCTGGAGTAAAAACTAGCCGTTGGAGGTTTGTTGCGATTTTTACTGATTGATTTACGGTTTTCGAGGGATCCTCATCTAGATATTTTAACTTTTATTCTATTATAATATTATCCTATAATAAAAGTTAATTTATTCTTTAAGTTGGTCAATTGAAACCCTAATACTCTCTCAATAAAATCTCAATTTCACTTTCATCTTCTACTTTCTAACCAAAATTATCACTATTCACCACAGTCAAATCAATAATTACTAAGAACTTGTGGCTAATTTGGATTTCGTCAAGACGCACAACCAGGTGGCTTTTCTAGAGAAAACAGAGGAAGGAGATGGACCGAAATTTTATGAGATAGTGGATTTCCTCAACCACTCTCACATAAGGTATGCTTTAACTGTCTCTCCTACTCTATATGTCTCTCACATCACACAGTTCTGGCAGAATGCAACTGTCTTGACTAGTGAAGATGGAGACTTAGAAATTCATTCTAAAGTGGATGACATATCTTTTGTTCTTACCGAATCTACACTTAGGAGACATCTTAAGTTGGAAGATTCAGATGGTATTAACACTATGCTAAACACTGAAATTTTTGAAGAACTTTCAAAAATGGGGTATGACACATCATCTCAAAAACTTACTTTTCAAAAAGGATGTTTCTCCCCACAATGGAGATTTTTGATACATACTCTCTTACATTGTTTAAGCCCCAAAAAGACAGCATGGGAGCAATTCAGTAGCAATATTGCTATTGCTCTCATATGTCTATCAACAAACAAGATTTTTTATTTTTCAAAGTTCATATTTGAGAGTATGGTTGCAAATGTAAACAGTAAAACAAAGTTTCTTATGTACCCAAGATTTATTCAAACCTTTCTGAATAAGAAAAAGAATTTGCTTAAGAAACACAAAGAAACTTTTCCTACTCCTAGCCTGCAACAAAAAGTTTTTCAAAATATGGCTATGGCAAGTAGATTGTTTACTGGGGTTGTAGTACCACTCTTTCCAGAAATGCTTCATATTGATCAGGGTGAAGGCTCAGTCAACCCAACTGATCCCCATCATACACCCAATCAAAATCCTGAAATAACCCAAACACCTCCAATTATCACCACTTATAGGAGAAGGACCACACCTAGTCTAACTAGAGTGGCAACTGGATCCTTGCCCCATGATTCACCTCTCCTAGCAGGTAACACAACTAGAAGTGATGAGGGTAGTTCTGGAAAAAATGAATTGATGGCTTTATGTACCAAGTTAACTGCTCAGGTAGAATCTTTGCAGGAGGAACTTAAAAGTCACAAAGAAAATTTTGCCAAAGTCTACACAAGGTTGACTCTTAGGGTGAAGAAGCTGGAAAACCATCTCAAGAGGAAAAAGGGCTAGAGCTATACTGGATGAAGATTCCTTAGATGATGATTATTCAGATGGTTTAGATGATGATGATGGTGGTGATTCTCCCAAACAGGGGAGGAAATCAAATAAAGACAAGGAAGATAAGGGGGAGAGATCAGAAACTCAGGGGAGGCATGATGAAGGTACTAGTGATTTGTTTGGTATGGGTACTGGTAATGCTGCTGATATAGATGTTGAAGATCAGGCACAAGAAACTGCTGAGAATGAAGAAACAGTTCAAATGGCTGAGACAGAACAAGAAACCGTACAAACTGCTAGTTCACATCCAGGTACTGCTGAGGCAGAGTATGAAAGAAAGAGAGCAGCAAAGGGAAAGAAACCAATGACTCCTGAAGAAGCTGAACAAGAAGCTGAGAAACAGAAGAAACTAAAGCCAAGAACTCAAGTACAAATTGATTATGATGCTGAAGTGGCAAAGAAACTTCAAGAAAAGGATCAAGCAGATGAACAAGCTCAGATAAATCTTGATGCAGAGTTAGCTAAGAAGATGGCTCAGGATGATTTTGATGATGTAATTGAGTTTATGGAGAAACCAAGATTAGAAAAGATAGATTCGAATGCTGAGGTTGATCAAGAACAATTCAATGAACAGCTACAATATTTGTTAGATGCAGACTTAATTGTGAGAGCTCAAGCAGTGCTTATTCTTAAAGATAAGAACTTAAGTGAAGAAGAGAAGTCTGAAAAGCTCAAAAGTTTTATTCTATTTAAGAATAGAGAAGTAGCTTGGAATGATCTTATGCAGAAGATTAGAGATAAGCAAAAGAAAGGTTACAAGACAAAGATGCCTACAAAGAAAGAACATATCAGCTTTATGAAGAGTTACTAGAAGAATCAAGCAAACTGGAAGATGAGTTACTTTACAGGAATATCAGATGTTGAAATTGAAAAAGCTTATTATGAAGCTTATGCAAGACTAAACACACCAATTGCAAGGGATACCACAAAAGGAAGGAAAAGAGATGCAGAGTTGTTGGAATCTAATGCAGCAAAGAAACAAAATAAGGGAGCTGAAGGATTGACTGATGAAAAACTCAAGAGCATGATGGTGATAGTCCCTGAATCCACAAACATCAAGCCTTTGCAAGTAAAACATCCCATTATTGGCTGGGAAGTATTCACAGAAGGTAGAATGAAAGGATGGAGGATTATGAGACTTGGTGGAATTACTGATAGATACAAGCTGTTTGAAGATTTATTCAAAGGATTTGAAAGAGAAGATCTTAATCAGTTGTGGAAATTGGTACAAGAAAAATTCTGAATTGAAGATCCACTTAAAGACAAAGACAAAGAACTATGGGTTCAATTGAAGAGGATTTATGAACCTGATGGTGGAGAATCAATGTGGAGGTTTCAAGCACAAGTCAAGGATGTCACATGGAAATTATTTGATACATGTGGTGTTCATAGAATATCTACTAAAGATGGTTTAGATATCTACATGTTGGTTGAGAAAGATTACCCACTCAGAACAGCTGTATTGGTTACTTTAGTATGTTCAACATTGAAAGTTGAAGCTGATTCAGAGATGGCAAATGTGTTGATTAGAAGAATGTTTGATCTTGCAGAACAGAGGAAAGCCCAGACAAAAAGATTGACATGATAGATGTTTGGAAGAATCCCCCCATCATAGGAGATGAAGCTTAATTCGAAGAAACTTAGTGATTTGCACAGAAATCATAAGTTTAGGGGAGGATTGTTGGGAATTAAGGTTAACAGTTGGAACTGTTAGTATATAAGTTGGTACTGCTGAAGAGATTGAAGACAACACTGATAGTACAAATTCAGTTAGTACAGTTGCATTAGAAAGTTAGTACTGCTTATGATTTTTGTAAACGTGTAGTAGATAATTATAGAAAGGATTTTGTGTATATCTATTGGTATAGATTCTTGTTATCTTGTACAGGAATCCTTGGTTTATAAAAGGATTGCCTAGGTTAAAGTTTATGGACGTATCTAGACATATCGTTTTGTTAAGATTCAAGGTTGTAAACCCTAGTGATAGAATATCACTCGTATTATTAAATTAATAATATTGAATCATTGAAGTAACTTGTTTCATTCATAGTTACTGTTTCATACATACATATAAAATCTTCTAAGTGTTTGCTAGTAAATTCCGCGTGCTAGTTAACATTATTCAAAGTATCTATCTAACACAAGGAGTGTGTTAAGATCCGGTCACAAACATCAAACACGTATGGTTCTTGTGATTATGATCGAATCTAGTGAGAAGAAGGAGAGAAAGTTGGAACCTTTAGAGAGAGAAAGAAGGTGATATTAGATTAATGTGTGAAAGGTCCAACCCTTCCCACACATGGGAAGGGGTATTTATACTTACTAACTTAAGTCCCCCGAGTAGGCTGTGGAGTGAGCTGAGAGTGGGTAAAGACCCAACCCACTCCACGAATACTATAATAACTAAACTAATACTAATAATACCAATAATCATACGAGCTACTTTAATGCAAATGAGTACTCGGGGTGACCGAGTCTTCATATGAATATTTATATTCCTAACAATATCCCCCTAAGGGAGGTCACCTCGGAAATTACACTTTGAATTTTAGCATTCTATTATATGAATTTGACTTCCTAGCTCGTAGTCTTTGATTCTTCAAAGTCATTAATCTTTGTACATTCAGCAGTGAACTTTTGATGACCGATCTTCTGTCTTGGATGATCTTTGTGGATTCTTTGAGGTTATCATCCAACATACATCTTCAAGTCATCTTGTTGCAGTATTGTTTCCATGTGATGTTCTGATCTTTGGACTGCATGCTCAAACTATTCTGGGTCTTGATTTTCAGCATCAGAGTTTGGGGAAGCAATGTTGAAGGTCTTTCAGTTTATCATGACTTCTTTGAATACAATGATGGTGAAGTGTGAGCATGTGGTGATGGATTGGCATATTTTCGGCAACCAGCTGCAATCACCAGGTATTCCTGCATACGACAGTTAGCAATAAAACATCCGGTACTTACAGGTTTGGACTTCGAGATTGTTAACATCATAGTGTGTAAACTTTCTCTAATCCTTACCAAGGCCGTTCCTAAATCGAATACCCCCGAGAGGGCTTACAAGATCTACCATAGTAAATCAACGATTAGGTGAGTCGCTGGAGTTCACTCCACGACTGTAGACCGTTTGAAACCATCGCGACCACTAAGCGTAATCCACAAGGAATTACCGAAGTGACCTACTTTCAGGGCTGTTTGATGTTGACCCTGGCAGGAATTTCCATTCAATCACTGAGAATTATATTTGTAAATTCCCTCATAAATGTTCAGGTAGATTGCTAATATCTGCGTAGGACTCATAAGTTTACAACTGGTGTCCTTAATGTGAACAACCAGTGTAGAAGTAACACGTGTTCCTATGAGATCTTATGATGCATCTCGTGACTCTAGACTCGATTAGTGCATTTTTGGTAGTCGGAGACCGGAGCGGTGTCTCCTGTTTCAATATCAATATAACTCGTAATGAGCTGTCGATAGATTATGCAGGGTTCCCCGTGAGAATGAAACAAGTACTTTTAAGAGAACTTTAGTGGCTTAGAAGGTTTAGTTTAGTGCGTCACTGGGTCCATGACGTCTTGTCTTCAATACCGGCATCACCTTAGTAACAATCAGTAGCATATGAATTGAACCCGGTTTCTGCCCTAAGGTTGAATAATTGGAGGGCTATTTCTTTTAACTCTTTCAGATTACTTTTCTTTTTAATTCTTCAACCCCTTCTTTCTCCTTTCTTATATTACTCCTTTTTTCATAATCATACCTAAGGACTGTCTAATACTAACTATTCGGTATTGTCCTTGGGTAGATCCCTCCGGCTCTGGTGGATCATAGGACGGTTTTCCTAACCTTAGCCACCTTATAACTTCATGACTATCCTATGTTGCCGTTAACCAAATCCTTGAAAAATCTCTCAAAGTGTTTATGATTATGAAACACATTTTGCTAACACTTTAAGAGTTTTATATTTTTAAAATGCTCCCCCTTAACATGTGCTCATATGTTTTAATTTAAAATTTCCACATGTTGGGTAGAGATTGCACTTTTTGAATTGATCCACTTTCAGTGAACATGACCGATTCGAGAAACGCATACATCACTAGTTGGACTAGCTTGAAATTATTACCCGGCCTGGTCAAATTCACAGAAAGTTTCTCGAAACGGTACACTCTACTCAGATACGTCCTCTTCGAGACACGCTTACATCACTGGTTAGACCAGCTTGAAATTATTACCCGGCCAGGATGCATCCTTTCGATTAATGACAGTTTATGTTTCGTCAATTCATTGGTGAAGTCTGAGTCATGCTCACATAAGATGCCACATCCATTTTGCTATTACACACCATTTGCTCCTCCTCAATATGTGCATCGATATACGAAAGAGTTTAGCACATATGGGAGAGCTTACACTTAAGTCCAAAGAATCACATTTTCATCAGGTTTCATATTTAAATCACATTCTCTCCCCCGATCAAAAATTTCAAACCTTTTGAGATTTGTTATCCCAATTGATTTAAATAAGTTAGGAATCATGGGAGAAAATGTGGTCAGGTTTACTATATTTTGATGATGGAACATATTATGCTCCCCCTTAATCTAAGAGGGAGATTCACTGCTTATTATGCACAAAGTTACTGTTATGACACAAGTGATATTGACCTTTTTGCGCAGACGATGTGATCATCTTCTTCTCTGAGGGAGTCAATAGTCAACATCAATTATCCATCCACCAAGAAAAACTTCCCAAGTATTGTAGACCCCTACTAGGCGAGATCAGAATTAGTAAAGCTTTGTTGAAGTGAAGGTGGTGGTGGTGAAGGTGTTGTTGTTGCTGCCGATGTTGTTGTTGTGGTGAATTCAGAGCCAGTCAATAGAGTTTGAACATCTGATCAAATGGTTAGAGCGGGAACTGGTACATTCATATTGGCCATGGAATCTGCATAAGAATATCAACACAGATATACATACATACAGATTCAATTTTCATTAATAGCTACCACGTAGCAGCTTGCCAACTCATAATACCATATTCATCTTATAATCAAACCACAGTCAGGAAATACATCAAACCGCTATCTACCATGAAGAGCAATCAGCAATCATGAACATGGCAATTCATTCATATTTCAACATTCAACTCAGGAGCTTAGGGACAAGATTCTAACATGATAGCTACATACCTAAGCATATCCTGAGTGCACATGCACTGAATCAACAACAATTAAGCAGCTATCGACTAACAAAAGTCAATCTACATTTGAAACTCATTCAATCAGACCATACAAATGCCAGTGGAGTATTTAAAGAACATCAAACACAATGGGTTTTCTAGCTCCTTTTAGATTTTGGTTTTTAAAGTATTTAGGGGATTAAACGAGGATTCCAGAGTGACATAAATGCACCATATAGTTACATAAAGCTAGGAAACTATAAGCAAATTGCACATAATGTCCTAATCTTTCTAACAACTAACACATTTGGCCATTTGAGATAAAGCTTAGTAAGTTCCTCTTCAACTAATACCTCATTAACTACAAAACCTTTTCTAACAATTATGAGATAACCAAGAAACCCGTTTGATGATATAAAATTTTAAGTCACTCTCCCCCTCAATCAATGACCCGTATTCTAGTTAAAGGGCTGTAGTCATTGATTGAGAGACAAATTTTATGAACAATCCAACTCTGAAAGAATTTCAAACAACACGTTGCCACCCTGTGTCTCACAAATAATTTTCAGAAGAATCATAGAATGAAAATTATTTGTATATAAAGAAGATTTCTCTTCTTTTACAAGAAATGATGCACTGAAATGTACATCAAATCGGAAAAACATGGATATAAAGTAATCCATGCCCGGGTGAACTTCACCCAGTGGGAGGAACAACCGTCTTTTTGGCGACGTGCTTTCCCCATTTTGAAACGCGGGTTGCTATCTAAAGTAATAGCAAGCCATCATGACATGTTTTAACAATTCATTTTAACTTCTGCTCGAGCTTCATTTAAAGTCCCGTGTCATTATTGAATGACATTTCTAAGACCGTAAATATTATCGATAAACAGAAGACATGCCTAGAGGAACTATTTTTGGTATTTTTTATTTTTCTGATTTTTATGATTTTTCTTGGTTTTATAATTTTCTATTTACATTTTGATGGTTTTATAATTTTCTATTTACAATTTGGTTTAAAATATGTACAAAATATATTATTCAGTTTAAGAAGATGTTGACATGAGTACCGAAATAAGGATATCGTTCTTGGACTTTGTAGAAGTCAGTAGTCAACATTACTTAAACTTTCACCACCAAAGCTTTCGAGGCTCCTGAAAAATCGTCTGAACTTGAGCCTTCTCAATTGTAAAGCTTTGATAGCTTCCCCCCAAACCGACAATCTTCTTTCTGAGCAGATTCAAAGCTCTCTTTCAAGCTTACATAAGGTAAGTGTACAACAAAAACCGTAGCAAACCACATCAAATATTGCTGCTCCTATTAAGAATAATCATCGTGATTCTCCGTTCGGGGGATCATCAAATAGATCAGCAACGTATCATCTCATGCTTGAATAATTCTTCACGTATTTCTTCCCGCTGAAGGCTGAAGTAATGCATACCAAAAGTATCCAGAGACCACTTCCCCCAAGTAGTTGAAGTGATGCAATCAGTCTCATTGTATGAAGCTCAAAAACCCGAAGTACACACTGTGTACCTCTTTTATCATCAGAAATTGTTTCTTACATCTCTTCCCCCACGTAGTTGGAATGATACACCAGAAGACACGAGTTAAAACACTGATTTTCTCTGCGGTTATGACATTTGTCTTCCCGGAATAACTTCAATTAAGAAGAAGTATAAAGTTCATCACGTGTACTCATTGTGCATTCCGATGTATGTCTCCTTCCCCCTTGCTGGTTTTGATACCTCAGAATCAGCAACACATTTTACGCACATATACTTAAAATCTTGTGAGAATAACAAACTTGGCTCAAATGTATCATGTGAGAATCAACAGTTACCGAAATGCTCTCTGACTATCTTTATCAACCCTTATGTTCTGTCGGCTATTGCTGTGACCACTTGGTGAAGTAAACCCGATATACCAAACTTGAAACTGACGAAGAATTCCCCAAATTTGTTACTTATGCTTGCACTATTGTTGATTGAAGAACGATGCAGAAGAGAACCCCTAAGTACCCTTATATACTCAACTAAGAGCCAAAGCAAGTACAACACCTCTTGAGACTATCCACATCTGCATCTGCGTGTGACACTAAGCACTACAATGTAACTCCTTGAAGTGATAGCTATAACCCGTGAGAACTACAATGTAACTCCTTACACCGGGTACAACTAGATAATCCAAGTCCCATTCATAAATTTTATAACTTCAAGCAAGTCATCAATCGATAGATGAAGTCTCGATGATGAAATAAGTAAAATCCTTCGTGAAACCCACTTCATTCTTAAATAAGGGATGCCAAATAAACTCCGTGATCACTTGACATTCCATGTCCAAACTCTTAACCGTTTTGACGTTTTAGCCAACTTTTTCCTTTATGTTCTTGTGGTTGATTTACAGAGTGCACATTGGAGGGAACAACAATCCGTGAATAAGGAGATTCTTCAGAACTTGGTTCTGGTAAAGGAATACTCAAGAACGGATCATTAATCAAGCGTGCAGCTTCAGTATCATGAGAGTTATTATCAACACCTTGAGGAATAAGTGGAACATTAGGTGTTGAAGGAGAGTTGTATGACCATTTCTCAAATCTCAATCAACATGTAGTTTATTCACCCTTCTCCCCCTCAAAAATTGCATATGACTGCCAACTGCCATTTTTGATTGAACGAGTGAATAAGAATACAATCCACGGTAAGTAGATCCACTTGATAATTGGCAATTTGTTTATTCACCCTTCTCCCCCTCAAAAATTGCATATGACTGCCATTTTTGATTGAACGAGTGAATAAGAATACCATCAATGGTAAGTGACTCCACTTGATGACTGACATGTAGTTTATTCACACTTCTCCCCCTCAAAAATTGCATTGGAGGTTGCCATTTTTGATAGAACAAGTGAATAAGAATATACTCCAATGAACGTTGATCCACTTGATGACTGAATGAGCATGGGAAGAGCATGAAGCTTGTTGATGAGAATGGTCATAAACAAGAAGATTTCTCTTCTTCCGAAGATAAAGCGCACTCAAGCGTACACTTTTCTTTTCTTTGATAAACGGGGCCTGAAGAGTTGTCAGCAAACGCCATTATGTTGACATTGAGGCCCGAGGCTTGAACTGCAGTGTTCAAACATCATTGTCGATGAAGAACGAGGCCTGAACTGATGTGAACAGACGTCATTATGATTTCCCCTCATATGTTGTGAGCAGCCTGAGTCCAAATGTCAAGGGACGATCTGTACGACCTGCATTTGAAAACAGACAAAAGAAGAGAGTTTGGAGTGCCGGATCCCCAATTTAAGTTGGGTTCCAGTTGGTTAGTGCAAACAATCTTTGGAGCTGCTGAAACCATAGGTGCCTTGGTTTTAACAATAGGGGCAACACTAGCAGATGCAATGGACCTAGTTAAAGGGCATTGTATATCTAAAGGGATAACTCTACCAGTTGGCTTCCATTCCTTAACAGGCACTACTCTAGGCATGGTAATCCTCGTTAAAGAGCAATGTTCGCCTAGTGTGAATATTCGGCCCGTGGGCTTCCACTGAAAGCCCACATTGGTAAATATTTTCCCTGTAGGTTTCCAAGATTGCTTGATTTGTCTAGCTCTCCAAACTTTCTTAACTGGGGGTTTGTTGGACGAATTCAAAAATTTCTCAACACATTTATCATGATTACCCAAAATTAAACAATCATTACATGTTTTGCAAAGTGAATTAGGATTTGAATTATGATTCCGTTTGTTCAAATCTGACTTATTGTTCCTCATGTGGTCTTCTACTTTCTTCTTAGGAACACTTTTAGCTGGTGAAGTCCTATAATTCTTTATATTTCTCTTAGGTTTTGACTCGCTAGCTTTAGTGTCTCTGTTAACTCCTGTAGAAGGACTGATGGGAATCTTAGTCCTTTTCACTTCCAGTTGCTGAACATGTTTTGATAAGTTGGGATCTGAAGTTTCCAAGGGTGCCTCAAAGGATACATGCTTGTTCTTAGTCATTGAAGATGATGCAATAAACCTATCTCTCTTGCTATCAGTCTTAGGACAGGTGCCAATGATGTATTCTAAGAGTTCTTGAGATCGTTTAGTGAGGAAGCAGGCATCTACAACTGCACTATCAAGTGGTTTCTCTATCCTATCCTCTTCTACAATCTTACGAAGAGTGTCAAGACTATCCTTAATATGTGTGAGATAATCATGATGAGCTAACCTATTTTTCCTAAGGGGAAGCGGAATAGGCACAACATCAATTGCATACTTACTACAAGCAGAAACCTTTGGAACAACATTATCACTAGCGATAATTGGCATTTTCCCTTTCACCTGAGCCTTTAGATTCTCAATCTCATTAAGCAAAGAAGTTATCTTTTCATTGTGATTTTTACGTGTGACTTTAACCGAGTCATATAACTCTTTGTAATGCTGTTTGATTTTTGAATTTTCAGCTTGAAAACACTCATTTTCATATTGTAATTTGTTGATGGTGTCTTGATAGTGAAAATTCTGAGAATCTGAAGACGATGGTTTATGGGTGCCAATCACATCACTCTTATTTGATTTTAATTGGGCAATTTGGGCCCTCAATTGTCGAATCGTGTTAGTGTGAGCTTGAATTTTTTCATCACGTTTGCTTAACTCAAAATATGCATCAAATTCAGGAGCATCCAAAGATGTCTTGGCATTTGAGATTTTACATTTTTCTTCTAAATGTTGATACTTTAATTGCAAGTTAAGATTATCAACCTCTAGTTTCGAAAAATGTTTAACCATGTTATCATGGTCATCATTTTGAATTTTCTCATGCAATTTCAAATTCTCCCCCTCAAGCTCAACAACACGATTCTGGGTAACATTCAATGCAATAGACAACTCATGAAATTGACAAGCAGTTAATGTAGAATCAGTAGCAGTATAAAGGGATAATTACTAAAATAGCCCGATTGCCCAAGTGCTAAGAGTATATGTCCCGATCTCAAAAAATTCCCCCCCTTAGCCCAAGGGCAACCGTATATTCACGTATTGTACAGCAGTATTTTTTGGGCAACTTTTATTTGTTGGGCAACCGTATATTGTACAGATGGTTTTTTTTGTCATTTCACATATTACTCATACTACTAAAAACCAGGACTGGAACAAAATAAAAAACATTTCCGCGCCCACAATTCACTCACCAAAATCAAATCAAACCAAACACCACCCTTCACTTCACTCACTCACATCGCCGCCGTAAACTACCATGTCCTCCTCCTCCTCCTCCGACCACCGCGTAGGAGATCTAATAACCGAACTAATCCACCGTCTGACACCAAACCCTAACCCTAACACAATCAAATACGTCACACGTATCTTAACCAGCCGTATGTCCCCTTCAATGTACCGAATATGATTAGTGGTGCTTCTCAAGCCGACATTGGTGTACTGGTAAAGACTTATGCTTTTTAAAAATTCTTCATTTGTACTGTAAAACAGAATACCTATATTTATAACATTCTTTCAGGTTATATCTGCTCGAAAAGGGGAATTTGAAACTGGGTATGAGAGAGGTGGACAAACTCGTGAGCATGTACAACTTGCAAAGACTTTGGGTGTTTTAAAGCTGCTAGTTGTTGTCAATAAAATGGATGATCCGACTGTTAACTGGTCAAAGGAGAGGTGCTTGCTTTTGTTTTTATTCTCTTTGTTGCATCGCATGAATTTGTTTTTGTTTTGTTTTCTTAATTTCTTTCTATTTTTACAGGTATGATGAAATTGAATCTAAAATGGTTCCGTTTCTGAAGTCGTCAGGCTACAACGTGAAGAAAGGTAATCACAAATATTACACTAGGCAAGTGTCACGTTTTAAAAGGTGTCATCACCAACAACATATAAAGTTTATCTCATACATTAAGCTTTAAAAGATTTTTCTCATAAATCTTGTCATGTTCTTAAAATTTGTTAGAACATAGTAGAAATTAGACATATCTTTTAATTTTAATTTCTGTATAACATTGTGTATCTGGTAAAAGAAGTCATTGAACTCTTACTGGTAAATGTGGATGAAAAAATGTGCTTGGCCACATATTCTGCCATGTTATTATGAATATTGTCATCTAGTTAGAGAAATACCGATAAGCAGTCTTTTGCTGCTTGAAGCTGATACTATGATAGGAAAAGATAGGTTTACATTAGTATTCACAATCAGCCTCACGTTGTCTGGTGTCTTTGACTTGGAAAATATATAAAGAATGTTGCATACTCTATTTTTTTTTCTTTCATGGTTCTGCAGAATTTTTGATTCAGCCTATTGTATTTAGGTCCTCCCTCACATGTAAATGATTGAAATGTTTTCTATATGTAGATATCCAGTTTCTTCCAATATCTGGTCTTCATGGTAGCAACATGCAAACGAGAGTGGAGAAAAGTGTGTGTCCATGGTGGAATGGTCAATGCCTATTTGAAGCTCTTGATGTTATTGAAGGTCCATTACGTGATCCTAAAGGTCCATTCAGGTATCACATCTGATTCTTATTTCTATGTACTTCATTATATCCAGCTGTTAAATCACTCAGCTAAGATATGGTGGTTGTTGCCAAGATTACAAAGGCCACTTTAGTCCTTCCTTCTCTTGATCACACTTCCTACTGGGCTGATGAGAGGTATGTATTCGTATGCAGAAAAAGCTTTTACCTTCCACAAGAAAATTTATAATATATCTGATATTCCACTCTGGTGTAGTGGTGTTAACGTGGTTTTGTTTTCCCTTTTATATTCTCAGCGGCTTCAAAGATCTGTTTGACTGGCAACATTTTATTGAAACCTTGAAAGAGGATGTCCACATAGTTGAGACGTTGCCACCTGAATATGCTGTACTAGAACCTTTTGCCAAGACTCCGATTTCATGGTCAAAGGTTTGAAAAATGCTTACTGTGTATTAAACCTGGTTTTCTAGAGTTATGTTTACTTTAAAAGTGGCGTTTACTCTTTATTCTCAGGTTAGTTATTATAAAATGGAGATTGTGCCGCTTCTGAAACATCACAAAGTTGTGTATTTCACTCACACTGATTCCAGAATCGCCAACAATGGTATCTCAAACTCTATTCGGAAGCTAAGGTGTCGTGTCAATTATAGGGCTCTTAAGTATTCTGCACCCATTGAGGAACTAGGCAAGACTTTGGTCGCAAGAATGCGACAAAATGGAGGCCCGTATCTTGCTTTGCATTTGAGGTATTTCTCATCCTATTTCTTTTCTATTCATATAAGTTGCAAATCTTTGGCTGACACCAACAACTCCAACCACTTTGACCATTATTATTTTAACCACCACTGCCATAGCTGATTAAGACGCCTAAGCTATTTAGGTGGCGGTTAGTATTCTGCTTTCAAAGTTATCATTGTGGCTTCAAGAATTAGAATCAGACGCTTATGTCCCGTTTGACCTGTTTTCTTCTGAGTAATTTTTCTCTATTTTACACGTTTGACCCGTTAGAGAGAATTCAAATTAACACATTCACAACTAAACATCCCCTGACCCCCATACTAATATTGACTTGAACACGATCAGTTTTTCTCTATAAGTAAATAAATAAATATTTTTTCTTTTTCTTGTACAAAGGCCACTTTAGTCCTTCCTTCTCTTGATCACACTTCCTACTGGGCTGATGAGAGGTATGTATTCGTATGCAGAAAAAGCTTTTACCTTCCACAAGAAAATTTATAATATATCTGATATTCCACTCTGGTGTAGTGGTGTTAACGTGGTTTTGTTTTCCCTTTTATATTCTCAGCGGCTTCAAAGATCTGTTTGACTGGCAACATTTTATTGAAACCTTGAAAGAGGATGTCCACATAGTTGAGACGTTGCCACCTGAATATGCTGGACTGGAACCTTTTGCCAAGACTCCGATTTCATGGTCAAAGGTTTGAAAAATGCTTAGTGTGTATTAAACCTGGTTTTCTAGAGTTATGTTTACTTTAAAAGTGGCGTTTACTCTTTATTCTCAGGTTAGTTATTATAAAATGGAGATTGTGCCGCTTCTGAAACATCACAAAGTTGTGTATTTCACTCACACTGATATTCCAGAATCGCCAACAATGGATCTCAAACTCTATTCGGAAGCTAAGGTGTCGTGTCAATTATAGGGCTCTTAAGTATTCTGCACCCATTGGGAACTAGGCAAGACTTTGGTCGCAAGAATGCGACAAAATGTAGGCCGTATCTTTCCTTTGCATTTGAGGTTTTTTCTCATCCTATTTCTTTTCTATTCATATAAGTTGCAAATCTTTGGCTGACACAAACACTCCAACCACTTGACCATTATTATTTAACCACCACTGCCATAGCTGATTAATACGCCCAAGCTATTTAGTGGCGGTAGTATTACTAGCTCTTCAAGTTATTCTGCACCTTGAGAATAGGCAAGACTTTGTCCAAGAATTGACGACAATATGTCCCGTTTCTTCTTGTTTCATTTTGACGAGGTATAAATTACATTCATACATCCTACTACATATAGTTGAACACAATTTTGCTAAAGAAATAACTCCAACACATATTGACATTAATTATTTTAACCTATGCTCACTGCCATGAGCGGATAAGACGCAAGCTTTAGTGCAGCGGTTGTACCTGCTCAAAAGTTGATCATTGTGGCTTCACAAATATAGTAGAGCTTAGAAGACTGGTCAGTTCACCTGATTTTCAAACATTCACTTCAGAGAGAATTAGCTTAGAACACATAACATTGCTTTCCTGGCCTATATCTTGCTCAACCATATTTTATGCAAAAGATACATGATTTTCTTTCTTGTTAACTCCAGTATAGAAATGCTTCATTTCAGGGTGTAGACCTTTGCTCGAAATCTATATGAATAGTGCAAATGATTATTAACATGTCATTGAGGTTCGTATACTCAAGAATACAGCTTTTGCTGACTCAGGCGACTTTTGTCTCCTTCACTAGATCACTTACTCGTAACTAGGAAAACAATATCTACATATTTTCCAACATTTCACCATTTCAGTCTTTCAACTGAGAGAGATTGAGGCCTTTTAGAACCACCAGAACATGTTGGCTGTTATTCTGTTGCCGTTATTCTTGTCATATTTCCAAACTTCATGTATGCTTTAACTCCAATAATAATTACTTTTGCCGTATTCTTGCTAATTACTTGTGCCTTATTCGTGTACTCAACCTGTTTTCCAAATGTACATGATACATCTTGTACCACCACATAAATCAAAATTTCTCTGTTGCCGTTATTCTTGTCTCAAATTCTACATGAATAAGTGCAAATGCATTCATTTACTACAATGTTGCGTTCGTATACATACAAATACAGCTTGCTTGTTTTGTTTCTGAGTCACTGTTTCGTAATGTGATTACCTGAATATTTATCAGACACCACAAGATACTGCAGATAACTTTATAGACCAAACAAGTATGATTCATGTATATGTATCCAACCCTCTTGAGAGTTTTGTCCTTATGTTTCTATTACAAACACGCATTTCCACTATGAAACATATTATCGACTTGTTTTAAACATGTAGTCATAAATACAATACCAGTTAATCTGATAATTTACTGATAAAAGTCGTAGCTTGAGGAGTCAGCAATTATATTCCTGAACGCACCGATGGTTGATGCTAACATTATGAACACGCCGATGAATATTCCCACCTGTATACCCACAGGAATTATTAAAATAGAACTTATTTCATTTCTGCTGTTAGTATACTTGGTTCCTGCTGGCAGGTATGTAGTTCCTGCTGGCATGGTTCCTGCTGGTATAGTTGGGCAACTTTTGTATTTTTTGGAAAAGTTGCCCAAAAATTTCAAAAGTTGCCAAGTAACTTTTGTATTTTTTGGGCAACTTTTGTATTTTTGGAAAAGTTGCCCAAAAAATACAAAAGTTGCCCAAAAATTACAAAAGTTGGTTCATGCTGACAGGTATGTAGTTCCTGCTGGTATAGTTGGGCAACTTTTGTATTTTTTGGAAAAGTTGCCCAAAATTTACAAAAGAAGTAACTTTTGTATTTTTTGGAAAAGTTGCCCAAAAATACAAAAGTTGCCCAAAAAATTACAAAAGTTATTTCATTTCTGCTGTTAGTATAGTTGGTTCATGCTGGCAGGTATGTAGTTCCTGCTGGTATAGTTGGGCAACTTTTGTATTTTTTGGAAAAGTTGCCCAAAAAATACAAAACAGATAAATATTGTGTACTCCAAGTTTTGCTTTCTTGCTTTCCACTGTCCGAAGTCCAAAATCACCATGCAAATATTTGACTTTTCGCATGAAACCACATCATATCTCAACAGCATAAACCAATAACCATGAGCAGTAGTTCAAAGAACTCGCAAGCAGTAGTAAAAATACCCGAGCAGCAGTACTAAGGTTAGCAGCAAGGTTAGCACTTCATCACATAAACACAAATGTAAAACCACAAACACTAAGAAATGATGAATAACACAGTTTTTCTTATAGTTAGCACACATTTAAAGATTTGTTAAAGTCTTGCCATTCACAGGTTCCATATATTATAATCCATGAACATAGAGTCGTAAAATATCTACACAATCTTTGCGCCTTATATATTTAATACTATTTTGAGATAGCATTTTGTTCAAGAAAATGTGTCTTCCCAATCTCCATTGGCCACATCGTCTTGTTCCAAATTGATCAACTCCAAGAAATGTGAATGTCTGTGATCTTCATGATAGTATTCTCGTGGGGTTCCCAGCTTTATTCCGTACATCACGCCTGTTCTATGCTTCACTCTCATGAAATTGTAATTCCAAGGACCGTTCTCAGGAACCTAGGGCGCACAATCAATAACAGACATTAGTTACCAACGAGGTCGGCCACGACCCGCCGCGTTGCGGCGGAGCAATGATCTAAGCAAAGAAATAATGACAATTATGCTCTTAAGTGTACAGGCAAGTGATTAACTTAAGTTCTTGATAAGAGAAAAAAAACAATCCAATTCAGAAAAAAAAATTACTTTACAGGTAAAAATAATATAAAGAACTTACACCAAAACGTAACCACAGCTGCTATAATATGATCTCCCATGCGGGTCAACACCCAAGAAATCTGCTCCTCGAATAGATTTAGCCACATCAACTTCCAGATTACCCATCCCAACCAGGGGACCTGGTAACAAATAACAAAGTGACTATTAGAAACTAAAAACAGTAAAGAAATCAGTAACACAAACATAAATTAGTGGACTGCATACACACACAAAAATCGGCATACAAACCTTGTTGAATATTGTTGTAACGGTCAACATGTTCTGGTGGTTCCTAAAAGGCCTCAATTCTCTCTCAGTTGAAAGACTGAAATGGGTGAAAATGTTTGGAAAATCATGGTTGAGACTTTGCATTGTTCCTTTGCCGTAAGCTTCACCGGCTACTAAGTAGATTCTAGTGGTGGATGGGAAACCCAATGCTTTGAGCAAAAGTGCCGTCTCTCGAGGGGTCAGAGGACACCCACCAAGCTGTCTATTCTCTGACCCGTCTATTTCTTTTTCCTTCCAATGACTCACTTCATATCTCATCCTACGCAGTTCATCATCTTCTTCTGCTGTCAAATTGTGTCTACACCCTGTAAATGCAAGCATGTCTTTCTCATACCTGCAGGTAACAAGAAAAAGAAAAAATATTTATTTATTTACTTATAGAGAAAAACTGATCGTGTTCAAGTCAATATTAGTATGGGGGTCAGGGGATGTTTAGTTGTGAATGTGTTAATTTGAATTCTCTCTAACGGGTCAAACGTGTAAAATAGAGAAAAATTACTCAGAAGAAAACAGGTCAAACGGGACATAAGCGTCTGATTCTAATTCTTGAAGCCACAATGATAACTTTGAAAGCAGAATACTAACCGCCACCTAAATAGCTTAGGCGTCTTAATCAGCTATGGCAGTGGTGGTTAAAATAATAATGGTCAAAGTGGTTGGAGTTGTTGGTGTCAGCCAAAGATTTGCAACTTATATGAATAGAAAAGAAATAGGATGAGAAATACCTCAAATGCAAAGCAAGATACGGGCCTCCATTTTGTCGCATTCTTGCGACCAAAGTCTTGCCTAGTTCCTCAATGGGTGCAGAATACTTAAGAGCCCTATAATTGACACGACACCTTAGCTTCCGAATAGAGTTTGAGATACCATTGTTGGCGATTCTGGAATCAGTGTGAGTGAAATACACAACTTTGTGATGTTTCAGAAGCGGCACAATCTCCATTTTATAATAACTAACCTGAGAATAAAGAGTAAACGCCACTTTTAAAGTAAACATAACTCTAGAAAACCAGGTTTAATACACAGTAAGCATTTTTCAAACCTTTGACCATGAAATCGGAGTCTTGGCAAAAGGTTCCAGTACAGCATATTCAGGTGGCAACGTCTCAACTATGTGGACATCCTCTTTCAAGGTTTCAATAAAATGTTGCCAGTCAAACAGATCTTTGAAGCCGCTGAGAATATAAAAGGGAAAACAAAACCACGTTAACACCACTACACCAGAGTGGAATATCAGATATATTATAAATTTTCTTGTGGAAGGTAAAAGCTTTTTCTGCATACGAATACATACCTCTCATCAGCCCAGTAGGAAGTGTGATCAAGAGAAGGAAGGACTAAAGTGGCCTTTGTAATCTTGGCAACAGCCACCATATCATAGCTGAGTGATTTAACAGCCGGATATCTTTCTTGTTAAGTTAGTAGAACGATAAGATGTTCCGGACAAATGTTCTGTTACATTAGATACCATGTGTGTTTCTTGACAACGAAATGAGTCCCCCGTATAAATCTCAGATACATTTGTTTTGTGGTTATCCCATGATACTGTATAACCGGTGTCCACAACAGGAATACGATTTACAGGGTTTAAATCATGGGAGCAACTACCCAGCACAACATAATCCAGATGGCCCACATCAACCTCAGGGAAATCACTAACTTTACTATTCTTATTTGCAACAGAGCCCTTATCAATTCTGCGTACAACTTTTCTTTTGGTTTTCATGATTATATAGTCAAGTAAGTTAAAAGTATATCAAAAAGTCGGCTACTAAAATTGGCGAACGCATAATATAAAAGAATATATCAGTAACAGCAGTTAACGGATAAATCATGTAACTAAACTAAAGAGACCTAATTTCAGATTACTTTCAATTAAAGGTCACCATCAAACAATTAAACATTAACAGCAAAGCAATAATAAACTTACCACCAACAATCAAGTAAAGGCAGTAACGAAAGAAACCGATACCAAATTCTTCTTCTGCTGTTTACAATGTTTCCAGATACATAAACCTAAAGAGAAGTAATTTGAGATTAGTTTCAATCAGAGGTTACCACCAAACAATTAAACATGAAGTTACCACCAAATTCTTCTTCTGCTGTTTACAATGTTTCCAAGTTTTTGATTGGGTGCCTTTTAGGACAGATTAGGAAGCTTCATAAATAGCTGATGATGTAGAAATTTAATTTACTTGAACAAACAAATACCAAAACTATAGTACTACAGATATAAAAGATTAAACTTACTTGAACAATCGATAAAAGATTAAACTTACTTTTTGGAAGATCAATTATATCATTATTATCATCTTCAATCTTTTAATCTTTTTGTTCCACAGCAACAGCTTGTTCTTCAACCTTAACCGAAACCACCTCCTCTTCCTTCACCAGGACCACCTCTTTTTCTTCCGTCACCGGAGGAGCTAGTCTATGCACATACAACAGATACTTTACATGTTTAACCCGATTATGACATGCTAACATAGAAAGACGTATATGCAAATCTGGTAATCACGAAACGAAGGAGAAGACCGAACAAGCGACCACCACTGATCGAAATCTGTGATGGATCTGGGTTTTGGTGTGTGTAAATTTTCTGGGTTTTGACTTTGTGTTGTGTGTGTTGTTTTGGATTTTTTTGTGAGTGCAGTTTGTGTTTTTTTTGTTTGTGTATGATTTGTTATGCGTGAGAGTGATAGGGATTTATTTTTGTTTTGATTGAGAGCTAGATCTGAATCCATCGAGTTGTGGTCTTATGTTAATAACAAGTTTTTAATTTAAATGCACGTAAAATGACCAAAATATCCTTTTGTTCATGTGTTTGTTGCCCAAAATTCAAAAGTTGCCCAAAATACAATACATCCCTTATACATCGTATCAACAGTTGTATATATACTTTGGTCGGTGACGTGGCGTCCTGTGGTCCGTCGGATCAGTTGCCCTGGGCTAAGGGGGGAATTTTCTGTGAGCGGGACATATACTCTTAGCACTTGGGCAATCGGGCTATTTTAGTAATTATCCCCAGTATAAAATACATCCTGAGCAATACATCTAGCAATCAAATTCTCATTGGTGATGAGAATGTTCTTTCTCTCAATCTCACGACTCTTAAGTTCTATCGCATTTTGGGACACCTCATTTTCCATATCTTTAAACACTTCTTTCATCTCTTTCACTTCAGTTTTAAGGGTTTTTTGCATGCCCTCAAAATGTTCCTTGAGGAGTTTAAAGAATGGAATAACCTCAGTTAAGAAGCACTGTTTTGTTAGTTCAAAACCCCTTTCCCCCTCAGTAATTCCCGTTGGCGTAATTCTCTTCTTACATGTTTTATCAAAATCAGAAAATAATTGACAAAGAACATATATGCTAATTAGAGTTTTACATTCTGTGGGAAGAGTTACAGGAACTAAGTGCCTGGGTGTATTGGGAGGATACACCGTTGCAGCCGCAATTTTCCTAAGGGGAGGATTTTTGGCTTTAAGTTCTTCTGCCTTTCTTTTTTCTATGTCCAAAGACCAAAATATTTGTTCAGGCGTCAACTTAGTCTGAGGTGCAAAGACAGTCAATAAGTTCGCCTCATAGTAATTATGGGGTTTGATTATGACTCCATTTGCTATACATTTGGGATCCTTCATTTTCTCATTCAGCTTTTCTCTATTGATCACTTCTATCTCATTACTCTCTTCTAATGAGGACACATCGGAGGGGTATGGCCCGGCACAATCATTACATTTGCATCATACAATGCGGGTTGGGTCATTTTAGCACTTCTAAGGTAAGCAGACTTTGGTTCACCTATGGCTTTCTCACTATGTTCATCACACAACTTTTTATGCTTTCTAATCATTTGAGCAGTTTGTCTGGTCTGGTCTTGTGTGTACAACTTGTTTTCAAGTTTATTCTTTAACGTTTTAAGTCTGGAAAAATCATTTAAGAGTTTAGATTCTTTTTCTTTGAAATCTTGCTTTAGTGTATTTACACTTTCTTGAATCTCCTGTTTTTGTTTAACAGTCTGATTAAGTTGTTTTTGTAAAGAATATAACTCTTTTTTTAATGTTTCTTCCCTTAAATTACGTTTAGTTATGAATGTACGCATTTGACTATCCATTTTCTGCTCACGTTCAGTTAGCTCAAATTTAGCACGTTGTTCATATATGGCCACCTGATCTTTATAGATGTTAAGTCTAGTGGTCAAGGTATCATCAGGGATAAACATGGTGTTCTCATGCAACTCACAAGCATTATCTACAACAGAAGATGCACCACTTGGTACAACAGATACTTTGTTGTGTTTCACATGCTGTTCATATGGGATAACATTGCTATTTCCCAGATTAGCAGCATCTGACTCAACAATGTTTGTCTGTTGTACTTTGTTGGGAATCTTCCGTTCATGCAACACATCATCATTATGAATAACAGAAGATACCCCACTAGGTTCAGCAGACGCTTCGTTGTTTTTCACGTGTTGCACGTTGTTCATAGCAGTATCTGACTCAACAACGTTTGTCTGTGGCTGATGAAGCTCTTTCTCTTGAGAATTCGGGCACACAAAGTCTCTATTGGCACTAACATACTGAAACACATTTATCTGTTGTACATCTTTGGGAATCTTCTGTTTGTCAATCATGTCGTACAATTTGAGTACCTCAGCTATGACTGAATCCGAAGTGTTTGATATGATGCTAACGTGCACTGGATTTTACAATTCTATGATTTAAACCGAGAAATAGATTCTTTCGCAGGATTTTACAAAAATCAAGAATAGACCGTGATTTGATTACTTGAATGTGTTATGATGAAAGTTTGGTAGACTTGGTGATTTGTTGTTTAGTTGTGATTTGGTTTGGTTGATGCAAGTTATTATGGTGAAATTTTGGTCTGAAAACTTAAAAACCTCAATAACTTCACGTGTCCTTCTCCTCGGTCTCACGGTCGTTTTGACAGGTAACTCGCTGAAAACGGAGTTACGGTTCAAAAGTTATGGCCGTTTGAAGTTTTCACGTAAAAAGTCAAACCACAACTGATCAACTCGCAACAAGTCAAGTCACAATTAATCAAATCGCAACAAGTCAAATCGCAGCTTGTCAACTCAAAATTAATCAAATCGCAATTTAGTCAATAGTAACTCAAATCGCAAAGATCAAATCGCAGCCTTTGTCAAATCGCAGGCTTTGTCAACTCGCAGGCACACTCAAATCGCAACCCAGAAAAGCTCAAATCGCAACTAGCAAATCGCAGGTTAACTCAAATCGCAAGTTAACTCAAATCGCAGCCAGAAGTACCCAACTCGCAACTATCAAATTGCAAGTCACAAAAAGACAAAACAGTCGCTATCTTGTCAAATCGCAACACTCAAAGTGACAAAACAGTCCCTTTCTTTGCGGTTTTTCTTCTTTCCCCTTTTAAGTAATATGCCAAATCGCAGAATCCAAATCAACCAAATCGCAATAGCACTTTTCCAAACAAAGCTCAAATCGCAATCAAGAACACTTTATCGAAAGTCAAATCGCAACAAAGAAAAGACTCAAGAATACTACTCGAATTGACTCAAACATCCAATAAACGAATGAAACTAGCAATCCAACCACTAAACTAAGCTTATACAAAAATCTTAAACAAGAAAGTACAAGCTTTTAACAAATCTAACCACAAACAAAGTCGAGTCAATGATTTTTTCTTAATAGCTATTCGAATAAAAAAAACACAAAAACCAACCTACAAATCCGTGAGTATACTATCAAACGAACCTAACCGTGGCTCTCTGATACCAATTGTAAGCTACTCAAACATCAAACACGTATGGTTCTTGTGATTATGACCGAATCTAGTGAGAAGAAGGAGAGAAAGTTGGAACCTTTAGAGAGAGAAAGAAGGTAATATTAGATTAATGTGTGAAAGGTCCAACCCTTCCCACACATGGGAAGAGGTATTTATACTTACTAACTTAAGTGCCCCGAGTGGGCTGTAGAGTAAGCTGACAGTGGGTAAATACCCGACCCACTCCACAAATACTATAATAACTAAACTAATACTAATAATACTAATAATCATACGAGCTACTTTAATGCCAATGAGTACTCGGGGTGACCGAGTCTTCATATGAATATTTATATTCCTAACAACCTAGAGTAGTCATCAACAATTACTAAGGTGTAGTAATTTCCTCCGTAGCTCCGTACGGCGAATGGACCAAATAAATCCATATGAAGGAGTTCTAGGCATCTAGAGGTCGAGACCATATTCTTAGATTTGTGACTAGAATGAGCTTGTTTCCAAACTTTACAAGCGTCACAAAAGTGTTGATCAAACTTAATCTTAGGTAAGTTTCTAACTAGTTCCTTAGATGCCAATGATTGTATCAAGCGCATATTGGTGTGATCAAATCTCCTATTCCATAGAGTGGAGTTGTCATCTATGGTTGCTAAGCAAATATTATCTTGAGGCTTATTTCCTATTTTCATAACAAATAGGCCATTTCTCCTAACTCCTTTTCCTATAGTTTTACAATTCTTAATTATCTCACTACCCTCTTCGGAGAATATAACTCTACACTTATTATCTACCATTTGACTAATGCTAAGTAAATTAAATCCTAAGTTATCTACATGCTCAACATTTCTAATAGTGAGGGAGTTTTGAGTGATCGTACCTTTGCCTATTATGTTGCCCTTAAGTTTGCTAGCGAAAGTGATATTTCCTCCGTTGTATGCCTTGTATGATGAGAATAGTCTTCTGTTACCCGTCATATGATTAGAAGTTTGAGCCATTAGGCATGTTTCGTCCTTGGGCTTCTTCTCTTCTTCTTCACCGCTATCACTCCAAGAGCCTCCTATGAAAGCTCGTTGGTTGTTGGATTTCAGTGGTTTGGGACACTCTCCTATGAGGTGATTAGGATCTCCGCATCTAAATCATTTCCTATCACTTGTCCCTTTCTTTTCAACTCGGTTCTTTTGTGATGTCTTCTTTTCATCATGAGGTTTCCTAACGAACCTACCTCTTCTCCTAAAGAACTTTTTAAGTCCCTAACCGCTAACGCATATTCTTCATCTTCACTATCGGAACTCGAGCATTCCTCATCACTGGACTCCATCTCGTCTTTTAATGCTAGAGATCTAACTCTCTCACTTTTGCCTTTGTCTATATCGGAGTCCTTCTTGATTATCATCTCGTGAAATTTTTAGTTTCCTATTAGTTCATCGAGTGACAATGTCGCCAAGTCCTTTGACTCATCAATGGTGGTGACCTTTGCTCTCTATTTAGGATGTAGAGCCCTAAGAAACTTCCTAACATAATTCTTGCTAGAGTAACCTTCATCAAGAGCTTTAAGACTAGTGATAATAGTATTAAATCTAGCAAAAGCACTATCTATTGACTCATATTCTGAAATGGAAAATTGTTCATATTGTTAAACAAGAAGATCTATCTTGTTCTCTTTGACTTGATTATTACCTTGGTGAGTGACTAACAAAGTTTTCCAAATATCTTTTGCCGTATTACACATAAAGATTCTTTTAAATTCCTTTTTAGGCAAAGCATTGTAAATCATCATTTTAGCCTCATTATTTTTGGCTAGTTTTCTTTTAAGTTCATCACTTTGTTTATCATAAGAAACTATTTCATCCTTTCTAGTTTCCGGATTCTTTTGAATCGGTTGAAAGTCACCCTCGGTAATAATATGCCAAAGATCAATGTCTTTTGATTTCACATACGTTTCGAATCTTGTTTTCCAATAGATAAAACAATCGGTTTCAAAAAGTGGTGTTCTTTGCATAGATTGCCCTTCTAGATATTTGTCAGAATCCATTGATCGATTCAAGTTTTAAAATACAATTTACTTTAAAATCTTGACTGACGTGGTAACTGATACCAATTGTGGAAAACTAAAAGGGGTGGGGGGTTGAATAAGTTTACCGGTTTTTAAGTTCTTTTAAAACTTCTTAAAAACTTTACTTATGAAAAACCTTGATTCGAATCTTATGTGCAATCAATCAACACCAATATGAACTACACACTAAACTAACTAATTATAAGTAATGAAAGTAAAGAGAAGAGATGGAAAGATCAAACCGGGACAAAAGGATTTATAGTGGTTCGGCTACGAAGCTCTTCTTCGCCCTACTCCACTCCCTTTAGGCGGAGAAAACCGTACACGTCGCTTATCCTATTTCCGACACTAAGCTAGATGTCGAGTGCTAATCTTAGCTAGCACCAATCTACTACGATCCACTTGATCCTTTCTACTTCACACACTTAACACACAAGACTCAAGAGATCTCCAAGATCTCACAAGATCACAATGATCAACACTCTCTTAACTCACTCTAACCTATCTACCCTTGATCTTCTTGATCAATCACAAAAACCCAATGGCTTCAAGAGATGTTCAATATCTCTATAAGATCTCAATGATCTTCACTCACACTCTCACAAAAGAAAAATGATCTTGATGTATGCTATGATACAACAAGAGTGCAACCAATGTTACAAGTAAACTAACTACAGCTACAACTCTTGTATCTTCTTGGATACCTTGAGTTCTTCTCTTGCAATTGAAGAGGAATGAAGAGGATCTCTAAGTTGGATGATTGGATCACTCTTGAACAAAAGAAAACTAAACTAAATAATCAAGAAGAGAAGATCGTGTGGGACTATTAGACTCAGAAGTTTCTGTGTGAAAAAGGATGCCCAAAATCTGTGTAGTGGGTTGGTATTTATAGGCAGAAAAAATATGGCCGTTATAAAGGGACGACTCCACTAAATCACACATGGCTCCACTAAATTTAGTGGAACCATGGAGCCGTGTCAGAAAAAAACGCTCCTCTTTTTGTCTTTTCTGGTGAAAACTTAATTGGGGAAGTTTGGAGCTGATTTTGGGGGGAAAATAGCTGTTATGTATTTTAAACATATTTTTCCATTAAAACATTTCTTAATTATTCAAAAATAATTTGTAAAGTATATTTTTGAAAGAAATGTTATGTCACATAAAAATGTGAAGTCTTAAGCACAAATTCACTTCTTTGATCATTAGTCAAGTTGTAAATTTGTTCTAGAGTGATTTGTGTAGAAACTGGATCTTCCGATTAAAAACTAGTTTACGATAATTTTAACGTAACGTGATTTCACATTTTCTCATTCGCAAAACGTGAATTTATCGAAAGATAGAAATAACGTTTTTAGAACATTATTTGCATCAACAGATTTGACAAGAGTTCCTGTGGTTAAAAACTTATAAAAAAAATAGTGTTTGTTTGAATTCGGATCGTATACGGGTCGAGTCGGGTTGACCCTGATTTAGTCATGGGTTGTTCTTGTTCTTGAGTATGAGTAATATCTTGATATCGTTATTATTGTTTTGTAAATGGTTTAGGATTAGGACCCGTTAGGGAGTTTGTTTGTTTTGTTCGATCCACAGTTAACCGAGAGGGTGTGGTGGTTTCGTCTTCATAAGTCATAGGTTGAAGGCAAGTAGACAAAAGGGTGTTTATTTGATCTTCTGTTTCTCGGTCACCATGTGGAAACCCACTTCGGTCATGGTTTGTCTCGAGTTTGCATTGCATTGGTTATGTGTTATGAGTTTTTTTTGGATTGTTGGTTCGACCACGCCTACACACGATGTTGGTTTACGTTGGGTTACTCTCGGATACAGTCAAAACCCACAAAGGGTGCGTTATGCTTATTTGTCTCGGTCTAGCAATCACACCACAAGTGGCGTGTGTTTGGTTTGTTGGTTCAGTTGTTTGTTTTTTTTTACTTCCAGGAAAACACACCTACGAAGGGTGTGTTGTGTTAGCATTATGTTTGTATAACACACATGGAGTGTGTTCACTTTGCTTGGTCAAAAGGGGTCTCAAGCCCTTGCACTAAAGGCACGATTGGTTCGAGTCTTATCCACAAGGTCGAAAGGGTTCATTTCCCTCTTGACTGATCACTCGAGCTCGATATACGAGCATTGGATTACATACTGCTATTAGTATATATTCAACACACTAGTTGCGTTTACATACTGGCTATGTTGATTTGCTTCACAAACTGGGCCAAAGCCCATTTACCACTAAATAGAGTTTGTTTGGTTCTGTCAGCCCACCAGGGCGTGTTGGATTTGTTGTTACAACTTGGGACACAGCCCACTCCACCGTGTTTAAGGGTGCGTTCGATTTGCTGCTTTATTACGACTAATCGCGACTTACCTCGACTCATTATTATTTCACGACTCAATCGATTCACTAGTATCTAATCATATTTATAATATGGAAACAAAAATGTAAAACTATAAGTCCTGCTATATTAAATATTAAGTCAAACTAGAAACATAAGTGTTAACTTAAATTAAGGCTTTTGATTTATACCACTTTATTTAGGCTCAACATGACCCGTTTTAACTTATAAGAACCTAACTAAGTTTAATAAGTAATGTAAGTGGTTTATTTTCTAGTATATAAATTCTAATACATGCGTATTATTCTCGGGAAAACTAAAACTTATATAGGGGTCATGCCCGATTTTTGTGAAAGTTCTATACTTAGAGTAGTTTTTACAAAGACCGACTAACAAACAATAAATGAAACATTTTATGCAAACATACACTCTAAAAATATAATTTCCCATCTATTAGCTTATATTAAATACAAGCACCTCAATGAAACCTTTACTTAACAATAATTAATTATATAATTTTATTTATATGATTAACTAACGTTTTATATATACAAATATATGTAAATTTTGTGATATACATTTGACAGCAATGTTCTCATAGTCCGACGACGCCTAATATTTACTTGTAATTACTCTAAGTATCTCGTCTTTCGGTTTTTGTCGAACCGAGGATTTATTCGTCTTCGATACTTTTATTATTGTGTACCTATATACTATACATTTCCAAGAGTCAATACTCGCAAATACTTAGAAAATCATATTTTAAACTTAAATGCTACCACACGAGCAACAATAAAGCAACACTTTAAAACTAAGATTTAATTAAAATTTCATTGAGTCTTAAACTTAGTCTGTGAACTAAGACATGCCTTACTAATCTAGGTCGCGTGTTGGTGCCGAACACTATCCGATTTACTGCATTATCTGATTGCTGTTTGCTAAGGTGAGTTTATAACCCCACTCTATTTATACTCGTTTTACAACTATCGGGTGAGAAACATGCAAAACAAATTTCAGGACCACAATAATGTTCTATTTTCTCAAAACTATTGCGTAGTTAGCCTAAGCCCCGGAACCCACTATTATGCCCACCCTCATGAACCGTTAATTCTCGCTGGGAAGCTCGATTAATATAAATAGATCTATTGGGGTGACTCCCCTGTTCGGTTGGCCAGACAGGTCAATGCGAGTGCATATCAAGTAGGACTACGAGTGTATCGGGTCAAACACTCGCTATGGGCCCTTGATTATTATTTATGTGCTATAATGTAGCGCACTGAACTGCCGATCCTCGGTTGCATGAACTTAGTGCTAGCGTGATAGACTAGTTTGTATGGCATTATATGTGTTGTAATGGTCATACACAAAACTATTGGTCCAAATTTATTATTTTACTACTTCATTTGAAACCAATGAACTCACCAGTTTTTTGCTGACTTTTAACATGTTTTTCTTAGGTGTTTAATCAGTCTGATGGTTGCAAGGTATTGGCATGGAAAAGGTCATAGACTATTACCCGAAGTGTTTTTACGCATAACTATGACTTGTTTTTATGGGACAACTAAACTCATGGGCCTTATTTTTAGAACTTGAAACTCTATTGTAAACTCCATAAATATTGAATTAATGTATTTAAACGGAGTATGTATTCCATTCTTTATTACCTTGTGTTGTGATTACCAATTTTAGTAGCACCCCATGAACCGAATGCTTCCGCAATAACCGCTTTTTACAAAAACCATAAACTATAACCGCTTTTTACAAAAACAAGTCCCTATGACTGCCACTTTCCTGCCAAGCCTGTTGCCTTAATTACTATTTTACTTGACACAACTATATGATATGTTTTACCGTGATTGATGATTGATACTATATACCAAAAGTATTTTCTATAGATACATACCGTACTTGTCACAACTTACCTTCCCCTACACAATTTCACTACCCGACTTCGAGTTCGAACGCTCGCCTCATTCCTTCGAAACACTTGTGTTGTTCACGTTAAACAAGTAGAAATAACTACAAAGTTAATCTAATTGTGTTCCATGACTGATTTAATGTATTGATTAATTTAGACAAATAAGTAAAACGTAAAGATAAAAACACAAGTTTTTCAACGTTTAAATTTTTATTAGAAATTAATCAAAAGAATATATACCCAAGTGTTAGCGGAAATAACACTTGGGATTGAAACGACAATGTATGGTATGTTCTCCTCACTAAACTCAGGCTATGCATGAGTGGCAACAATGAATGAATCACTGAGCTATCTCAGGGACTAGGTTGCTCTTTAGGGGAGAAAAGTGGTTTTGTGAAAGTCTAAGCTTT
Organism: Artemisia tridentata subsp. tridentata; assembly: GCA_021014915.2. Lineage (NCBI taxonomy): Eukaryota > Viridiplantae > Streptophyta > Magnoliopsida > Asterales > Asteraceae > Artemisia > Artemisia tridentata. The sequence goes on from CP139504.1 coordinate 117,525,670, forward strand.
TAATGCACAAAACTTATCCACTTTTTCTCTCTTATGATCCTATTTATATACAAGTATAAAAGAGCACCCGTGACTAAAAATACAAACAGAATGACCTAGCTATTCAGGACAAAATAAACAGTATTTTGTCACTGTTACAAGAATCTATATTGTGAATAAGTTAGTACTGCTTTCCGAATGACATTGATGACACTGCTCTTGTTCTCAAGCCTTTCAGGGAAAGTTTGACTTTGGCCTGATAAGGACTTCTCCTTATCTTTTCAAACTCTTCCCGCCTTGTCCCGCCTTTCTTTCAAACTTCAGATTCTTCAGTCTTCTTCTTCAGTCTTCAGTCTTCAATTATAATTGTTGTTGAGGAGACTGGGGTTCAGTGAGTTATTTTCATCACTCACTGAACCCATTATCTTCTTCTTCGGCTTAAGTAACACTCAGGGAGTTCCGCCTTCCTGAATGGTGAATTTTTCTTCTTAGACTCGTCCTAAGCATCCTAAAGATAACTCATTGAGTGATTGTTCACTCAGTGACCTGAGAGCATTCACGGTTGTTTAACACTTGGCTAATTTGTATTCAAATCCTTGTTGTCAGGACGCTTGGGTACTTATGGACCCAACAATCTCCTCTTATTTGGATATAAATTATGCCTAAGTGTTTTATCAGTGTGACTAAGCAAATGGGCTTCTTCTCACACTGAGTATACTAGAAAGCTAATAAAGGACACTGATATAACAAAACATGGGCCATCATTTTATTCATATCATTACAAAGTCCTATAATCTAAACATAATGCTCAGGGATCTGTACTCAGGCTTCCAAGATTCCCATGAGCTCCAACTTAGCTTTCTTAGACACCAACTTCTCCTTGTCGGGTCTTTCATTCATCATCCTATCCATCAGCCTGATAAACTCTTCATTTTCAGGGCTCTTCACGTGAAGTGTCATTAGTTTGTATGCAAGAAGAGTTGTTGTTTCGACCAAGTTTATGTCACCTACTCTTTGAAAGGCCTGTTGGCCAAACTCATCAACAAAGAAGATACCATACTCAGGAAGCTTGATTACTTGGTTGGGAACGAACTTGACCCTTTGAGGAGGAGTTCTGTTGCAATGAAGAGCTGCTATGAATTGTTCAGGTTCCTGTCCCACAGCTTTCCTCTTCTTCCCAGTCTTCTGAGTAGGTTCAGGGATCGCAAGTCCCTGAGAAGCAAGTGCTTTCTCATAATCTATACCCAAACTCTTGGCCACTTTTTCAAGTTCCTCATATATGTTGTTCAGGGTAGCCAGAAAATCAGGAACGATCCTGCTTTGCTTCTTCCTCAAGATGGGCCCCATCATGTCCCATTCCTTTAGCCCATAATCTGAGAAATTGAAGGGAGTGTTTTTCTCAGATTTCCTTGGCCCTCTGTGAACCGTAATGCTTATGGGCTTGGTGTTGTGAATGGTCATGTCGATTATGGTGCCTTCACCCTTTGTCTTCGTTATGAACCACATATACTTCTCATAAGTTTTCCTCTTCCTTTCATTATTGAGCTTGACCTTCTGATTGTGTTCCTTGATCCGATCAGCCTAAAGTTTGAGGAATTCTTCCTCCCTGATAACCTGATCAGTTTCCTTGATGACCTCCTTAGCCACTTCAGCAATCACAGGCCTACTGAGTCTTTCGGCCCTACCTTTATCCTGTTCATCCAGGACTGCGACCACTTCCTCACTGGTTCCCACGAATCTTATCCCGTCATCTAAGGCAACTTCAAAGGGTGCATCTGGGTCAGGACACCTCTCTTTTGGTGCCTTTACCAACTTTGGGGGAAAGTTTTCAGTTTCCATTATTCCCTTCCCTTTGTCAGTGGGAGTGGGTGTACTGAATGAGGCTTCTGGGAACTCAGTTGTTGTTGTTGCTTCAGTTGGGATGGGAGTGGTAGTAACAACAACGAGAGCTGAGGAGGTTAAGGGTCCTGGCATGAAGCTTTGTAGAGGAACAGCTTCAGTGATGTTTGGATCCTCAGTTTCAGGAACATGGTAATCAGGTTTCTCCCCCTCAACAGATGCTGGAGCTTTAGGGTAAGCATCTGTTGACTGAGGAGTTGGTGGAACTGGAGAATTCTGAAGAATAGTCAGTATGGTGGAGACCATGTTCTTCACATCAGTGGTCTCATTCTTCAGGGCAGAGATGTCTTCTGCCATGGTAACTTGAGCATTGGTGAGTTCAGTAACCTTGGTGGTGTAGTGGCTGATTAGCTCATTATGTTTGGTGGAGAGCTAATCAAAGGCTGATGAAGTCTTACTCATGCACTCCTGGGTATCAGAGACTGATTGTTGAATGACATCTTGCTGTGACCTGAGTGGTTTAATATCCACCTCTTGGAGGAGCTTGAGAAGCTCAGCAATGTTGGAGGAGGTGGTATTCTGAGTATCCAGGAACTCAGACAGCTTTCTAAGAAGGGCAGGATCATCTTTGAACTCTTCCTGAATGGAGCTAAGAGTTGTCAATACATTGTAGAACTGCGTGTCTTGTGCAGAACCCAGATGATCAAGAGATGTCCTCAGGTCACTAATTTGTTTATCAGTGAAGGCAGCAACCTGATGTAGTTTACCCTAAGAGTCTTCAACAGCAGCCCTGAAGTCAGCATAGGAGGCTACTGCTTTAGTATGTTGATCCCATTGTTCTTCAGTAATCTCAGGGAAGAGGGCATTATTGGGTTTTCTGAGGAACTTTACCAGCTACCTTTTAGTGAGAGGAAGAATGTTGTCATACTTCTGCAAATATGGAGGAGTAGCAGGAGCAGAGGCTTTAGAGTTGCCTGATGATGATGATGATGTTGTAGGGTTGTTATGGGGTTCTTGTTCCTCAGGAGGAGGAGATGATGGTGGTTGTTCAGTGTGTTGGGGAGAGTTGTAAGTTTCAGTCTCCAGATCATCCCCAGCACCAAGGACTTCTTCATCTCCAAAATCAACCATCTCCTCGTCTAACTCTTCATTTATCAGTGACTGAAGATCTGCAAGAGTTGGAACCTGATGTGAATCAGGCTCCCCCTCAAAAGAGGGCTTACCTTTGTTTTGGCCAGGTCCCGACTCCTCTAGTTCTCGAGAGAATGGATTCACCATGGGGGTGTAGGTTCCATATCAGCGGGTGGTCGTATGCCCCCTGAGTCTTTGTCCCCTTGGGTGCCTTCAAGGACTGGTGTGTGTTCTCCAGTACCATCACTAGGCAACGATTTGTTAAGGTCCCCCTTTCCATCAAGGTTGTACTGCCCTAACGAAAATATAGGGACCGTTTCTCCATGAGATTCTGACTGTGTTTTGTCAAAGCCATAAACGGGGTGTGAGAGGGTGAGGGTCCCTTTCTTAGCAGAGTGTTGCGGTTCTACTGAGGATATAGGACCCTGTTCTCCCTTAGGAAAAGATGGTGATTGACGAATACCTTCATCGGGATGTGAGGGTTGGATGGGTCCTAACCCCACTGACTTGTATATGTCAGCAGAGCCATGAGGAGCGGGTTTGCCCGAGGACCCTGATGGTGATTTCTCAGAGCCCTCCGTAGGCGGTTGTTTTGTGCCCAATTGGGTCTCAACTATGGGTGTCTCAGTGGGCTTGGCAGTTGTTTGCCTTCTTTTTTCAGGCATTGAGGCAGAGGTCTCAGTGTCGAGTGATTTGGGTTTAACCACCTTCCTGGACCCTGCCTTCATTTTCTTCTTCTCTTTCTTGGAAGGAGAAGGCACAGGAGATATAGCTTCTCGGCCCTAAATGACCATCAACATGTATGTGGTCAAGGCAACTGGTGTAACCTCAATGAGGTCTCTCGAGTAGTTTGCCTTGTGTAAGACATCAGGGTTAGATCCCTGGACATTTGGTCTAACATACTCGGAGCCTAATAAGTCCTGAAGCACACAGAAAATAAACCTAGGGTAAGATATGTGTCTTTGCCTGGACTTCCCTGATAGCTTGGCTATGAGGTCTTTGAAGATTATCTCTCCAACATCTATTTTTCTACCCTCCAGGAGGCTGAACACTATCATTTGTTGAGTAGTGTTCAATTGCTCTGTGGAGGATTTGTTGCCACCAAGGACCTGAATGACAAAGGTTATCAGGATCCTCCAGACAGCAGGAAACCAGGTCTTTATAATAGGGTTTTAGCCAAAAGGGTCCCTGGGGCCACATCAGGGTGTTTGTCATCATGTGGCCCAAGTAAAAGCAATTCCAATTTTACTTCTGCTTTAGTGGGCTGAGGGTCGAAGTTCTCAGCGAAATCAAGACCTGTGGCCTTGATGAAGGTTTGGTAATTAAGGGAGAGGGTCTTTCACCCATTCATCACTGAGAACGTGATTATGGTGTTCTTGATGTCATCAGGGCTGGTGGCCACTGCTGTATACCAGAACTTCCTTAAATAGTCATGGCATTTGACTGGGGGTGTTTTGGTGAATGTCGTAGAAAGGAAGCAGTTTTGTAGGTATTTTACTACGTCCTTATACGCCAGAAATTTTTCCGGGTATGCAAAATTCCCTACGACATTGTTCTTGGTCAAATCCACGCCCTCTAGTTGGAATTCCACATTAGGGGCGCATGTAATAGCTTTAGAAGCAGCCATTGTAAAGGGATGGTCTTGTTTTTGAAAGAAAAAGGTTTTGGTTTAAATGTCGAACAGACACACACTAGTTTTTTTGAAAAAAAAGGCAAGAGTTTGATTCAAAATTTCTAAAACGTATGTGTGTTATTTTGTTTGGGGGTATTTATAGGGAAGTGGAGAGAGGGTTGCACTAAGCGTATTTTTCAAAATTTAATCTATTTTGTATAAACGTTTGAGGTCCGCATTAAATGCCATCTTTCCACTTTCATGGGTTTTGCGCAACAGTCGAGGTGAACAGTTGTGCCGTCTGCAAAAAGTGTATTTTGCAGAGTGACATCACCACAAATAATATCAAAAGATATTGAGTGTGAGGAGTGGCATTAAATGCCAAGTGGGAACAGTGGTGATGAAGTGGGGGCCCAAGATGTGGATGCCAGAAGGAAAAAGAACATACATTCCTATATTAAATAGGTATTTAGTTACCAACCTCGGACATTTACTAACTAGATACTTAGAGCATTAAGTATAGCATTGAATGTCATCTTAAGGCCCTTGAATGGCTTTTCATTCAGCGTGAGGGGATCATGGAAGGTTATTCAGTGATCTTATTCACTGAGAGACACATTGAGTCAGGGACCTGAGATTTTTCAGAATTTACACTTAGTTGGATGGATTCAATTAGTGGACTGATTCTCAATATCCAACATTCCCAATTTAGCTTTCAGTCTTGTGGAAGTTGGTTCATCCAATGGTTTGGTCAATATATCAGCTAGCTGATATTCAATGGGAATAAAGTGTAATTCATTGTTACCATTTATGACATGGTCCCTGATGAAACGATATCTAATATCAATGTGTTTGGTTCTCTGATGAAGAAAAGGGTTGTTTAAGATAGCAATTGCACTTGTGTTATCACAAAAGATGGGAACCATCTTATAATGGATGTCATAGTCACTGAGTTGACTTTTCATCTATAGTACATTTGCACAACAACTGGCTGCTGCAACATATTCAGCTTCTGCTGAGGACAAGGCAACTGATTGTTTCTTCTTAGCACTCCAACAGACTAATTTTCCACCAAGAAATTGGCAGGGGCCTGAGGTGCTTTTTCTATCTATGTTGCAGCCTGCATAGTCAGAGTCTGAGTACCCTTTGAGATCAAAGCTTGAACATTTTGGATAGTACAATCCAAGACTTGGAGTACCTTTCAGGTACCTGAGGATCCATTTCACAGCTGTGAGATGTCATTCTCTTGGGTCAGATTGATATCTGGCACATAAACAGACTGAGAATTGGATATCAGGCCTTAATGCAAGTAAGTACATCAGTGACCCAATCATTCCTCTAAATAGAGTTTGATTGACTGATTTTACCAGCAAGGTTAGGACCTAGGTTGTTTGGAGGTACCATGGGAGTTTTCATTGAGGCATAATCACTGAGCTCATACTTTTTCAGTAGGATTCTAGTGTACTTCTCTTGACTGATAGAGGTTCTCTTATCAGTCTGCTTAATTTGCAGTCCAAGGAAGTATGTGAGTTCTCCTATCATGCTCATTTCAAATTTCTTTGCAAAGTTTATAACTTGTTGAGACAAATATGATGTCATCCACATACACTTGAACAAGGGTGACATCTCTATTTGTCCTATAGATAAACAATGTGTTGTCTATCTTGCCTCTAACAAATTTATTTTAGATGTGGAAGGCTGAAAGAGTTTCATACCATGCCCTAGGAGCTTGTTTTAGTCCATAAAGGGCTTTGTCAAGCTTGCAGACATAGTCAGGAAACTCACTGCATTCAAATCCAGGAGGTTGTTGAACATAAACTTCTTCTTTCAGTGAACCGTTCAAGAATGCACTTTTTACATCAATTTGGTACACTTTGAAGTTCATGTAGGTTGCAAATGCAAGGAAGATCTTGATGGCTTCCATCCTTGCCACTGGTGCAAATATCTCTTCATAGTTAATGCCTTTTTGTTGATTATAGCCTTTGGCTACAAGTCTGGCCTTGTTTTTAATGACTATGCCATTTTCATCAGTTTTGTTTTTGAACACCCATTTTATGCCAATGACTGAAACATCCTTAGGACACTTGACTAAGGTCATTACCTTATTTCTTTCAAATTGTTCCAGTTCATCATGCATGGCCTGAACCCAACTAGGATGTTTAAGTGCTTCTTTGACACTTTTAGGTTCAATTGTGGAAATGAAGTCCACAAATAGGCATTCATTGGCTGAGGCTGCTTTCAGTTTGGCAGCCATGCATCTAGTAAGCATGCCTGCAGTAGGCTCTCCAATTATATTGACAAGTTCTATATCTTTAGACCTAGTCCAACTGTTCTGAGGTCTTGGATACTTATACTTATTAGAACTTGTGGAGGCCTGATTGGGTGGAGGTGTAGGTTCTGGTGCAGACACTTGATGATCTTCAGGATCTTGAGTGTCTGACTGACTTGGCTGATCACTGAGATTGATTGGTTCCTGAGCACTTTGTTCAGACTGATTGATTGCATCAGTACTTGTCTGTGCTTCAACAAACTCAGTAATGGTTGGGTAAGGAAGGTTGTGAGGGACTATGTAGTAGGAGATATCCGCATTTGCTTGATATTGAGTGGAAGGATTACTATCAGGATGATATTCATCAAGAGGAAACAGGAGAACAACTAAGGAAATGAAGGGGTCCCGCACCCTCTCAGAAAGCCAAAGTCAGTCGAAACTTACATTTCCGGATCTAGTAACGGAAATGCCTATGCTGGAAAGTTACCAATGTGTAGTCGTTGCAAACTACACCACAACAGATCTTGCACCGTTAGATGCCACAAATGCCAGGAGGTTGGACACCTGGCTACAGATTGTAGGTCCAAAACCTCTGCAAAACCAAAGATAGTGCCAGGGAACAATCGGAAGGCTGGTGTGACCTGTTATGGGTGTGGAAAGAAGGGGCACTACAGAAATGAGTGCAAGGAGCCGAAGTAACAGGAAACCTTGGAGTAGGGGAAAACATGACTTGAACGTGATGTCAAAAGGTCGACTGCCCTGTATAACGAGACCTAAGTTTGGACTCTCTTAAGATGTATTCCAATAAGACTTTATTTGTACCTTTCTGCAAACCTCATCGTATTGTATGGATTGGTGTACGTTTATCTTGAGTTGTAAGCTTATTTGACTCATAACTATCTATAATCTCATATCGACTAGATGTATCAATCGTCGCCATTGCACTACTTATTTTACTACCGTTATCATTTTACGACTATTTTGTTAACATATCATAAGTAGTTTGTTACCTTGCTACCCTCTATTAAAAATAAGAAATTTTGTCGTTATTAACATACAAATAGTTTGCAATTATCTTACAGCCCATTTTGCTCTCACACTAATGAGCTATTTTGCTATTATAAACTACAACTTTGCTATACCTTGCAAATAATAAATTATTTTTAAATTACCCTAAAGGACTATTTTGCAAAACACCGTACAAACTATTCTGCTATCACTCGGTAAACTAATTACTCCCTTAGAAAAGTATTTTATGCTGCCATCTCATAAACGGAATAACCAATATTTTTCCTTTTTAACTAAACCCAGCATTGCATCATCGGACCTTAATTATACAAAGTCTGATCACCTGTGTATAATTCAGGTAGGACCATACTATGCTAGGATTGGTTGCCTTAAATTTTTATCAAAAGTCAAAGTCTTTAGTTTCAAGAAATCAAAACTCACGTGTGTAAGTACATAAAAGTAGTGCAAAGTCATGGCATCCGTACTAGCAATCAAGGAAACCAGTTGGGCACCAATACAATCTTAACACTTAGAATCAGCCTTGTCTCACAACCTATTCTAAACCGAAGGGATAAATTCCACCACTAGCTATCATGAGGCCATCTACCAGGAGCACGACCACGATCAATGAGATTACCGATAATTACAACCTTAGGATTTCATGCGAAACCCAACCTTATAACGCCTCACTACATTTTGCTACTTCCAATTTCGAAGAATCTTCCCGTCAAACAAACAACCTCCGGATTCGATAGCTACCTGATAACTCATAACCCCGTGTGTGACTGAAACATACTCTCCCTTGAAAGCATCTATGTCAATCATTACGACGACTAAACCCAGTTCCTTAATCATACACTCTGCATTGGATACTGGGTACACCACTAAATCAACCAAATGATTGCTAGTGGCAACCAACATCATTCTTCAAAGTTGTACTCTAAAACATTCTAAACTACTCATTCAACATCGACCTCATTCCAGTTTCACTTGGAAGCCCCGATGTCATTAATGGTATGGATTGGATAACCAAGTACCGTGTCATTACCATCTGGGACGAGAAGATCATCCGCGTACCTTAACCTATCCAAATAATGGACCGAGAGGTCAAATGACTTAAGAGAAGTTGTAACCCTATCGTCAAGGTTCGTAGAAACTCTCGAAGATGTCTCGAATTCATGTAGGAATGCGAAAACGAAATCAAGCGTAAATACCCACACCTTTTCTCAAATCCATCGGGTAACTCTAAGTGAAAACCGATGACGGTTTTCTTTCTAAGGCAGGAAGGATGTGACAAACGGTAATTTTCTCACAAATATTTTAATAATAAATGTTAAATTATTATTACTTAACTGTTAAATTAAGCATTTATACGCCTGAATAACTATTTCTGGAAGCAAACCCGCACACTGTAGCATACAGTAACTCGCCAAAACTATTTAACTCTATCAGAAAAAGTGATTTTCCACTTTCTGACATTTACAGACTTCAACGTAATAAAAGCGAGAGGTTATCCCGCTTTTCTTGAAAAACAACACCACACGCGTACCGACACTACCTTAGTAACGACATAAATTCAATAATTGATACTCAGAGTCAATAATGGTATATTTATATTAATTTTATAAAAACGTTCTCAGAAATTATATTTTTACGCATTTACGCCAAACCGGAGTACCACGTTTACTCCGGTGCTCAATGGGACACGGGGTACACACGATACACTCTCTCCTTCCCAAGAGGTACAGTCGCTATCATTCCCATCTCCCCAGGGTCAACGAGGTGAGAAGATTTTTAGAAATTGAAGAAGAGGGCGAGTTTAGCTCGAAACGGATTCTTCCCACCTCTCAAGACCAAAAAGTGTGTCGAAGATTTTCTTTATTGTTCTCTTTTTATTGTAAACCGATTTCCAGTAGATCCACACACTCAAACACATCACAATAGTTTTTCAAGATCTTAGGATACGGGAGTATCGGACTACAAATTAGTGGTGTGTGGATTTGCCAGAAACCGGATTCGGGTTTTGATCTTTCTTTGGTTTCCTTGTTAACCGACTCTAACTTTTGTAAGAATCTCAAACCCTTGTTTGATGTTTTCATTCGGATGTGTATATGTTTTTGTAATTTATTGAAATCTAGATTTGTTATGATTCTTGATGATTGTTTTATTCGAATATGGGTGTACTTGTATGTTTTCATTAGTTCTTGTTAAGTCGACTAGTTGTTATACTTTTCCAAACCGATTTGTAATTAAGCTGTTATGTTTTCGAGGTTAAAAACGGATTTAAAAACGATTTGACAAGAGTTCGTGTGGTTAAAAACTTAAAAGAAAAAAATGGTGTTTGTTTGAGTTCGGATCGTATACGGGTCGAGTCGGGTTGACCCGGATATAGTCAAGGGTTGTTCTTGTTCTAGAGTATGAGTAATATCTTGATATCGTTATTATTGTTTTGTAAATGGTTTAGGATTAAGACCCGTTAGGAAGTTTGTTTGTTTTGTTCGATCCACAGTTAACCGAGAGGGTGTGGTGGTTTCGTCTTCATAAGTCATAGGTTGAAGGCAAATAGAAAAAAGGGTGTTTATTTGATCTTCTGGTTCTCGGTCACCATGTGGAGACCCACTTCGGTCATGGTTTGTCTCGAGTTTACGTCGCATTGGTTATGTGTTATGAGTTTTCTTTGGATTGTTGGTTCGACCACACCCACACACGGTGTTGGTTTGCGTTGGGTTAATCTCGGATACAGTCAAAACCACAAAGGGTGCGTTATGTTTATTTGTCTCGGTCTAGCAATCACACCATAAGGGGCGTGAGTTTGGATAGTTGGTTCAGTTGTTTGTTGTTTTTTTTAGTTCCAGGAAAACACACCCACGAAGGGTGTGTTGTGTTAGCATTATGTTTATATAACACACATGGAGTGTGTTCACTTTGCTTGGTCAAAAGGGGTCTCAAGCCCTTGCACTAAAGGCACAATTGGTTCGAGTCTTATTTACAAAGTCAAAAGGGTTCATTTCCCTCTTGACTGGCCACTCGAGCTCAATATACGAGCATTGGATTACACACTGCTGTTAGTATACATTCAACACACTAGTTGCGTTTACATACTGGCTGTGTTGATTTGCTTCACAAACTGGGTCAAAGCCCATTTACCACTAAATAGAGTCTGTTTGGTTCTGTCAGCCCACCAGGGCGTGTTAGATTTTTTGTTACAACTTAGGCCACAGCCCACTCCACCGTGTTTAAGGGTGCGTTCGATTTGCTGATTTATTACGACTAATCGCGACTTACCTCGACTCATTATTATTTCACGACTCAATTGATTCACTAGTATCAAATCATACTTATAATATGGAAACAAAAATGTAAAACTATAAGTCCTACTCTATTAAATATTAAGCCAAACTAAAAACATAAGTGTTAACTTAAATTAAGGCTTTTGATTTATACCACTTTATCTAGGCTCAACATGACCCGTTTTAACTTATAAGAACCTAACTAAGTTTAATAAGTAATGTAAGTGGTTTATTTTCTAGTATAGAAATTCTAATACATGTGTATTATTCTCGGGAAAACTAAAAAGTATATAGGGGTAATGCCCGATTTTTGTGAAAGTTCTATACACTCTAAAAATATAATTTCCCATCTATTAGCTTATATTAAATACAAAAACCTCAATGAAACCTTTACTTGACAATAATTAATTATATACTTTTATTTATATGATTAACTAATGTTTTATATATACAAATATATGTACATTTGGTGATATACATTGTGACAAATCCTAATTTCATGTCATTTTCCAAACTTCGAAAATTTACTATTCACATATTACTATTCATCATTTCACTATTCATCATTTTTGAAGTTAGTTTGCGCCTTTAAGATGTTTTCAAAAAATTTACTATTCACGAAACACAATTCATTCCCGGAGGGAAATCACTATTCATGGTTATCATTCATCATTTCGTAAACTAGGTTTACGGGTATTCAAAATTCGTGTAACATTTAGGGATTAGTTGCGTATTCATGGAACATCACTAATGACACATCATATAGGCTATAGTAGTCTACATATCATCAGTAACATCATTTTCATGTTAGGGCATTCACGGGTTTACATATTTTCAATTCACGTAAATTTATTTATTAAATAAACGTTATCACTCGATCATTTATTTTGAACAATATACCCGACACTCCCGACTATGATCCTAATATATTCTCACACTTATTATAATGATATAAAAATTATATTACTAGTTAACCCGGTATTTTGATATTTTTTACTATATTTTTAAATAGCACTTCAAGAACACTAAAAAGCTTCATCATCTTCCTCCCATTCTCCTTGTGGTTCGGCCATTGTAAGAAGAAGAAGAAAAATCCATCAAGATTTCAAGATCAAGTAATTTACAAGTTCTATTAGTGATTCTAGTTAAGGTTTTGGCATAAAACCCTTGAAGTAATTAAGTATTTCACCTCAAAAACTCTTCATAATCAAGTAAGTGTTCCAAATAATTTTTCTACCCTTTCATACTTCCATTTAATCTATTTTGATGTTCTAGTTGCAAAGCATACAAATATAGTTATGTTATATACCACTTAACACATATTTTTGTCGCTAAAATAAGTTTAAAGAATTTTATTAGTAATCTTATGAACTCCATCATTTTTGGTGAAGATTAGGAACCCATGACACCCTAAGAAGGTGTATGTTAGGTTTAGAATAGCGTTGGAGTTGATTGGAAGTGATTTGTACAAGTGGTGAACTAATAAAAATGGTTTTAACAAAATATAGACGAGGTTCTGTCCGTTTTTGCAAAAATCTGGAAATCTCAGTTGACCGTTGGTTATTTTGGTTAAACATTTAGAAAATACTCTTAAAAATGAAGCCGTGGCCGCTGGAATGAGTAAAAACGAGCTTACGACGAGAAAGATACGTAAATTCTAAGTTTAATGACTAAAAACTATTTTCTGAAAAATAGGGTACTGTTACACGATTTTAAACGGTTAAAACAAGGCATTGGATGCGAACTAGATGAGCCGACATATCAAAAATCTATTAGTTAACTGTAATACGAAGCCGAGGACATAAAGAACGTAGAAAACTAGCTTATAACGACCAAGATACAAGCGTTTGAAACCCGACGTTCACAACACATTTTTATCAGCTATTTATTAAAAATGTTTCTAAGTGTAAAACTGTTTTTGTAAGTAGCCATGTTGAGAGCCAATTTTCTCATTGATCGAGTTAGTTTGAGACATTAACCCCTTGAAGTAAAATCAAGTACTCCCGACCTTCTTTCTAATAGTTAAAATAGAATTATGTTCAGGTTGATTCTCTACTCGATTTCTAAAGATTTCAAGAATTCATGAGTGTGTACAAAATCGTTGCAAGAACATTCACATGTATATCACCTCGTGAACCACCGTCTAGAAGCACGCCAGATAATCAAAACACAACCTCCAGTTTTCATTTTATGACAAGCCACTTTATAGCGCCTACTTTTAGGAAACGTCTTTATTACGTCTCACTCTTCTTTCGTTGTTTTGATGAATTATGCCGCCAAAGAAAGCTATACCAGCTATGACACCAGCTGCTATCCGAAAACTTGTTGCCGATAGTATAGAGGCAGCACTAGTAACCAAAAGAGAGGTCGTAGCTGCTCGGGCTGCTTAAGCCGCTTCTCAGGCAGAAACAGCAGAAGCTGCAGGGCTGGCTGCTAATGGTACTAATGTTCATAAATGTACATACAAGGACTTTAAGAGTGGCGATCCCACAAAATTCAAAGCCACCGAAGGAGCCACTGCTATGATCTGTTGGTTTGAGAAGACGTAATCTGTATTTCTTCTATGCAATTGTCCAGATGACAGCAAGGTAAAGTTTGCTACCAGTACCCTCATTGATGAAGCTATGTCATGGTGTAATTATTATGCACGGCCTATTGGTATGGAAAACGTTTACAAGCTCACGTGGGAAGAATTCAAAAAGCTACTGAGTAAGAAGTTTTGTGCACGCACCGAAGTAAAGAAGCTGGAAACAGAATTTTATGAGTTGGTAACTACAGGTAATGAGATCGAAACCTACATCAGGAGATTTCGAGAGTTGGCCACGCTATGTCCAACTATGGTTCCAGATAACGAGAAGTTGTTGGAAAACTTCATTGGTGGGCTACCACATAGCATCCGTGGGGATGTAACTGCTTTTGATCCACACATACTAGACGAAGCTATCAGAATATCTCAAAAGCTTATGGCTCAAGTGGTAAAGAAGGGAACTACTATCAACAACAACAACCATAGCAACAACGAAAACAAGAGGAAAATGGATGAAAACCAAGCAAACGATCAAGTATGGCAGCAAAACAAAGGACAAGAAGTGGTTAGCGCCTATGTTGCAGGACCGAGCACCAAGAAAAGATATGCGGGGAATTTACCCTACTGCAACACATGCAATCTCCATCACCTAAGTCATTGCAGTGAACCATGTGGGTTGTGCAAGAAGCGTGGCCACCAAACCAAGGACTGTAGGAATCCCGCAAATCAGAGGATCCTGGGAAGTTGCTTTGAATGTAGGAACATAGGACACTTCAGGAAGGACTGCCCGGAGCTGAAGAACAAGAAACCGGAAGCCTAAACTCTCTAGTGTTGTATTTCTTTTGAGTTTCACTTTAAGTTCTATCGTATAAGTTTCATGTACTATTACGAAATCCTATCTAATGAATGATTTATCTTTTAACACCACAATGCAACACAAATATCAACATCTTTTCACCAAATCCACTCCAGAGGCCAACACTAACTGAATTCAGGGACTGAATTCCTTTTAGGGTGGAAGACTGTGACAAATCGTAATTTCAGGCCATTTTTTGAACTTCAAAAATTTACTATTCACAGATTACTATTCATCATTTTTGATGTCAGTTTGCGACTTTGAGATGTTTTCAAAAAATTTACTATTCATGAAACACTATTCATTCGCGGAGGGAAATCACTATTCATGGTTATCATTCATTATTTCGTAAACTAGGTTTACGGGTATTCAAAATTCGTGTAACCTTTAGGGACTAGTTGCATATTCATGGAACATCACTAAGGATACATCATATAGGCTAGAGTAGTCTACATATCATCAGTAACATCATTTTCGTGTTAGGGCATTCACGGGTTTACATATTTTCAATTCACGTAAATTTATTTATTAAATAAACGTTATCACTTGATCATTTATTTTGAACAATATACCCGACACTCCCGACTATGATCCTAATATATTCTCGCACTCATTATAATGATATAAAAATTATATTATTAGTTAACCCGGTATTTTGATATTTTTTACTATATTTTTAAATAGCACTTCAAGAACACTAAAAAGCTTCATCATCTTCCTCCCATTCTCCTTGTGGTTCGGCCATTGTAAGAAGAAGAAGAAAAATCCATCAAGATTTCAAGATCAAGTAATTTACAAGTTCTATTAGTGATTCTAGTTAAGGTTTTGGCATAAAACCCTTGAAGTAATTAAGTATTTCACCTCAAAAACTCTTCATAATCAAGTAAGTGTTCCAAATAATTTTTCTACCCTTTCATACTTCCATTTAATCTATTTTGATGATCTAGTTGCAAAGCATACAAATATAGTTATGTTATATACCACTTAACACATATTTTTGTCACTAAAATAAGTTTAAAGAATTTTATTAGTAATCTTATCAACTCCATCATTTTTGGTGAAGATTAGGAACCCATGACACCCTAAGAAGGTGTATGTTAGGTTTAGAATAGCGTTGGAGTTGATTGGAAGTGATTTGTACAAGTGGTGAACTAATAAAAATGGTTTTAACAAAATATAGACGAGGTTCTGTCCGTTTTTGAAAAAATCTGGAAATCTCAATAGACCATGGGTTATTTTGGTTAAATATTTAGAAAATACTCTTAAAAATGAAGCCGTGGCCGCTGGAATGAGTAAAAACGAGCTTACGACGAGAAAGATATGTAAATTCTAAGTTTGACGACTAAAAACTATTTTCTGAAAAATAGGGTGCTGTTACACGATTTTCAACGGTTATAATGAGGCGTTGGATGCGAACTAGATGAGCCGACGTATCAAAAATCTATTAGTTAACTGTAATACGAAGCCGAGGACATAAAGAACGTAGAAAACTAGCTTATAACGACCAAGATACAAGCTTTTGAAACCCGACGTTCACAAAACATTTTTATCAGCTTTTTATTAAAAATGTTTCTTAGTGTAAAACTGTTTTTGTGAGTAGCCATGTAGAGAGCCAATTTTCTCATTGATCGAGTTAGTTTGAGACATTAACCCCTTGAAGTAAAATCAAGTACTCCCGACCTTCTTTCTAAATTGACCAGCCGTTCGTCAATCGGACTTGTAACGAGTAAAATACGACCTTTCAAATATACCCGAAAACTGCACAAAAACAGTAAATTTAGCCCGACTACCTAACTTAACAATTATTTATCTTTATAATCGGGACACGTATGGACAAAATTTCGATGATACGAATTTAAGATGTTGTTACAAGCTTTCTAAAAACACGGAGATCGTTTCCTAACACTCAATATTCACCAACTTACGACTAGCTTTGCGAGGCTACTTAGTCATTTTGAGAAATTTATCAAAGTGTCCTAATTACGACGAAAAACTCTATTATTTTTCTATAAATCACCAAACGACTATCGTAGGAGGCCGTTACAACATATATACACGTAAAATGTTTTGTGACTTAACAAGACGTCAAAAAAATATACTTTTCGACGACAAACGTTATTTCTAAGTTTCACGAGTGGTATCGATAATATACATATTTGCATGTGTAGCATCATTTCATGACTCACATTAAATCATATCATTCATATTAGGTTGCGGTTAGAGATCGTGCCTCATTTCAGTGTATCCACTTTTGTCATCATAACTATTGCATCAGGTGAGTTCATGGCCCCTACTTTTACTTGTTTTATAACCGTTTTGGGGGAGAATACATGCTCGTTTATATTTAAACTCTATGCTCATTTTACTTGAAACGTGAAATGTTTGCCCAAATATTACTAATTGATTGAAACCCTTGATTTGTTACTCGAAAGTATTATGTGTTATTTGTTACACACCTGAATGTTTTCTTATGGACACCCGTGCACTAAACCATTAATTGCCTATGTTATGACCCGTTAAGCGTGAATGTTGTGAATAGATCTATTGGGATTAAACTCCCCATCCGGGTGGTGTTTCCCCACTTGACTGGCATGTCAAACGGATGTATAATCATTTGAGGAGCCTTGGATGTCCTAGGTGGACATCTACCAGAAACTTTGGGTGTCCAGGTGGTTTCCCCACTTGACTGGTATGTCAAACGGATGCCTACCAGAAACTTTGGGTGTCCGGGTGGTTTCCCCACTTGACTGGTATGTCAAACGGATGCCTACCAGAAACTTTGAGTGTCCAGGTGGTTTCCCCACTTGACTGGTATGTCAAACATATACTCAAACTAGATATCTTAAGGCTTCGGTGTCATGAACTTAATACGATAATAACCCTATCTATATTTGGAATATAGTGGTCTTTGATTTCTTGTGGTCCATATGATACTTGTTGTTTATTTGGCAGTGGGTTGTAAACACACAGGTTGCAAGTCTTGTATGGGCGGGGCTTGGGACTGAGTGGATTTATAATGCCTTTGCTGGGAAATCTTCATTCAAATGCTTTATAGTTAAACTAAACCTATAAACTCACCAACCTCGTGTTGACCCTTTTAGCATGTATTTTCAGGTTCTCAAAGTGTTAACTCACCTATGGCGGCTTTTGGCATGGTATGGCATGGTTATAGGATCAAGATTCTCTGATAAATATTTGGGACCGCTTAACTTATTTATGGGCCTATTTCCGCACTACTTTTTAACAATGTAGATTTAACACTTTTGTTAATGAAATTTATTCTAAATGATTGAGGTAAAAACCGTTCTTTGTACTTGTGTTGTGATACTAATTGAGTAGCACCCCAGCGACATGTATGCTTCCGATGGACCCTATTTTAGGGGTGTTACAGATTGGTATCAGAGCCTTGGTTATAGAGAACCGGGTATTTTTAAAACCTGGACTATAACTAATTTTACAAAAACTTAACCCTATGACCGCCACGTGCCTGCCTGCCAAGCTGATGCCTCATTTGTGGGTTGTTGCTGACATATTTGATGAGATTTGTGTCTTATTATCGGATCCAGTACACCCACTTATTCTCATTGATTATTATAATTGCCTTCCATATATGCATGCTCATGTATCGTATATTTCACTACATTACACCTTTCCTTACGTAATCTCATTATTCGACCTCGAGTTTGGTCACTTGCCTTAGTCTTTTAAAACGGCTTCTAAATGCGAGGGACATATTATTAGTATAACTGAGCTGAGTATTTCAAAATTCATTGAACCTCGGTGGAATATAGACTGGTCATCTATATTCGATCAGGGGCAAGGGGACATAGCCTGACCACCTATGTCCGACTCAAAGATGAATTTTGCAATACTGGGAAAAGTTATAATAGAATTATGTTCAGGTTGATTCTCTACTCGATTTCTAAAGGTTTCAAGAATTCCTGTGTGTGTACACAATCGTCGCAAGAACATTCACATCTACATCACCTCGTGAACCACCGTCTAGAAGCATGCCAGCTAATCATAACACAACCTCCAGTTTTCATTTTATGACATGCCACTTTTTAGCGCCTTCTTTTAGAAAACGTCTTTATTACGTCTCACTCTTCTTTCCTTGTTTTGAAGAATTATGCCGCCAAAGAAAGCTACTCCAGCTATGACACCAGCTGCTATCCGAAAACTTGTTGCCGATAGTATAGAGGCAGCACTAGTAACCAAAAGAGAGGCCGTAGCTGCACGGGCTGCTGAAGCCGCTTCTCGGGCAGAAACAGCAGAAGCTGCAGGGCTGGCTGCTAATGGTACTAATGTTCGTAAATGTACATACAAGGACTTTAAGAGTGGCGATCCCACAAAATTCAAAGGCACCGAAGGAGCAACTGCTATGATCCGTTGGTTTGAGAAGACATAATCTGTATTTCTTCTATGCAATTGTCAAGCTGACAGCAAGGTAAAGTTCGCTACCAATACCTTCATTGATGAAGCTATGTCATTGTGAAATTCTTATGCACAGCCTATTGGTATGGAAAACGCTTACAAGCTCGCGTGGGTAGAATTCAAGAAGCTACTGAGTAAGAAGTTTTGTCCACGCACCGAAATAAAGAAGCTGGAAACAGAATTTTATGAGTTGGTAACTACATGTAATGAGATCGAAACCTACATCTGGAGATTTCAAGAGTTGGCCGCGCTATGTCCAACTATGGTTCTAGATAACGAGAAGTTGTTGGAAAACTTCATTGGTGGGCTACCACATAGCATCCGTGGGGATGTAACTGCTTTTGATCCACACACACTAGACGAAGCTATCAGAATATCTCAAAAGCTTATGGCTCAAGTGGTGAAGAAGGGAACTACTGTCAACAACAACAACCACAGCATCAACGACAACAAGAGGAAAAGGGATGACAACCAAGGAAACGATCAAGTACGGCAGCCAAACAAAGGACAAGAATTGGTTAGAGCCTATGCTGCAGGACCGCGCACCAAGAAAAGATATGCTGAGAATTTACCCTACTGCAACACATGCAATCTCCATCACATAGGTCATTGCAGCGAACCGTGTGGGTTGTGCAAGAAGCGTGGCCACCAAACCGAGGACTGTAGGAATCCCGCAAATCAGAGGATCCCAGGAAGTTGCTTTGAATGTGGGAACATAGGACACTTCAGGAAGGACTGCCCGGAGCTGAAGAACAAGAAACCAGAAGCCTAAACTCTCTAGTGTTGATTCTTTGCGTTCACTAATTCATCGTATATTCTGATATTACGAAATCCTATCTAATGATGGTTTATCTTTTAACACCGCAATGCGACACAAATATCCACATCTTTTCACTAAATCCACTACAGAGACCAACACTAACTGAATTCAGGGACTGAATTCCTTTTAGGGTGGAAGACTGTGACAAATCATAATTTCAGGTCATTTTCCAAACTTCAAAAATTTACTATTCACGGATTACTATTCATCATTTCATTATTCATCATTTTTGAAGTCAGTTTGCGACTTTGAAATGTTTTCAAAAAATTTACTATTCACAAAATACTATTCATTCCCGGAGGGAAATCACTATTCATGATTATCATTCATCATTTTGTAAACTAGGTTTATGGGTATTCAAAATTTGTGTAACCTTTAGGGATTAGCTGCGTACTCATTGAACATCACTAAGGACACATCATATAGAGTAGAGTACTCTACATATCATCAGTAACATCATTTTCATGTTTGGGCATTAACGGGTTTACATATTTTCAATTTACGTAAATTTATTTATTAAATAAAGGTTATCACTTGATCATTTATTTTGAACAATATACCCGACACTCCCGACTATGATCCTAATATATTCTCACACTCATTATAATGATATGAAAATTATATTATTAGTTTACCCGGTGTTTTGAAATTTTTTACTATATATACCGTTAAAAGCTTATAACTACGACGGTTTGCGAAATTTCAACACGATAACCATTTGAACACCCGATACTTGCGAGAGATATAATTTTATGACTATGTCACACTTTATTTTGTTCCGTTAAAATTTATTTCTAGCTGACTCAATACCCGATAACACAATATCCTAGCCAAATCTTAATTAAATCACACCTAAAAATCCAAGTTACTTACATTATTCCTTCACCCCATCCCCTTTTGCCCCCCCCCTACCACCCCCATTACAACTTTGAAAACTTCCTACTAACCTCATTAATTACATGTACTTGTTGTCCAAAAACATCCTATAACTAGTAATCACTACTACATTTTTACATAGCACTTCAAGAACACTAAAAAGCTTCATCATCTTCCTCCCATTCTCCTTGTGGTTCGGCCATTGAAAGAAGAAGAAGAAAAATCCATCAAGATTTCAAGATCAAGTAATTTACAAGTTCTATTAGTGATTCTAGTTAAGGTTTTGGCATAAAACCCTTGAAGTAATTAAGTATTTCACCTCAAAAACTCTTCATAATCAAGTAAGTGTTCTAAATAATTTTTCTACCCTTTCATACTTCCATTTAATCTATTTTGATGTTCTAGTAGCAAAGTATACAAATATAGTTATGTTATATACCACTTAACACATATTTTTGTCACTAAAATGAGTTTAAAGAATTTTATTAGTAATCTTATGAACTCCATCATTTTTGGTGAAGATTCGGAACCCATGACACCCTAAGAATGTGTATGGTAGGTTTAGAATAGCGTTGGTGTTGATTGGAAGTGATTTGCACAAGTGGTGAACTAATAAAATGGTTTTAACAAAATATAGATGAAGTTCAGTCCGTTTTTGCAAAAATCTGGAAATCTCAGTAGACCATGGGTTATTTTGGTTTACATATTTAGAAAATACTCTTAAAAACGAAGCCGGGGCCGCTGAAATGAGTAAAAACGAGCTAACGACGAGAAAGATACGTAAATTCTAAGTTTGACAACTAAAAACTATTTTCTGAAAAATAGTGTGCTGTTAAACGATTTTCAACGTTTAAAACGAGGCGTTAGACGCGAACTTGATGAGCGAACATACCAAAAATCTATTAGTTAACTGTAATACGAAGCGGAGGACATAAAGAACGTAGAAAACTAGCTTATAACGACCAAGATACAAATGTTTGAAACCCGACGTTCACAACACATTTCTATCAGCTTTTATTAAAAATGCTTCTAAGTGAAACTATTTTTGTGAGTAGCCATGTCGAGAGCCAATTTTTTCATTGATCGAGTCAGTTTTAGACATTAACCCCTCGAAGTAAAATCAAGTACTCCCGGCCTACTTTCTAAATTGACCAGCCGTTCGTCAATCGGACTTGTTACGAGGGAAATACGACCTTTCAAATATACTCGAAAACTGCACAAAAACAGTAAATTTAGCTCGACTACCTAACTTAACAATTATTTATCTTTATAATCGGGACACGTATGGACAAAATTTCGATGATACGAATTTAAGATGTTGTTACAAGCTTTCTAAAAACACGGAGATCGTTTCCTAACACTCAATATTCACCAACTTACGACTAGCTTTGCGAGGCTACTTAGTCATTTTGAGAAATTTATCAAAGTGTCCTAATTACGACGAAAAACTCTATTATTTTTCTATAAATCACCAAACGACTATCGTAGGAGGCCGTTACAACATATATACACGTAAAATGTTTTGTGACTTAACAAGACGTCAAAAAAATATACTTTTTGACGATAAACGTTATTTCCAAGTTTCACGAGTGGTATCGATAACATACGTATTTGCATGTGTAGCATCATTTCATGACTCACATTAAATCATATCATTCATATTAGGTTGCGGTTAGAGATTGCGCCTCAATTTAGTGTATCCACTTTTGTAATCATAACTATTGCATCAGGTGAGTTCATGGCCCCTACTTATACTTGTTTTATAACCGTTTTGGGGGAGAATACATGCTCGTTTATATTTAAACTCTATGCTCATTTTACTTGAAACGTGAACTGTTTGCCCAAATATTACTAATTGATTGAAACCCTTGATTTGTTACTCGAAAGTATTATGTGTTATTTGTTACACACCTGAATGTTTTCTTATGGACACCCGTGCACTAAACCATTAATTGCCTATGTTATGACCCGTTATGCGCGAATGTTGTGAATAGATCTATTGGGATTGAACTCCCCGTCCGGGTGGGGTTTCCCCACTTGACTGGCATGTCAAACGAATGTATAATCATTTGAGGAGCCTTGGATGTCCTAGGTAGACATCTACCAGAAACTTTGGGTGTCCGGGTGGTTTCTCCACTTGACTGGTATGTCAAACGGATGCCTACTAGAAACTTTGGGTGTCCGGGTGGTTTCCCCACTTGACTGGTATGTCAAACGGATGCCTACCAGAAACTATGAGTGTCCGGGTGGTTTTCCCACTATACTGGTATGTCAAACGTATACTCAAACTAAATATCTTAAGGCTTCGGTGTCATGAACTTAATACGACAGTAACCCTATCTATATTTGGAATATAATGGTCTTTGATTTCTTGTGGTCCATATGATACTTGTTGTTTATTTGGCAGTGGGTTGTAAACACACAGGTTGCAAGTCTTGTATGGGCGGGGCTTGGGACCGAGTGGATTTATAATGCCTTTGCTGGAAAATCTTCATTCAAATGCTTTACAGTTAAACTAAACCTATGAACTTACCAACCTCGAGTTGACCCTTTTAGCATGTATTTTCAGGTTCTCAAAGTGTTAACTCACCTATGGCGGCTTTTGGCATAGTATGGCATGGTTATAGGATCAAGATGCTCTGATAAACATTTGGGACCGCTTAACTTACTTATGGGCCTATTTCCGCACTACTTTTTAATAATGTAAATTTAACACTTTTGTTAATGAAATTTATTCTAAATGATTGAGGTAAAAACCGTTCTTTATACTTGTGTTGTGATACCAATTGAGTAGCACCCCAGCGACATGTATGCTTCTGCTAGACCCTATTTTGGGGGTGTTACAGATTGGTATCAGAGCCTTGGTTATAAAGAACTGGGTATTTTTAAAACCTGAACTATAACTACTTTTACAATAACTTAACCCTATGACCGCCACGTGCCTGCCTGCCAAGCTGATGCCGCATTTGTGGGTTGTTGTTGGCATATTTGATGAGATGTGTGTCTTATTATCGGATCCATTACACCCACTTATTCTCATTGATTACTATAATTGTCTTCCATATAAGCATGCTCACGTATCGTATATGTCACCACGTTACGCCTTTCCTTACGTAATCTCATTATTCGACCTAGAGTATGGTCACTTGGCTTAGTCTTTTAAAATGGCTTCTAAATCCGAGGGACATATTATTAGTATAACTGAGCTGAGTATTTCAAAATTCATTGAACCTCGGTGGAATATAGACTGGTCATCTATATTTGATCAGGGACAGTGGGACATAGCCAGACCACATATGTCCGACTCAGAGATGAATTTTGAAATACTGGGAATAGTTATAATAGAATTATGTTCAGGTTGATTCTCTACTCGATTTCTAAAGGTTTCAAGAATTCATGTGTGTGTACACAATCGTTGCAAGAACATTCACATGTACATCACCTCGTGAACCACCGTCTAGAAGCACGCCAGCTAATCATAACACAACCTCCAGTTTTCATTTTATGACAAGCCACTTTATAGCGCCTACTTTTAGGAAACGTCTTTATTACGTCTCACTCTTCTTTCCTTGTTTTGAAGAATTATGCCGCCAAAGAAAGCTACTCCAGCTATGACACCAGCTGCTATCCGAAAACTTGTTGCCGATAGTATAGAGGCAGCACTAGTAACCAAAAGAGAGGTCGTAGCTGCTCGGGCTGCTGAAGCCGCTTCTCAGGCAGAAACAGCAGAAGCTGCAGGGCTGGCTGCTAATGGTACTAATGTTCATAAATGTACATACAAGGACTTTAAGAGTGGCGATCCCACAAAATTCAAAGCCACCGAAGGAGCCACTGCTATGATCCGTTGGTTTGAGAAGACGGAATCTGTATTTCTTCTATGCAATTGTCCAGATGAAAGCAAGGTAAAGTTTGCTACCAGTACCCTTATTGATGAAGCTATGTCGTGGTGTAATTCTTATGCACAGCCTATTGGTATGGAAAACGTTTACAAGCTCGCGTGGGAAGAATTCAAGAAGCTACTGAGTAAGAAATTTTGTGCACGCACCGAAGTAAAGAAGCTGGAAACAGAATTTTATGAGTTGGTAACTACAGGTAATGAGATCGAAACCTACATCAGGAGATTTCAAGAGTTGGTCGCGCATTGTCCAACTATGGTTCCAGATAACGAGAAGTTGTTGGAAAACTTCATTGGTGGGCTACCACATAGCATCCGTGGGGATGTAACTGCTTTTGATCCACACACACTAGATGAAGCTATCAAAATATCTCAAAAGCTTATGGCTCAAGTGGTGAAGAAGGGAACTACTGTCAACAACAACAACCATAGCAACAACGACAACAAGAGGAAAAGGGATGAAAACCAAGCAAACGATCAAGTACGGCAGCCAAACAAAGGACAAGAAGTGGTTAGAGCTTATGCTGCAGGACCGCGCACCAAGAAAAGATATGCTGGGAATTTACCCTACTGCAACACATGCAATCTCCATCACCTAGGTCATTGCAGTGAACCATGTGGGTTGTGCAAGAAGCGTGGCCACCAAACCAAGGACTGTAGGAATCCCGCAAATCAGAGGATCCCGGGAAGTTGCTTTGAATGTGGGAACATAGGACACTTCAGGAAGGACTGCCCGGAGCTGAAGAACAAGAAACCAGAAGCCTAAACTCTCTAGTGTTGTATTTCTTTTGCGTTTCACTTTAAGTTCTATCGTATAAGTTTCATGTACTATTACGAAATCCTATCTAATGAATGGTTTATCTTTTAACACCACAATGCAACACAAATATCCACATCTTTTCACCAAATCCACTCCAGAGGCCAACACTAACTGAATTCAGGGACTGAATTCCTTTTAGGGTGGAAGACTGTGACAAATCATAATTTCAGGCCATTTTCCAAACTTCAAAAATTTACTATTCACGGATTACTATTCATTATTTCACTATTCATCATTTTTGAAGTCAGTTTGCGACTTTGAGATGTTTTCAAAAAATTTACTATTCATGAAACACTATTCATTCCCGGAGGGAAATCACTATTCATGGTTATCATTCATCATTTCGTAAACTAGGTTTACGGGTATTCAAAATTCGTGTAACCTTTAGGGACTAGCTGCGTATTCATGGAACATCACTAAGGACACATCATATAGGCTAGAGTAGTCTACATATCATCAGTAACATCATTTTCATGTTAGGGCATTCCCGGGTTTACATATTTTCAATTCACGTAAATTTATTTATTAAATAAACGTTATCACTTGATCATTTATTTTGAACAATATACCCGACACTCCCGACTATGATCCTAATATATTCTCACACTCATTATAAAGATATAAAAATTATATTATTAGTTTACCCGGTGTTTTGAAATTTTTTACTATATATACCGTTAAAATCTTATAACTACGATGGTTTGCGAAATTTCAACACGATAACTATTTGAACACCCGATACTTGCGAGAGATGTGATTTTATAATTTTTATGACTTTGTCATACTTTATTTTGTTCCGTTAAAATTTATTTCTAGCTGACTCAATAACCGATAAGACAATATCCTAGCCAAATCTTAACAAAATCACACCTAAAAGTCCAAGTTACTTACGTTATTCCGTCACCCCATCCCCTTTTGCCGCCTCCCCCCCCCCCTACCACCCCCATTACCACTTTGAAAACTTCCTACTAACTTCATTAATTACATGTACTTGTTGTCCAAAAACATACTATAACTAGTTATCACTACTACATTTTTACATAGCATTTCAAGAACACTAAAAAGCTTCATCATCTTCCTCCCATTCTCCTTGTGGTTTGGCCATTGTAAGAAGAAGAAGAAAAATCCATCAAAATTTCAAGATCAAGTAATTTACGAGTTCTATTAGAGATTCTAGTTAAGGTTTTGGCATAAAACCCTTGAAGTAATTAAGTATTTCACCTCAAAAACTCTTCATAATTAAGTAAGTGTTCTAAATAATTTTTCTACCCTTTCATACTTCCATTTAATCTATTTTGATGTTCTAGTAGCAAAGCATACAAATATAGTTATGTTATATACCACTTAACACATATTTTTATCACTAAAATGAGTTTAAAGAATTTTATTAGTAATCTTATGAACTCCATCATTTTTGGTGAAGATTAGGAACCCATGACACCTTGAGAAGGTGTATGGTAGGTTTAAAATAGTGTTGGTGTTGATTGGAAGTGATTTGTACATGTGGTGAACTAATAAAAATGGTTTTAACAAAATATATACGAGGTTCCGTCCGTTTTTGGCAAAATCTGGAAATCTCAGTAGACCGTGGGTTATTTTGGTTTAAATATTTAGAAAATAGTCTTAAAAACAAAGCCGTGGCCGCTGGAATGAGTAAAAACGAGCTTACGACGAGAAAGATACGTAAATTCTAAGTTTGATGACTAAAAACTATTTTCTGAAAAATAAGGTGCTGTTACACGATTTTCAACGGTTAAAACGAGGCGTTGGACCCGAACTAGACGAGCCGAAATATCAAAAATCTATTAGTTAACTGTAATACGAAGCCGAGGACATAAAGAACGTAGAAAACTAGCTTATAACGACCAAGAGACAAGCGTTTGAAACCCGACGTTCACAACACATTTTTATCAGTTTTTTATTAAAAATGTTTCTAAGTGTAAAACTGTTTTGTGAGTAGCCATGTTGAGAGCCAATTTCCTCATTGATCGAGTCAGTTTGAGACATTAACTACTTGAAGTAAAATCAAGTACTCCCGGCCTACTTTCTAAATTGACCAGCCGTTCGTCAATCGGACTTGTAACGAGTAAAATACAACCTTTCAAATATACCCGAAAACTGCACAAAAACAGTAAATTTAGCCCGACTACCTAACTTAACAATTATTTATCATTATAATCGGGACACGTATGGACAAAATTTCGATGATACGAATTTAAGATGTTGTTACAAGCTTTCTAAAAACACGGAGATCGTTTCCTAACACTCAAAATTCCCCAACTTACGACTAGCTTTGCGAGGCTACTTAGTCATTTTCAGAAATTTATCAAAGTGTCCTAATTACGACGAAAAACTCTATTATTTTTCTATAAATCACCAAACGACTATCGTAGGAGGCCGTTACAACATATCTACACGTAAAATGTTTTGTGACTTAACAAGACGTCAAAAAAATATACTTTTCGACGATAAACGTTATTTCCAAGTTTCACGAGTGGTATCGATAATATACATATTTGCATGTGTAGCATCATTTCATGACTCACATTAAATCATATCATTCATATTAGGTTGCGGTTAGAGATCGTGCCTCATTTCAGTGTATCCACTTTTGTCCTCATAACTATTGCATCAGGTGAGTTCATGGCCCCTACTTTTACTTGTTTTATAACCGTTTTGGGGGAGAATACATGCTCGTTTATATTTAAACTCTATGCTCATTTTACTTGAAACGTGAACTGTTTGCCCAAATATTACTAATTGATTGAAACCCTTGATTTGTTACTCGAAAGTATTATGTGTTATTTGTTACACACCTGAATGTTTTCTTATGGACACCCGTGCACTAAACCATTAATTGCCTATGTTCAGACCCGTTAAGCGTGAATGTTGTGAATAGATCTATTGGGATTAAACTCCCCGTCCGGGTGGTGTTTCCCCACTTGACTGGCATGTCAAACGGATGTATAATCATTTGAGGAGCCTTGGATGTCCTAGGTGGACATCTACCAGAAACTTTGTGTGTCCGGGTGGTTTCCCCACTTGACTGGTATGTCAAACGGATGCCTACCAGAAACTTTGGGTGTCCGGGTGGTTTCCCCACTTGACTGGTATGTCAAACGGATGCCTACCAGAAACTTTGAGTGTCCGGGTGTTTTTCCCACTTGACTGGTATGTCAAACGTATACTCAAACTAGATATCTTACGGCTTCGGTGTCATAAACTTAATACGACAATAACCCTATCTATATTTGGAATATAGTGTTCTTTGATTTCTTGTGGTCCATATGATACTTGTTGTTTATTTGGCAGTGGGTTGTAAATACACAGGTTGCAAGTCTTGTATGGGCGGGGCTTGGGACTGAGTGGATTTATAATGCCTTTGCTAGGAAATCTTCATTCAAATGCTTTACAATTAAACTAAACCTATGAACTCACCAACCTCGTGTTGACCCTTTTAGCATGTATTTTCAGGTTCTCAAAGTGTTAACTCACCTATGGCTGCTTTTGGCATGGTATGGCATGGTTATAGGATCAAGATGCTCTGATAAACATTTGGGACCGCTTAACCTACTTATGGGCCTATTTCCGCACTACTTTTTAATAATGTAAATTTAACACTTTTGTTAATGAAATTTATTCTAAATGATTGAGGTAAAAACCGTTCTTTGTACATGTGTTGTGATACCAATTGAGTAGCACCCTAGCGACATGTATGCTTCCGCTGGACCCTATTTTGGGGGTGTTACATACATTTGACAGTAATGTTCTCATAATCCGATGACGTCTAATATTTACTAGTAATTACTTTCCGTATCTCGTCTTTCGGTTATTGTCGAACCGAGGATTTATTCGTCTTCGATACTTTTATTATTGTATACCTATATACTATACACTTCCAAGAGCCAATACTCGCAGATACTTAGAAAACCATTTTTCAAACTTAAATGCTACCACACGAGCAACAATAATGCAACACTTTAAAACCTTGATTTAATTAAAATTTCGTTGAGTCTTAAACTTAATCTGTGAATTAATACATGCCTTACTAATCTAGGTCACGTATTGGTGCCGAACACTATCTGATTTACTGCATTATCTGACTGTTGTTTGCTAAGGTGAGTTTATAGCCCCACTCTATTTATACTCGTTTTACAACTATGGGGTGAGAAACATGGAAAACAAATTTCAGGACCATAATAATGTTCTATTTTCTCAAACCTATTGCGTAGTTAGCCTAAGCCCCGGAACCCACTATTATGCCCACCCTCATGAACCGTTAATTCCCTTTGGGAAGCACGATTGATATAAATAGATCTATTGGGGTGACTCCCCCGTTCGGTTAGCCAAACCGGTCAATGCGAGCATATACCAAGCCGGACTACGAGTGTATTGGGTTAAACACTCGCTATAGGCCCCTAATTATTATTTATGTGCTATAATGTAGCGCATTGAACTGTCGAGCTTCGGTTGCATGAAGTTAGTGCTAGCGTGATGGACTATTTTTTATGGCATTATATGTGTTGTAATGTTCGTACACAAAACTTTCCAAATTTATTATTTTACTACTTCATTTGAAACCTATGAACTCACCAGTTTTTTGCTGACTTTTAGCATATTTTTCTCAGGTGTTTAATCTGTCTGATGGTTGCAAGGTATTGGCATGACATGGGTCATAGACTATTACCCGAAGTGTTTTTACGCATAACTATGACTTGTTTTTATGGGACAACTAAACTCATGGGCCTTATTTTCAGAACTTGAAACTCTATTGTAAACTCCATAAATCTTAAATTAATGTATTTAAACGGAGTATGCATTCCGTTCTTTATTACCTTGTGTTGTGATTACCAATTTTAGTAGCATCCCATGACCCGAATGCTTCCGTAATACCAGATTTGGGGGGTGTTACACACGTTATATGACATGTGTCACTCCCACCTCCACCTCCAGCCCCCGGGATTTTTTTTCCCGCTAAAAAAAAATTTTTTTGGGGCAAAAAATTTTTTTTCCCGCCAAAATTTATACTGCATCACATTTATAAAGTTACTGCATCACAATTATGATTTTAGTGCATGTAGTAACCGTGATGCAGTAAAATCATAATTGTGATGCAGTAACCGTGATGCAGTAAAATCATAATTGTGATGCAGTAACCATGATGCAGTAACCGTGATGCAGTGACTTTATAAATGTGATGTAGTATGAATTTTGGCGGGAAAAAAAACTTTTTTTGGCCCAAAAAAAATTTTCGGCGGGGGAGGGGGGGAGGGTAGGTGACACATGTCATATGATGTGGCATGGGGATGACACATGTCACTCCCACAAATCTTTTCATCCATTGATCAACTTATCCAACGGTTCAAAGGGGTTCTCACAGTTCTCGCATTTGAAATGGTTCTGAAAATAAAGTTCCACTATATATATTATTTTTAAGGATGTCGATTTTATTTAATTTTGTTATAGTATTAGTTTACGTTTAAAAAAATTTTAAGAAAATGTAAGCTTGACGTACATTTTAATTTTTTTTATTTAAAAAAGAAGAAGATTTGTTTTGTTATTTTAAATTTTTAGTATTTTTTTATGGTGTTAGTTAATGGAAAATTATTTCTTAGGACGTCGACTTTTTTTAATTTTGTTATGGTATTAGTTTACGTTTAAATTTTTTTAAGAAAAGGCGAGCTTGATGTACATTTCAATTGTTTTGTTTTTTTTTCAAAGAAGATTTGTTTTGTTATTTTAAATTTTTTAGTATTAGGATAAATTGGCGTAATCTGAAAGGAATAACAAACATCATCTCACAAAAAAAAAAATAAATAAATAAAATAAAATAAAATAAAAACATTTTTACTTAAGTGCAATGGCATTTTACTTAATACCTAAAATGTTTTGGCACTCATTGTCAAAATCTAAGAAATTTTATTTGTTAGGATCTTTCCAAGCTTATTTGCAACAGGTATTTAATTGTCATAATATTCGCATCTATTAATGATTAAACTATGAGTTGGGAAAGCTTTTTATAACTTCACTTTAAACTAAATGAGGTAACAATAAACCTCTGGTGAGCCTTAAGCAATTTCAATCAATTTCCATCCCCTATATTGTCTAACTTGATCTAGACAATTTCTTTTGCTCCATCTCAACACTCGGGTTTGTCTCACCATCTTTCCAGACTTCTTTTTCCCGCTTGCCCAGGCACGGTTTTGGAGATTGTTGACTTGTTCCATATTCCTGATGTGAATGAAGATCAACTCATGCTGCGAATCTTCCTTACTACACTTACTGGAGCTGCTAATACTTGGCTAAGGAATGAGCCAGCTGGATCTATTACTACTTGGGAAATTCTAAAATCCAAGTTCTTGAACAAATACTGTCCAACTTCACGAACTGCAAAAAGAATGGAGGAAATCAATAACTTTAAGCAAGAGCCTGATGAAACTCTTTACAGAGCTTGGGAGAGATTCAAATAAATTTTCGTTAATACAAATAAGCCGTAAAAATGTTTATTTATATTTTACGATCTTTCAACGTTTTGTCGATAACAAACGTAAAATCATTTTAACGAAACAAATAAAATATGTAAAGTTTTGAGTCAATAGTTTACTAACTCATTTCACTAAACAAATAAATCATCAAACATGTTTAGTTAATTAGTTTTCCAAAACTATTTTTATGAAACACTTACAAGTAATATGTTGCATTTTACATAAAATACATACTTTGAAAACAATTAGTTAAATACAATGTACTAGTTAATAGAGTTGGACTATCCAAACCCAAAACCCATGTCCAAGACCCATAACCCATGGAGCACAACCCATAACCCATGTGCTTGACATCATGCACGACATCACAAATGGGTAATATCCATGACCCATGACCCAAAGTCCATAACCCATGACCCAAGGTCCATAACCCATGACTCAAGATGTCTTTGACATCATGCATGACATCACTTGACCCATGGAACTTGACCCACAACCCAAAACCCGGAATTGCAACCCAAAGTCCGGAATGGTACTACCAGATACCCGGTTCCATCGGTTTGCACTGGCCGGATCCCTCTAGGAAGGGATCCGCCAGAACCGGGTGAACAGTGGCTTTTATTGCCTATAAATAGTGAGCCATTTCCTCTTTCTTTCTTGCACCTTCTAATATATTTCTCTCTCTATGTTTATATCTTACTAACCTCAGATCCTAGATCTTTCTTGTAGTCTTTTGTGTGGTGATTCTATAGGTTCCTTCTAAAGGTGAATCACTACGTTTAGAGTCGAAGTCATGCAATCTCAAAGCCATGGAATACTAGACTTCATCATCATCTCAAGATCACAAAAGTGACTCTTATACGTGATCCATCTCAAGTAGATTCAAGACATGGTGTGTACTTTGATGTAGTTGAAGCTTGGATTGCCAAGTCTAGTCGTAAAGGTCTTTGTTATTAAAGAGTGGTTCTTCAAGTTGTGTAGATCAAGATTGTGAAGATGAGTTTTGGTGGCTCGTGAAGATCTTGGTGTAGATTATCGAAGTCGAGGTTTGATACCTCAAGGTTGTCTTGGTGCAAGACATTGTTGTCGAGGTTTGGTGCCTCAAGTCTTGTTGTATACGTTGGTGTTGTCGGGGGTGATCACCCGTATGTTGTGTCTTTTAGATTGGTGATATTGGATAGTGGATCTCCAAGTTGTGTAGTGTTGGGTAGTGGTTCCTCCTTTGTAATGAAACCCGGTATCTAGCCTTGTACTGGATAAAGTGTAGGAGACGTTGTGATAGGTTTGGCTCTACCTCATGGAAGAGCTCGGTATTTTGCTTTGTACCAGATAAAATGTAAGCGACATTGTGAAGGCTTCTCCGCCGGTGAAAGAAGTTTGTCTTATGTAGTGTTTACGGAACTCTCGATTTGGGCACTTGGGGAGTGGAGTAGGGCAGGGAAAAGGAGTCCCTATAGCCGAACCACTATAAACACTTGTGTTATGATTGTGTCTTTCTATCTCTAACTCTTTAGTTATTTTCCTTTTATAACTTCAATATCCAACACGTAAACTAGATTGACATAAGGCGATCTATAAGTTTTAAAACGAAGTTTTAATTGGTAAAACTATTCAACCTCCCCCCACCCCCTTCTAGTTTTCTACAATTGGTATCAGAGCTTTGTTACCAAGTTTCTTAAAGTATATTGTACTTTAAAAGCTTGAAACGATCCGTGTATGTTTGAAAACTACTAAGAAGGATAAATCATTTGCAAAAATTGACATTTAACTCATTTTTACAAAAGTGATAAAACTTTCTATGTTTGGATATTGATAAGTTTATTATTATCTACTATATTCTAATAAATCTTCTTTAAGAAATCTTCAGTTTAGGAATCTTCGAAAACTTCATCCTACTAAAGGATAAATGAAGTTAACACCCAAGAAAAACCTTAAAGAGCTATCAACATGACTTACCAATAAGCTTGTAGGACCTTTAAAAGCTCAAAAAGTAATTAGCGTATATGGTTTCAAAAACCATATATGAAAATGTAGCAAAGGTATGTTTTCTTATTTATAATTAATGTTTTAAATTGTGATAATTGCGTATGGTTAAAAGATTGATCTATATGTTTATTTATTTCTAAAAGATGTGTTAACATGTACATGATCTCTTTTCTAAACATTTTAGTTGGTCATAAGTATCATATTTACATGAATTTTGTGTCAAATCAAATCGCAAGTTCAAAAGCCTCTTTTCACTAATTTCCATATTCATCAAACCAAGGAATAGTATTCCATCAAACTTTTCTCTCTTAAACAAAATTCATTCATTGTTTAATGAAAAGTTTAAGTTGACACAAGAAAATGTTTTTCACGTCTTAATCATCATATTCATCTATCCCTTTCTCAAACTTCTTCATAACGATTAATCCACATCCATGTTTCTCTAATCATCCATTTTCTTTTATTGCCCTGTGCATTAAATAAAATGGAATACATGTATTCTCTAGTTACTTAGGATCAAAAACCAGATATTCTTAAGTAATCTTAAACATATTAGTGACAACCAAATGATCAAAACCTTCTGCATCAGCAGACTTCCCTGGATCCCTTTGTTATAACAGGCCGGATCCATTTTAGAATGGATCCGGAAGAACCGGCATGACAGACATCAGCTTAACACCTCATCTCATTTTCCTTCTCTTCCCAAATGACCAAAAACGCATATCTCTTCATTTTAGGTTCTCACCTTCCTCAATCTCAGACTTCCAACCACCTTCGTAAATAACTACATCTTACCGAAACCTCTCTCTTTTGAGCAAGGTTAATTAAAATATTTCTACCAACTTAAGTATGTAAACTTAAATTGCCTCTCATCTTATACGGATGATCTTTGAAATAATAGATTAGCATTGTTAATACAAGTAAAAACATAATACTTAAGTAATCAATCAACTTTTGTTAATCTTCTTAGAAACCTCATGAAGCACCTTCAACCAAAACATGTCTTTATCCTAATACATAAAATATTCTTTTGATCCACTTGTATTGGTCTCGATATGTATCACGAGTATGTTGTACTATCACATCTTCTTCTCCATGATCGCATTCCATGCTTCATATTAGGATTGAAAACTTGATTATTTCATCCGAGATACTCAAGTAAATTATTTTGCAACGCAAATATAATTGGTCATATCCGAAAATCCAAACTCAAACTTTCCAACAACATATGTTGAAATTGCTCATCCAACCATATTTTTTCTCTATATGTGTTCTCCATATTTGTTCTCCATACTTGTTCACCATATTAGTCAATCAAAACTACTCTTCTCATCAAGCGATTATCTCGCATTGATAGAGAAGAGCTACATAACTTCAAGGATAAAGTTTATTGTATGCTAATCACCATCCGTAATGACTATACTTTGCTCATTGCTTCCGAAACAACCTTCTAAACTATTTACTTTCTTGTCTTCTTTATGTTGGATGTCCACCAATTATGGGAGAGGGAAATTCATTCACATAATTATCTTTTAAGAACGCATATACATGTGTCTCTTACTCTTCTAAACACATATGTAAACATTTATTAGCTTAAACCAACTCACAAAACCGCACTTGCTTCAAGCCTTTCTAAATCCAACACTTACTCTTCATCAAAAGAAGAACACATCATGAGTTTGATAACTCCTTCACCTCCTACCTCACTAAATGCTCTATTCAATAATCATGAAAATTTACCACCTCTACCATCGATCATCTCATTAGAACACATAGCCAAACAACCTCCACCAATTTCCGACATCATGGATGTTGATCACTTTCTACCAAACTTTCCACCAAACCTTCCGCAACCAACCTGGATGGATGAATCTCTACCACCTCTTCCTAACCATATCTTTTGCGAACATTGCCAAAGCTCTAGGGATCTAACCATAGAAATTAAGGGACAAAACGCGATTCATTCTAAACAACCTTAGAAGAACTACTTAGGACTCCAAAAAACAACTCTTCCTTGTGGATCTTAATGAAATCCAGGATTCTCCTAAACTAGGACCTTGGAACTCTAGAACACCATCATATGTTCTCTTCTTTCTTGACACATACCTTACACACCACTTTTAGTACAAACAATTCACTAATCTAGATCATCAACACATGCTAATATGCAAAAAAAAATTGAGCCTTTAAATGATGTTAGTTAAATTTTGCTTACCCTATGTGTCCTTACCTCATTTGATCGCCCATTTGTGTGCTTTACTTGCTCTCCTTGCTATACTTGACTTGTATCTATGTTTGTTTGTTGTTTGAAACAATAGATGTGAAATTCGATAAGTGAGCAATCTTCTATGAGCCCACTGTGAAGAAACTAGTCTTAGAAGCCGGATCCCTTAGGTATAACTGGCCGGATCCCTTTTAGAAATGATCCGGAGGATCCGGGCATACAGAGTGAAATTAGACCACCTTTTATCACCTTAACCTTTCTAACCTTAATACACTAGTTATCCTTCTTCTTATACTTACATTTGAGCTGATCTTGTGAATAGTAGCTCTTTTGATCTCTTAGGATTAACTTAAGTTTCTTCTGAGATGCTTTTGATTTATCATTTCCAAAATAACCACCATTTCTCAGTTCCGCTTCTTAAAACACCTCTCTCTGATCATTATACACTTACCTACTTTTTAACAAATTTTAACAAATTTATTTCTACCATCTCTACCTCAATATGTTCTAAAAACCAATCTTTTAATTCTTATAATTTTTAAAGAATTTTTAAAATTTTCATATCACCTTTCCCTAAATCCTACAGACATTTAACACTTAGTGATATGATTATCTTAACCCATATTCACTTAATGGCCTACATTAGACTTCTTTCTCACTTCTAAAGACCATTAATGGCAACCCCTCATCATTAGGCTTAAAACACTCTGAATTTCCTTCACTAAGACACTCTTATACACTCATTACACCAGGAAACATAGGGCTGCAAAAGTTAGATCATCATCATTTCTCACCTTTATGTGATCTGTTAGCCGGATCCCTCAGCTAAAGCTAGCCGGATCCATGTTATGAAGGATCCGCTGGATCCGGGCAAACAGACACATGTTTGATAACTTATAGTCTTCCAAAACTCAACTTTATCCATTCCAACACTCAACATTTCTTCTATAATCTTCCTAGAAGATTGTATTCCAGTAGTTGACCTTAGTGCATGCAAATGATTGCAATTTGAAGGATTTTAGTGGTTTAGGCTTAAATCTCCTTACTTGATTCTTTCATATATAAACCAATTGTGTATGTACTTCTAATCCACACCTCAAAAACACCTCCTTCTTTAGTAGTAAACCTTCTTTTCTTAACTTCTCTTTCACCATGACTAAAGCACCAAGTGCTCGATCTTCTACTAGAAACCCTCATAGAAAAACCGCACGCATTGTGCATCAACCGAAACCTCACCTATCAAAACACCTTCTATTAGGAAACCTCTCTCTAAATACATCCAAACTCCTACTGAATCAACTTCAACATAATTCCTTTCTACTAAACCACCACAACATGCTTCCATTGAACCTAGACTTGCTAATATCAAACCATCACCATCACTTGCTTCTATTAAGCCAACACCTCAAGCCTCACCTCTTGAACCCCAACTCCTTTCTTTTACTACACATCATTCATCACCTCATCTATACTTAAACCCCTTGGAGGAATTACCTCTTAGACCTTCTAATTCACCACCACAACCTAGTCATGATGAAACATGTTATCATTGCCATCAAACTTAAACCATAGTTCATGAACTACATGATGAAGTACGTTTCATGTTCTACCACCTTTCTGAACGTCTTGATGATGTCACCAAACCAAACCTTCCTTAAAACCTTGAGGTGCAAGCACAAGCGGTCTTCTTCCTCTAGTCTTAGGCCTAGACTTTGTCATTAGGATTTTTCATTTTTCATATTAGATCATTTCCTTTGTTTTAGGGAATTGACCTTTGTATGTATCATTTCTCTTGTTTTATTAAATGAATCAACATGATTATGTGCTTCTGGTTTATGTAAGCATGATTGGTGTGATTATTACTTGTCTTCATACCTTTTTCTATTCTTTACTGCTACTAACAAGTTATAGGTAAGCCGGATCCCTCACTTTGTACTAAACGGATCCCTTTTTAAAAAGAACCGGCAGATCCGGGCACTCAGAATACTAACTAAAATTTTATGCAGCTCCATTTTCAGCAAAAGGACACAATCTACTTGTTTTCTAACCTTTGTTTTGTAGATTTTCAAAAATACACATGGAGTACTCGATGCCCTCATTAAGGGGGAGCTTTCGTCCAATCAATAACATTGCAAAAACTTGCAATGATCACGTCTTAGTCTTCCTAATTACTTGATGCCCCCAATAAGGAGGAGCAACCGTCAAAGGGGAGCAACTAAGCATTTCTCACTTTCTTTACTCCATTTTACACCTCTCTTTCATCTATTTTTCTATAAAAATTGCATTCGGGTTAGTTTCTTTTCGACGCACTTTTTGTTTCGACAAAAAGGGGGAGAAGAGATAAAAAAACTCAAATTCAAAAAGTTACGATTCTATTTTTTACTTAAAATAAATTTATGTTTTGTCATCAACAAAAAGGGAGAGATTCTTAATACAAATAAGCTGTAAAAACGTTTATTTATATTTTACGATCTTTCAATGTTTTGTCGATAACAAACGTAAAATCATTTTAACGAAACAAATAAAATACGTAAAGTTTTGAGTCAATAGTTTAACTCATTTCACTAAACAAACAAATCATCAAACATATTTAGTTAATTAGTTTGCCAAAACCATTTTTATGAAACACTTACAAGTAATATGTTACTTGCATTTTTCATAAAATACATACTTTGAAAACAACTAGTTAAATACAATGTACTAGTTAATAGAGTTGGACTATCCAAACCCAAAACCCATGTCCAAGACCCATAACCCATGGAGCACAACCCATAACCCATAACCCATGTGCTTGACATCATGCATGACATCACAAATGGGTAATATCCATGACCCATGACCCAAAGTCCATAACCCATGACCCAAGGTCCATAACCCATGACCCAAGATGTCTTTGACATCATGCATGACATCACTTGACCCATAACTGGTTCCATCGGTTTGCACTGGCCGGATCCCTCTAGGAAAGGATCCGCCGGAACCGGGTGAAGAGTGGCTTTTATTGCCTATAAATAGTGAGCCATTTCCTCTTTCTTTCTTGCACCTTCTCAATATTTCTCTCTCTATGTTTCTCTCTTACTAACCTCAGATCCTAGATCTTTCTTGTAGTCTTTTGTGTGGTGATTCTATAGGTTCCTTCTAAAGGCGAATCACTACGTTTAGAGTCGAAGTCATGCAATCTCCAAGCCATGGAATGCTAGACTTCATCATCATCTCAAGATCACATAAGTGACTCTTGTAGGTGATCCATCTCAAGTAGATTCAAGACACGGTGTGTACTTTGGTGTAGTTGAAGCTTGGATTGCCAAGTCAAGTCGTAAAGGTCTTTGTTATTGAAGAGTGGTTCTTCAAGTTGTGTAGATCAAGATTGTGAAGATGAGTTTTGGTGGCTCATGAAGATCTTGGTGTAGATTATCGAAGTCGAGGTTTGATACCTCAAGGTTGTCTTGGTGCAAGACATGGTTATCAAGTTTTGGTGCCTCAAGTCTTGTTGTATACATTGGTGTTGTCGGGGGTGATCACCCGTATGTTGTGTCTTGTAGATTGGTGATATTGGAGAGTGGATCTCCAAGTTTTGTTGTTTTGGGTAGTGGTCCTTCCTTTGTAATGGAACCCGGTATCTAGCCTTGTACCGGATAAAATGTAGGCAACATTGTGATAGGTTTGGCTCTACCTCATGGAAGAGCTCGGTATTTAGCTTTGTACAGGATAAAATGTAAGCGACTTTGTGAAGGCTTCTCCGCCGGTGAAAGGAGTTTGCCTTGTGTAGTGTTTACTAAACTCTTGAATTGGGTACTCGAGGAGTGAAGTAGGGCAGGGAAAAAGAGTCTCTGTAGCCGAACCACTATAAATACTCATGTTATGGTTGTGTCTTTCTATCTCTAACTCTTTAGTTA
Source organism: Artemisia tridentata subsp. tridentata (assembly GCA_021014915.2). Lineage (NCBI taxonomy): Eukaryota > Viridiplantae > Streptophyta > Magnoliopsida > Asterales > Asteraceae > Artemisia > Artemisia tridentata. The sequence continues at coordinate 117,565,617 of CP139504.1, forward strand.
TTTTTCTTTTACAACTATCAATATCCAACACGTAAACTAGATTGACATAAGTCGATCTATAAGTTTTAAAACGAAGTTTTAATTGGTAAAACTATTCAACCCCCCCCCCCTTGTTGTTTTCTACACTTTTATTAAGATGTCCTCAGCATTATTTGAATAGTATGCAGGAGGTGATTTTGTTCTACAAAGGTTTGGATTTTGCATCAAGACAAATGATGGATTCTAAGGGAGCTATCCCTAAGATGTGAGCTGCAGCTGCTAAGAAGGCCACGTAGGCAAAATCGAGCGATGTGATTGGCTAATAAAAATTCAAAATTGAATCCAATTTGTTCAACGTTTGCTTAATTTTGTTTTGTGAAGAAAATGGTGAAAAAATATACGTGTCAAATTTAAAGAAGTTAAAATTTGATGAAAGCGTATGTGAGTGTTACCCCAGCCCACATACGACTATAAAGTATGTGTTGTGGTGTGGTGGTGAGTCACCATAACACACACTTTATAGTCGTATGTGAGTGTTTCCCTAGCTCTTGATCATCGATCATACCTTGGGGTCCTTACCGAACGTGGGAAAATGAACATACAATTATCGTCAATTACACCTGAAAACCTATGAATATGCACCTTATGTAAACAATACTCCATTGTTTTTTCTCAATATAGTTTACCCAACTTTTTTTGGTTGTACTTGAAGATAAATAACAGGTCAGGTCACCAACAGGTCACCTTCTTCTTCGACTTGATTTTTTGCCAACTTGGTTTTCCGGGCATGCACCACTACCACATTCATCTATCAATACCACCACCACATTCATCTATCAATACCACCACCACCATAACCCACCTCCACCACCTTTATCTATCTCTACCACTTCGATAACCCACCATCACTACCTTCATCTATCACCACAACATACCAACATAACCACCATAATGACCCACCACCACCACATTCACCAACACCACCACTACAACAACCATCAACTTTCGCTACCACCACCACATTCACCAGCACCACTACTACAACCATCACTGATTTCCCCTATCACCACAACACCACCACCACAACTGGTACCACCAAAACACTACCACCACAACACCACCACTACAACACCACCACCACAACAAAGTACTTTAATTATGGTGGTGTTGTGGTGGTAGTGTTAGTGAGCGTGGTGGTGGTGGGTTATGGTGTTGGTGGATTATGGTAGCAGTTGTGGTGGTGGTGGTGAGTCACCAGAAAACTTGGGCGGAGAAGAAGGTGACCTGCTGGAGACCTGGTAACTTGTTAATTGTCTTCAATTGTAACAAAAAAAGCTGGGTATACTAAATTGAGAAAGAAAGGGGAGAACCTTAAATTAAAATCGGGAATAAGTTGAGTACACTTTTATACGATTAGCCTTTTCATTTTTACTTATACTTGAAAAAAAGATACTTTTACAATGATTTATATTAACCTCTTGTGTATTTTCCATCCGAAGAGTACTCATGATTAAAAGTATTAATATTATATCTTTCGCCCGTATCTATATACTACATATAAAGAAAATGTTTTTACTTAAAAACTCTCAAAATGAGAAATGTATATTTATTAATCTACCCTTAATCAATTATATTGACCAGTTATTCAACCATTTAAATGTCATCCCTATTTACTTTCAAATCAACTTCCAAATTAACACCTAATATACTTAATTAATTCATTTTTATATTTTTCTAATTGATTCATTGATACAATGACTCATTTATTTATTGATAATATTAACTCTTGACTTCTCAATCATTATATAACTTGTTATAGTTTTCAAGAGTCTATATCTTACTTTAATTATTAAGATTTAAATTAAACTTACAACATATTATGTATTACAAATAGTATATAATATTTGGAAACTAATATTGTAATAATATGAGTTTGGTTATAGCGAAAAATGTTTTAGGAAAAAATGTAAGAATATAAGATTTTTGAGTGGCATTTGAGTAAATAGAAAAACATTTAACCACAAGTTCGCAACTTAAATTATTCGGCGCTACAAAAAAATATGGTAAAACCATAAAATAGAAACACACGGATCACACCAGATCGGGATAATTGAATTTTATCGAACAATAGACATCGTCGTCATTATGCATGGGTAATCATCTTGTGTAATTAGAATGACGGATGTTATACATAAAAATGGTTGGTCTATAATTGTCAAATATACATACACATACCATATGTGTTTAATTAACTTATTAAATGAGCCAAAACTTTGGTTTAAGATTTCCAAAACAATGGCTGCATGTGTCAGTTGACTTTAATTACGACATTAATGTTAATGTGTTAATGTTAATGTGTAGCTTTGTTGAAAATTGACATCTCATGCAAACCTACCTCCCTTTATATAAATGTCCATTATCATAAGTTTAAGCACCATCAAATAGTTAAATGTTATCTAGTAATGGATTTAATGTGTGCATTTGCTTTCCCATTTTTAGTATCAAATACGGAGTAGTTCATTAGTTAGAAAAAAATATTTTTTTTAACCAAAACACTATAAAAAATGTTGCTTGTGAAAAGCGAGTATATTTATCACCACGATATGAACTTACGGATGTTGCTACTGTTTCTCGTGTTATTAGAAGATCAACAAGTTATCCGCCTTCATTATGGCCATACGAGCTTATTCAAGCGATCAATAGCAAATATACAGTATGTGATTTTATTTTATGTTAATAAACTTTGTTCATTCTTTTGTTGAGGTGAAAATTTAACAAATGGTTGCTTAAAACTAACGTGGCAATTATTTTGGTATGTGTATGGAGAGAAGTACGCGGCAAGTTTGGAGACTCTGAAAGAAGAAGTGAGGAACATGGTTTACATAGAATGAAAAGGCGCAATATCTTTTAAGTACACTCAATTTGGTTGATGATTTACAAAGACATGGTGTTGGGATTTATATTGAGTTGATAAATACAAAACAATAAAAGAAGAATGAAGCAAATAGAAAACTATAAGGACTTAAAAAATAAAGAATAAAACTTAGGAAGATTTGTTTCGTAATACAATTAAGAGTCTTTGTAAACCCTAATATCTCTATTATATAAAGAGATATAGGGCGTTCATTTTGTGTGTGCACAATTACAATGTAGTCGACTAAGAAAAAGTGTATGTCTAGGCGTGTGTTTTGAAAACACCTAGATTAGGGTTTAGTGTTTGTTTTACGCTTCAAGGTCAAGTCTTGATCCCTTTTACAAGGTGTGTAACACGTTCTTCCTTGATCAAGTAGAATTGAAGTGTGTAGGAGATTGTAAAACCTTGTTGATAATAACAATTGATTCTTTGTTGAATATTCCGCCTTTGTTATTATTTATCCTAGATTAGACCTAACAAGTCTAGAGCTATAATGATCCATCAGGTGGTATCAGATCTCAGGGAGCTCGTGATCTAGGGATTTTACAAGGTTTTTAGTCGAAGAAAGAAGAATAAAATCGACTTTGGTTTATATGTTCGTATTTTTTTGCAGTGCTGTTTTTAAAAGGCAATATCTCATTCGTTAACCATTGGATCTTAACAAAATTTTTACTGAAGGTTCTTCATACATCAAGGTACATTTTCACTAGAGGGATCATCAATCTGAGCTGTCAATAAGAAGATATAAATTTTCTAAAACTGCTGAAGAAACATGGATGTCAATCTGTGATAATCGGTTTTTAGGATATCGACTTTTCTGTGACAACAAGATACAACACGGAAAAATAATCTTATTGATTATTATTCATTATATCTATTTGTCATCAAGTGCATACTACATTTAATATTAATTCTTTACTTATTAACCTCGTACTAATTATGGTGGTCTTCAAATTCGTATTATTGAATACAACGTGGGTCGGTTGTAGATATTATCAATTATCAACGTGGGTCAGTAAGGTATTCATCTTCTGAATGGTTCAAAAGAATGGGTCGGTGATTTTATTTAAAGTTCTACCTCGTAGTGATGTTGATTGAGGATCAGTGATAATACTCTTTCTCAATTTGTCGATTTGTGGGAGTAAGTGCTTTATTCGTTTTTATTAATACACTAATTTAATTAATGCTACGATCTCTTTTATGTGTTGAATCTTGGAATTTTGAAATTCTGTCCAAGCATTAATTGTGTTTGATCACAATCTGTCCACCATCATGGGTTGGTATTCTCGAATTTATTTTATCAAAGATGAGTGAGTTGGCATCAAGAGTTTCAAACACAGAGAAGTAAGGATATATTGGAGTTACTGAAGTTACTGGATTTGTATTTTGTATTGATTGTCTTTATCAGTTTATGCTGTTACAAGAAATTTTAATACTGCTTACTTCAAGTTTCTACTACTCGACAATGTTAGTACTGTTGCGTCTAGGTTAATACTGCTGTCCTTTTTCGTTACTGCTGCCAATAGAACTTAATGCTGCTAGTTGTCATTAATGCTGCTCGTTATTGAAGTTTATATTGCTGCCTTTATGCTTTGAAAGTTAATGATGCTTTGGATTGTTAATGCTGCTAGTATCATTCGATATCGGACAGTACATGGTTTTTGGTTCTCGATTGGTATGGAGATGTTCGACACACACAGAAGTTTGAATTTTGGTTTAAATGTTCTTAAACGTTTAAAAAGGCTCTTATTTGTTTTAATTGGATTAATTGATTACGAAGAAGATGGATTGTCACTTATTTGAAGTTGAAGTGGAGTTTCTTGGATGCGTGTTCTTATCATATCTTAAACGGCTTACAACCTTTAAAGGTAACTTGTTCGTGCTTTAACATTGTGACAAAGACTTGTCAAAATCTAGAAATAGGGATTTACTATCACTTAAAAGAGTTACATTGTAGTGCTCAGTGTCTCATAGAAGATGAGGATTTTGTCAAGAGGTTGCGGTCTACTTATATTTTTGGTTTTTGGTATAAGTTCAAAGTCACGTGGATAGTACAAGACATAACACATAAGTTTGAGTTGTTCTACTTCATCATCAAGTTCGTTATACTTAGTTTTCTACAATAGTAATCATTACAAGAAGCATACAAAATTGGAGATTTAAGAAATGGTTAACACATGGATTTTAGGGGAAGCATATTCTAGAGTGTTTAATCATTTACATGCACCATTTGAGGGGAAGGTTTTGACTACTGTAAGTCGTTATTACTACTGCTGGTTTAAGTTTCTACTGCCTCAAATTCATTTTTAGTAAGCGTTTTGGTGTTCTTCATGGAGGGTAATTCGAGATATTAGAAGGCTGGATTAGAAGTGTGATATTGGTTAGAGGTTGTCAAAATCAAAGTTGCATCTACTTAGCATTCCCTTAGTGGATAATGACAAAAAGGGGAAGAAGTACATAGAAGTTTTGCAACTTGCAGATCCTTAGTGGTATAGCATGTTATGTAAGTTCACACGAGTTGAGCTTAAGGGGAAGATTGTTTCATTAATGGAAGATTTAGAAGAATGTTTTGTAATTATCGACTAGGGGAAGATTGTTGGGATTTATATTGAGTTGATAAATACAAAACAATAAAAGAAGAATGAATCAAATAGGAAACTACAAGGACTTAAAAGATAAAGAATAAAACTGAGGAAGATTTGTTTCCTAATACAATTAGGAGTCTTTGTAAACCCTAATATCTCTATTATATAAAGAAACATAGGGCATTTGTTTTGTGTGTGCACAATTACAATGTAGTTGACTAAGAAAAAGTGTGTGTTTAGGCGTGTGTTTTGTAAACGCCTAGATTAGGGTTTAGTGTTTGTTTTACGCTTCAAGGTTAAGTCTTGATCCCTGCTACAAGGTGTGTAACACGTTCTACCTTGATCAAGTAGAATTGAAGTACGTATGAGATTGTAAAACCTTGTTGATAATAACAATTGATTCTTTGTTGAATATTCCGCCTTTGTTATTTTTTATCCTAGATTAGGCCTAACAAGTCTAGAGCTATAACAATCCATCACATGGTATATGGTATCACTTTGTGGATGATATAAGCAATGTTTTGGATAATGTGTACAACAAATACTACAAAAGTCCTGAAAAATCGAACACGTTGGTTTTGAATCTTAATGCTCTTGGGTTTAGCCTTGTTAGCATTAAAGAAAAGTGGCGGTCATTCTAGTCATAGGAACTTTGTAAACGTGCTATAGAAAATATAGTAGAATAGTCAATGGGCTCATGGGTGGACTAAGCTAATTGGTTAGAAGATATGTATAAGTTAGTCTACTAAATCCTATTGTAATCTAAGTCCAATCCAAGTCCAAGCCGAGCCCATAGAAAGCCCATTAGGGCATTTGTTACTTACTATATAAACACCTCAAATCCTCATTTGAGGTGTGTGCTTGAGTGTGTATGTGTGTGTTTTCTTTAATAAAATTCTCTCTTCATCTCACTACTTTCTCTCTCTAGCATAACGCCACTTATATACTCTTGTACCACCATACGAGCTTATTATATAGTGTGATAAGGTTAGATCTAAGGTCCTACAAGTGGTATCAATCGTCTAATAATGATTTAGGAGTGTTTGTGTTTCGTTTTTTGGTTAAAGTTTTGCAAAAGTTGCGTTTTTCTTCATAAAAACGTTAGCTTTTCTTCCAAAAGCTTTGATATTTACGTTTTCTAGGTTAAAGTTGTTTTTCTTATAGTTCTACTACTTATTAGTGAGTTTTGGTAACAAAAAAAAATGCATCAAAAACATCAAAAAAATTGTTTCGTATCGATTTAGAAAGTTTTGGCTACTTATCGAATTTCTTCAAATTTGGTTATAAACGTTAAAGGTCTCAACTTTATTGTTATTTAAGTGTTTTTGAAGGTTTTTGGTCGATAGAAACTGTTTAGAAGTTTGTTTTTAGTCGTAATATTGAACCATAAAAAATTAGTTCGTCCATCGGAATTGCATTTTTAAGGGTTTATCGGAATTGTATTTTTAAGGGTTCATCGAAATTTGGTTCATAGGAATTGCAGCTTAAGGGTTCATCGGAGTTGGTTATCGAAATTAATCAAGGACAAGTTTGCTTCACGATCCAACGATTACTCAGTATTCCTTTGCTTGTATAAGTTTGTGGAATACTTCAACTAAGGAAAAATTTTCTAATTTGTTTAAATTAGATAGATATTATCGCAATTTCCTAAGGGTTCATCGAAATTGCATTGTTCATCGAAATTGCATTTTTCATCGGAATTGCATTTTTCATCGAAATTGCATTTTTCATCGAAATTGCAGTTTTCATCGAAATTGGAGCAAAGTCATCGGAATTAAATCTAAGCCATCGGAATTGGACCAAAGTCATCAGAATTGGACCAAATTCATCGGAATTGAACCAAATTCATCGGAATTGAACCTTCAAAGTTGACTTTTTGTTGATGCAAATAATGTTCTAAAAACGTTATTTATATCTTTCGATTACTTCACGTTTTGAGGATGACAAAATGTGAAATCACGTTACGTTAAAATTAACGTAAACAAGTTTTTAATCGGAAGATCCCGTTTCTACGCAAATCACTCTAGAACAAATTTACAACTTGACAAATGATCAAAGAAGTGAATTTTTGTTTTGAGACTTCACATTTTAATGGGACAAAATTTTTTTTCAAAAATACACATGACAAATTATTTTTGAATTATTAAGAAATGTTTTAATGGAAAAATAAGTTTGAAAATCACAACAGCTATTTTTCCCCCCAAAATCAGCTCTAACCTTCCCCAAATAAGTTTTCAACAGAAAAGACAAAATTTGGAGCGTCCTAGTCTAGGACGGCGCCACGGTTCCACTAAATTTAGTGGAGCCGTGGCATGTTTAGTGGAGCCGTCCGTACAAAATTTTCTGTAACGTTCAGATTTTTCTTGCCTATAAAAACCAACCCCATTCACAATTTTTAGGCACCCTTTCACACAGAAAAACTTCTGAGTTTAAACTTCTCACACCTTTCTCTTCTTTAGATCATTTAGATTAGTTTTCTTTTGTTTTAAGAGTGATCCAATCATCCACCAAGAGATCCTCTTCATTCTTCTTCATTAGCAAGAGAAGAACACAAGTATCCAAGTTGATACAAGGTGTTATCATTCCTCTTCAAGAGAAGAACACAAGTATCCAAGTTGATACAAGGTGTTATCATTCCTCTTCATTAGCAAGAGAAGAACTCAAAGTATTCAAGAAGATACAACAGTTATAGTTGTTAGGCTTTTGTAACACTTGTTACAACCTTGTTGTATCATAGCATACATCAAGTTTATTTATCTTTTGTGAGTGAGAGTGAAGATCAAGTGTGATCTTATAGAGATAGTGGATATCTCTTAAAGCCATTGGGCTTGTATGATTGATCAAGAAGATCAAGGGTCGATAGATTAGTGTTAGTTGAGAGAGTGTTGATCATTGTGATCGTGTTGAGATCTTGGTGATCTCGTGTAGCCATTGGGCTTGATTGATTGGTCACGTGGACCTTGGTAGATTGGTGCTTGCTAAGATTAGCACTCGACATCTAGCTTAGTGTCGGTAATAGGATAAGCGACGTGTATGGTTTTCTCCGCCTGAAGGGAGGTTGTTGATATAGTGTTTGAAACTCTCGAGTGTGGTACTCGGGGAGTGGAGTAGGGCGAAGAAGAGCTTCGTAGCCGAACCACAATAAATCCTTTGTCTCGGTTTGATCTTTCCAACTCTACTCTTTATTTTTATTATTTACCATTTGTTAGTTTAGTGTGTAGTTCATATTGGTGTTGATTGATTACACATAAAGTTCGAATCAAAGTTTCCAATAGCAAACTTTTCAAACAAGATTTTTAAAAGAAAATAAAACCGGTAAACTATTCAACCCCCCTTCTAGTTTCCCACAATTGGTATCAGAAGCCACGTCTGTCAAGATTTTAAAGTATATTGTTTTTTAAAACTTGAATCGATCAATGGATTCCGACAAATATCTAGAAGGGCAATCTATGCAAAGACCACCACTTTTCGAAACCGATTGTTTTATATATTGGAAAACAAGATTCGAAACGTATGTGAAATCAAAAGACATTGATCTTTGGCATGTTATTACCGAGGGTGACTTTCAACCTATTCAAATGAATCCGGAAACTAAAAAGGATGAAATAGTTTCTTATGATAAACAAAGTGATGAACTTAAAAGGAAATTAGCCAAAAATAATGAGGCTAAAATTGTGAACAATTTTCCATTACGGAAGATGAGTCAATAGATAATGCTTTTGCTAGATTTAATACTATTATTACTAGTCTTAAAGCTCTTGATGAAGGTTACTCTAGCAAGAATTATGTTAGGAAGTTTCTTAGAGCTCTACATCCTAAATGGAGAGCAAAGGTCACCGCCATAGAAGAGTCAAAGGACTTGGCGATGTTGTCACTCGATGAACTAATAGGAAACTTGAAAGTTCACGAGATGATAATCAAGAAGGACTCCGACATAGTCAAAGGCAAAAGCGAGAGAGTTAGATCTCTAGCATTAAAAGCCAAGAAGGAGACTAGTGATGAGGAATGTTCGAATTCCGATAGTGAAGATGAAGAATATGCACTAGCCGTTAGAAACTTTAGAAAGTTCTTTAGGAGGAAAGGTAGATTTCCTAGACAACCTCGCGATGAAAGGAGGTCATCTCAAAAGAATCGTGATGAAAGGAAAGGAAAAAACAAGTGATAGGAAACGCTATAGATGCAGAGATCCTAATCACCTCATAGGAGAATGTCCTAAACCACCGAACTCCAACAACCAAAGAGCTTTTGTAGGAGGCTCTTGCAGTGACAGCGGTGAAGAAGAAGAAAAGAAGCTTAACGATGAAACATGCCTAATTGCTCAAGCTTCTAACGAGGTACATTCCGACTCTTCTTATTATAGTGATAATAATTCGTCAATAGATGATAGTGAATTGCATGACGAATACAATAGATTATGTGTAGTTAGTACTAAGATCTTAGGTAGAAACACAAAGCTAAAATTAAAACTAAAAGAACTAGAACTAGAAGTTTTAGAATTAAAATATCATGTCAAGAGACTTGAGAAAAACAGAGAAGTAGACTTAGGATGTGGGTCATGTATAAATCTTCAAGTAGAAAATGAAAGGCTTAAAGAAAATGCTTTAAGAATCATTAAGTTTGATAAAGGAACTAAAACACTTAATGATATACTTGAAAACATTAGATATAGTGAACATGACCGTGCGGGTTTAGGATTTGACCCAAATCAGGCTTCTACAAGTGGTACTAAACAAGTAAAATTTGTAATGCCTGAAATGTCTAAGTCTGAAGGTGACGGCACCACTAAAGGTACAGATGGCACCACTAAATTTAGTGGTACCGTGGTACCGTCTGGTGCTGAAGACAAAATTGGGTCAATTCTGAAAAATAATTTAAGTCCTAAACCAAGTCACGTAGTTATAAATAGTACTAGAGTGTCTACACCAAGTAAAGAGGAAGCCAAAGGCTTCTACAAACCATTGTCATCTCCCGAACATGGATTTGTAAAGCGTGACACTAGGTCGACTACTCCTCCACCTAGAAAAATAAATTCTCCCAAACCTCGGTCTAGAACTCCTCTACCGAGAGGTAGCTTTAGAAGACAAAATCATCCAAGTAACTTTCCCGTAACTTGGAATGAACTTCAACAACAATGTTACTTACCATGGGAAATGTGTCCTCCATTCTCACATCCTAAACTGACGCAACAAATGCGTAGGATGTTTAACTCTAACAACTTTGGACCCATGAGATATTGGGGACCAGATCTTTGAACTTCTGTTTTGCTAGGAAAACAAGACTGTAAATAAATTTTGGAGTCTAATAAATGGAGTATGATTTGTGTTCAAACAAATCTTGCGACGAAATAGTCAAGTCGTGTCTCATATGCTTAACATTCAACAAAGGTAGTCCAATCTTCTAGTTTTAAGAGCAACACCTCAGGCACAGCTACGCTTTCTTAAAACACCCTTTGTTAGTAGAAATGCTTGGCATGAAGTAGTGTTAGTATCTAACATAGTAGGCACTATCACAAAGAAACAAAGATTCACAATTCATCATGACGAACTCAACTTGTCCAGAAATGTACAATGATCGATCTAAGATCATGCGTGACAGGTTTGAAACGAAAATGATGAGTGAATTAAGTTTCTTCCCTATCCCGTAGATAACTCAACCTAAATAAAGTATCCCCATAAACTTTAGTATACTATATATATATAAGATACTTAGCTTATATTAATGCCCATATCCACAAATACAAATCTCACAAGAGATGATGAAGGTGAGTGAGTGGATATTACTAAGTTAGGGGCATAATAGGTAAAGTAGTTTACCTAACGGCAAGTAGGTCCATTATCATGAATAGTGTTTGGCTTTGTGCCCACTTGTAAGAAGTGCCCCAAAACTTCTTACATCAAAGTGTTTGATGTATCATCAGATACATCAAAGGTACTACACACTTGATATTACGATATCTCAAGGAGATTGATGTAGAAAATGTTTCTATACCAACTCTGATAATGAGAGAGTAAATGTTGATTGAAACATAGAGAGTAATGTTTGTACCTTCATAGGTTGATTAACAAACTTCTTGGTTCCCCAAGAAACAAACTACTCTTGTTGTCTCCACGACCGAAGCCGAGTACGTAAGCGCCGGAAAGGCATGACAACAAACACTATGGATGAGACAACCCCCTATGAAGAGTAGCAGTCAAAATTCCATTAGACTTGACCGGGAACCCTGTAGTTTGCTCATGAACGAAGCTCATCGAAGTACATCATCTCCTCCGTCACGAGAATGTCAAAAGAGAAATCTTTCCTTTGAAAAATCTCTCTTAAAAGACAACATCGTCAATTCTCTAATCCATACGTTCTCGTCACCCCTCTTATGACTATTTGAATATTTCACTGGAAATATTAACGTCATCTTTCACGTCTCATCATATGACTTCTCAAGTCATTCCTCTCATCCCGCTCATGACTATTTCAATATTTCTATGGAAATATTAAAGTCATCCCTCGCGTCATACCTTATAACCTTTCATCCCCTCTTATGACTGTTTGAATATTTCACTGGAAATATTAACGTCATCTTTCACGTCTCATCATATGACTTCTCAAATCATTCCTCTCATCCCGCTCATGACTATTTCAATATTTCTATGGAAATATTAAAGTCATCCCTCGCGTCATACCTTATAACCTTTTTATCCCCTCTATGACCTCTCAAAAGTTTCACAGGAAACATTGAAGTCATTCTCTACAAATGACCCATGACTCTTTAAGTCATCTTTCTCACTCGTCTCATGACTTTTGGAAATTTCTCTAAGAAATTCTAAGTCATTCCCTTTCTACTCGTCACATGACTTCTTGAATATTTCACGGGAAATATTTAGTCATTCCTTGCATCTCGTATTCCGACTAATTAAATATTTCATGGGAAATATTATAGTCATCCACCAAAACACGACTCATAACTTCTATTTATTTCACGGCAAATATTAGAAGTCAACCCTCATCCAATGACAACTTAGTCAATTTCCTGGGAAACACTAAGGTCACTCTTTGTCATCCCGCTTAATCATTTTCGTCAAAAAGTTTATTAGGTATAAACTTTGTCCTCGTGTCAAAAAGTCTTGCTAAATAAGTAAGATTAATCAGCCAATAGTCAAAACAAAAGAAAAATGGCTCAATCAGACACACGGCTCCATTAAATATACACGGCTCCACTAATGTTTAGTGGAACCGTGGTGCCGTGCATCTGAAAAACGCGCCCATTTCCTTTCTTCTTCTGCACAGCCTTTTCAAACAAACCCAAAACCATTTCCTCTTGCTGTCAAAACCAAACCCAAACACCATAATTCAATTAAACTCTTGCAAATCAAGATTGAGGCATTGGAATCAACAAATCCTAATCACAACAACACTAATTGTAAGTAAATCATTCTTAATTTCTTTCAATTTGAGTCTAGGGTTTGTTCTTGAGCATAAATCCGAATTGGGGATTTTTGAATTTTGTTAAACTTTTGTGAAATTAAGACTAGGATTAGACAATGTAGCATTCACATGATTCCCTAAACCTAGGATTTTCATAAACCCATTTATGTTGCAAAACCTAGTCGAATTTAATCACTAAAATCAGATTATGATTGATTGCTTGTAGTGGAATCATGTTTAGGATGATTAAAATTGGATTAGGAACAATTCACATTGAAGCTTTTCAAACTTAAGCCTTTGGCGCCACGATGAGTCGTTTTGCCAAACACCCCAATTCGATCATTTTTCGAAAAACTTCACAAGTCTAGGATCATGAAACCTTTTTCATGCATTGTTGATGCAAATTAAAAACATTTTTGCATGCATACATGAACTCTCAAGTATGGATCGAATTACATAATTTATATGTATTGTTCGACACACTTGATTGAGCAAAATTGAAGTTAGGAGCGTTTGGGTAATCTTATTAGGATTATTTTAGAGTCAAGATTACCACACCTCCACATTGATTGCATTTAGGCACACACACACATTCAAAATGGGATCACTAAAATGCAACAAGTTAACATACAAAATTATATTTTTTTTGTAGGTAACAATGCCTCGAAACGATTATCAAGATACCAAACCATACATTCTTCGTACATTAGAAAATCTAACCATTCCAGATGAGCAAAAAGCTTATCTTGCCAAAGTCCAAAATCGATATATACACGAAGGTCGTGTGGTCGATGCCCATTTTGTTCTCTTGGATAATATCCAAGAATGTTTTCCCACTATTGACTTTGACTGTCTATACAAAATAAACTGTCAAATTTGTCCTCGTTTTGTCCTCGAGTTTTATAGTAGAGTCCGTACCTTCACTGATGATGATGGTAATGTCTTTCTTGATTTTTGGATTCAAAACCAAAATATCATCCTCTCTGTCTCCGAGGTTAGTCAAATTCTCGGTGTTCCTGCATATGGTCAGTGTGCATACACTGAAGACCATTCTCTTGAGTCTCTTTTCTACAATCTTGAGAATGAAGGTGCTTATCGCACTGAAATTCCCGACCTCAAGTCCATCAACAAGTCATCCAAACACCTCGAGTCGTCCACACGTATCAAAAGCGTGATGGTTCAATTTTCCACCTTGACCCAAACTGTATCTATCTCAAAGAACTTCTTCCCGACCTTAGAAATTGGGAACTCTTTCTACGTGAGAATGTGTTGAGCCTTGCGGGAAACCGTGATCACGTCTCAGTGAGTCTCGCCCACATGCTCTATTGTCTTAGCATCGAGGAACCATATAACCTCGCATACTATATGGTCAAACGGATGACCAATATTCATAGTCGTTCGGATAAGCTCATGCCATATGGTATGTTGCTTACTCGTCTTTTCAACTGGGTCATGGAAACTTTTCCTAATCTCTGTAGTGTTGACTATGTCCTAGTCAATCCGGTCATGAAACCTCTTGGTGGACCACAACGTCGCACAAAGCAACGTAAGGACAAAGGGTCCAAACGTGGTCGTAAATCCACTTCCGATATTCCCCTTTCTTCTTCCTCCTTCGGTCATGGTTCGTCATCTCAACCGATGGATGAGGATGATGATGAGTTGAACGAAGAAGGAACATCAACGTCTCGTCCTAATACCCCCTCTCCCGACACCTACTTTTGTAACCTCAATACTTCATCGTTCCAACGAACCACCGACCTTCAATTCGGCGAAACCAACCTATCTGCCGTAATGAGAAGGCAAACTACGATGTATAACCGACAAGTGTCGATGCATGAGCAGACGATTGGGGGGTTCAAGTCCATTGGCAAGGCAATCAAAGGACTCGGGAATAAGATAAAGAAGATGCGGAAAAGAAGAGACTAGTTAGGATTAGCTTAAGTAGTACTATTAACTTAAGCATTATTAAGCTATTATAAATAAAGTCGTGGCAATGTCCATCATACATTAACTAGCTTGAAGTGTTCTCTTTTAACATTTCACACTTGAGCATGGTTAATTTGCTTAGTTAATTAACCTTTATGTTAATCAATCTTGCCTAGCTCATGCATGTTATCTTATTTTATTACATGCACTAGATGTTAAAATTGCTTGAACTCATGCATGCTTAATAGTTGCCTAAATACATAGATGATCACATGATCATGTTAGTTGCTAGTTGAAACTAGCTTTAGGAATTCTATGTGTTTAGTGGTTTGAGGCTTTGAGATTTACAGCCAATGGATTCCCCAGAAATTTCCCCATTTAGGCTGCCTAAAACCAGCAGACCTGGAAAGAAGGTCAAATGGAGGCCACGGCTCCACTAAATAGGCGACGGCTCCACTAAATTTAGTGGTGTCGTGGTACCTTTAGTGGTACCGTGCCTCTGGAAGACGAAAAATACAATTCTCTTCCACTTTTTGACTTTCTTTCCCTGAAAATCTGCAAACACAACCTGATTCCCATGCACCCAAATCCCCAAATCCAACATCCTTTTCAACCTTGCATGTCTTTGATTTGGCTATTTAAGCTAACATCATGCATTGCCATCCTTACACCTTCACACTCACCATACAACCACCATGTCTTCCACCATTGCTTCAACCTCACACAAAAACAAGAAACCAAGATTCAACATCAAACCAACCAATCAAACCACTCTTGTTGATCAATGGATCAAAAGTGTTCACACACCACAAACCTCAACCAAACCTTCCAATGTGATGATTCTCATTGATCTCACCTTGGATGATGAAGATGATATACACACACCCATAACCTCTACCAAATCATCATCTTCCTTCACTACACCCCAAGCTCCATCCAAGGCAACCTCAATCAAACCAACACCCTCATCCTTCACCACCATTGGAACCAACACACATTCACCTCAACGAAGTCCCATTCCATCACTAGCCTTAACACTTAACTCATCACCATCAACTTCCCTTGAAGTGGGAACCAACACATCATCCTCATCACTTTCACCATCACCACAACCTCTAGCTCTCACCCTAACCTTATCACCAATCACTCCTTTTAAGTTTGGGAGCAACACATCATCAACTTCCCTATCACCATCACCTCAACCTTTAATGGGTCATCCCATCCTTTATCCCCTACAACCACACACCTTTAGTTGTGCTTGTTGCCATCACAACCTAGAACTCATCATGAACCTTAGAGATGAGCTTAGCTTTAGGTTCTCATACCTAGAACACCTCCTCACACCACCCATAGGACCCATCATCCTTCCACCTCCTCCACCACACAATAGCCCAAACTAAACATGGTTATGTTTAGTCCCTCCAATAAATGCTTAGGAACCCTTTTGAATTTGGAAGAAAATCTTGAAGCCTCATATTACTATTGATGTTTATGTGTCTTCTTGTTATTTTAATTTTTTTTCTTATTGTAGTCATACTCATGTATGACATTTATTTTAGTTTTAATGGGCATTCATGTGGTTGTTTTATTTTTAGCTACCTGGCTAATTTTCTTCTTGTGTGATTGGATATTTGTCAAATGTGCTACTTGTTAGATATTGTATATGTGTTATCTAACCTTGTTTTGTAGTATACACTATTGCTCGATTCCTTGGTATTCTCCAAATGAGGGGGAGTATAAATCAAGGGGGAGTCTTAGTCACCTTTTTGATTAGACAAAAAGGGAGAGAAATGGGAGTAAACTCATTAAAAACTTGTTAAAACTAATTTTAACTTAAAATGAGTTTATATTTTGTCATCATAAAAAAGGGGGAGATTGTTGATGCAAATAATGTTCTAAAAATGTTATTTATATCTTTCGATTACTTCACGTTTTGAGGATGACAAAATGTGAAATCACGTTTCGTTAAAATTAACGTAAACAAGTTTTTAATCGGAAGATCCCGTTTCTACGCAAATCACTCTAGAACAAATTTACAACTTGACAAATGATCAAAGAAGTGAATTTGTGTTTTGAGACTTCACATTTTAATGGGACAAAATATTTTTTCAAAAATACACATGACAAATTATTTTTGAATTATTAAGAAATGTTTTAATGGAAAAATAAGTTTGAAAATCACAACAGCTATTTTTCCCCCCAAAATCAGCTCCAACCTTCCCCAAATAAGTTTTCACCAGAAAAGACAAAATTTGGAGCGTCCTAGTCTAGGACGGCTCCACGGTTCCACTAAATTTAGTGGAGCCGTGGCATGTTTAGTGGAGCCGTCCGTACAAAATTTTCTATAACGTTCAGATTTTTCTTGCCTATAAAAACCAACCCCATTCACAGTTTTTAGGCACCCTTTCACACAGAAAAACTTCTGAGTTTAAACCTCTCACACCTTTCTCTTCTTTAGATCATTTAGATTAGTTTTCTTTTGTTTTAAGAGTGATCCAATCATCCACCAAAAGATCCTCTTCATTCATCTTCATTAGCAAGAGAAGAACACAAGTATCCAAGTTGATACAAGGTGTTATCATTCCTCTTCAAGAGAAGAACACAAGTATCCAAGTTGATACAAGGTGTTATCATTCCTCTTCATTAGCAAGAGAAGAACTCAAAGTATTCAAGAAGATACAAGAGTTATAGTTGTTAGGCTTTTGTAACACTTGTTACAACCTTGTTGTATCATAGCATACATCAAGTTTATTTATCTTTTGTGAGTGAGAGTGAAGATCAAGTGTGATCTTGTAGAGATAGTGGATATCTCTTAAAGCCATTGGGTGTGAAGATCGTTGTAGCTCTTAGACTAGGTCTAATATTATATCTAGGAACACATAATAATGAAGGCGGAATATTCAAACATAGAATCAACATTATTATGAACAAAGTTTTACATTCATAATCTCTAATATTATTTACAGCCCCAATTCTACTTGATCAAGGTAGAACTTGTTGACCTTGAGGCTGCACTAACTAAAACTCTAACCAACCCTAGACATTTATAACTTACGTCTAGGTAATACACACACACCTCTAATCGACTACATCTTGTAGTTTGTGCACGTCTAAAACTAATGACCTAATGTCTCTTTATATAATAGAGATCATCTAGGTTTACAAGGAGAATCATAATACAATAAGGAAACTAAATCTTTTAAGTAAATCTTCTAGAATCTTCAAAATTCTCCATCTTTTTGTAGTTTCCCTTCTTATCACATTAAGTCCTTCAAGTTTCATTCTTCTTGTTTTGTATCATCAAATCAATAAAACCCAACAATCTTCCCCTATTTGATGATGACAAAACAAAGACATTCTTGTACGAACTTCCCTAGACGAAGTAGAGCAGTTGAGATAATTAAATCTCACCATGAATGAAACAATCTTGTCTTCCCCTTAAGTCATGCCATACCACTCCAAATCTCTTCTAACATCTCTTCTAACATCTCTTCCCCTTTTTGTTATCAACAAATAGGGAACGTATGCAAAAATTCCCCTTGAGTGGTGCATGTAGATGATTAAACATTCAATCAATAAGCTTCCCCTGAAACCAATATGTTTACATCATCTCTTGAATCTTCAATTCTGTAGGCTCCTTGTAATGATTACTGATGAAGAAAACCAAATATAACGAACTTGATGAAGAAGTAGAATAACCCAAACTTTTGTCTTATATCTTGCACTATCAACGTCTCTTTGTGACTCCAAACTTATCTTAGAAGTAGGCTACTAGGACCTCTTGATAAATCCTCAATTATATGAGACACTGAGCACTACAATGTAACTCCTTTAAGTGATAGCAAATGTGAGCATTACGCACCATAATTTGTAGATCACACATCCTTGCTAGATTTACCAAGTCTTTGTCACCGCAATAACACAAACATAAGAACGCGCACCTGTGAAACTCAACTACAACATCAAATAAATGATATTCAACCTTCTTCGTAATCAATTAATCCAATAAGAACGAGCCTTTAATTTTTCAAGAACAAAAACCAAACTCTTCTTGTGTGTGTGAATTAACCAACAACCTGTGTGTGTAAAACTAATAACCTGTGTGTGTAATCTAACAAACTGCTCATAATTAGACGAGAGCCAAAGTAGAACCAATCTCTTAAAAACCCATCTCGGCTTCCCCTCACTGCTTGTAAATCATGCATTGTCTCCATAAATCATCTAAACGAAGCAGTAGGTTAAGCATACTTGTAGCAGCAGAGTCAAAATTCAACGGCAGTACTTTCATAAAACTAGCAGTACTTTGAACGAGTAGCAGTACGTTGCAGCAGTATGTTGCAGCAGTACCTTAAACATAACAGTACGTTGAAGTATCCAATGAGCAGTACTTTTCTCTAATGTAGCAGTACATTAAATAAAATCATCCCATGTGATGAATTAAACACAATCGACTTTAATGATAAACCACAAGCGACAAACACATCTCCAATTAATCAAGTCAACTGCTCCATA
This sequence comes from Artemisia tridentata subsp. tridentata, assembly GCA_021014915.2. Taxonomy (NCBI): domain Eukaryota; kingdom Viridiplantae; phylum Streptophyta; class Magnoliopsida; order Asterales; family Asteraceae; genus Artemisia; species Artemisia tridentata. The sequence continues at coordinate 117,584,949 of CP139504.1, forward strand.
AAGACGTCAGATTTATCCACGTCAATATCAATTAGCCCCACAATTCGATTATAATAAACAAAGTAATCGATCGTCCAATTGAGTAATCAGTACGAGAATAACAATTTAATGACCAGATATTGTTTGATTAATAGCAAGCCCCACACAATAAAGAAAGCGAATCTTGAATATTATTGGTACGAGGTTACCTTTAAATCAGCCAAGAATGTTGTCGTCACAACAGATCGATACAAAACAAATTAAATCCGTTCATACCGGATAACAGCTAATTCATACCTTCATCAAGACTGCTTCAAATCTGCTCTTCTTTGACACAAAAACCTTGTTTAATCCCCTAGATATCACAAGCCCCTTTCTCTGATACCAATTGTGAAGATCGTTGTAGCTCTTAGACAAGGTCTAATATTATATCTAGGAACACATAATAATGAAGGTGGAATATTCAAACATAGAATCAACATTATTACGAACAAGGTTTTACATTCATAATCTCTAATATTATTTACAGCCCCAATTCTACTTGATCAAGGTAGAACTTGTTGACCTTGAGGCTGCACTAACTAACTAACTAACTAAAAATCTAACCAACCCTAGACGTTTATAACTTACGTCTAGGTTACACACACACACACCTCTAATCGACTACATCTTGTAGTTTGTATACGTCTAAAACTAATGACCTAATGTCTCTTTATATAATAGAGATCATCTAGGTTTACAAGGAGAATCATAATACAATAAGAAAACTAAATCTTTTAAGTAAATCTTCTAGAATCTTTAAAATTCTCCATCTTTTTGTAGTTTCCCTTCTTGTCACATTAAGTCCTTCAAGTTTCATTCTTCTTGTTTTGTATCATCAAATCAATAAAACCCAACATTGGGCTTGTGTGATTGATCAAGAAGATCAAGGGTCGATAGATTAGTGTTAGTTGAGAGAGTGTTGATCATTGTGATCGTGTTGAGATCTTGGTGATCTCGTGTAGCCATTGGGCTTGATTGATTGGTCACGTGGACCTTGGTAGATTGGTGCTAGCTAAGATTAGCACTTGACATCTAGCTTAGTGTCGGTAATAGGATAAGCGACGTGTATGGTTTTCTCCGCCTGAAGGGAGGTTGTTGATATAGTGTTTGAAACTCTCGAGTGTGGTACTCGGGGAGTAGAGTAGGGCGAAGAAGAGCTTCATAGCCGAACCACTATAAATCCTTTGTCTCGGTTTGATCTTTCCAACTCTACTCTTTATTTTTATTATTTACCATTTGTTAGTTTAGTGTGTAGTTCATATTGGTGTTGATTGATTACACATAAAGTTCGAATCAAAGTTTCCAATAGCAAACTTTTCTAACAAGATTTTTAAAAGAAAATAAAACAGGTAAACGATTCAACCCCCCTTCTAGTTTCCCACAATTTTGTTTGACTTTTTACGACAAAACTTCAAATGGCCATAACTTTTGAACCGTAACTCCGTTTTCAGCGAAACACCTTTCAAAATGACCAGAACAGCCTAAATATTGTGAAGTTACCTAACCACGTCGGGTAACGAAATTTTTGAAGCCTGAAATTGCTCTGGAAAGAAGTTATCGACGATTTTAAGTTTTAAGACCAAAATTTCACTACAACAACTAAACTTAACTTTCACCAAACACAACTCCTACATCGTTGAACCGATCCAAGATCAAATTTATCATACATACCTTCATCTATGGCAACTCAATAAGATATTCATGCTGCCGGTGCGGAAAACCGTCCTCCTATGCTTGAAAAAGGTGGGTATCTTCTATGGACAAGCCGCATGCTTTGTTACATCAAAACCAAGCCTAATGGTAAACTCCTGCTCCAATCTATTAAGAATGGACCTTTCAAACCTCGACAAATTCAAGACCCTGGAGATCCAAATGGAACACCTCCTGTTCTACCTTTCTTTCGTGAACAAACAGAAGCAGAATACACAGAAGAAGACAAGAAGCATATCGACATTGATGATATAGCAATGCACTTAATCCAACTAGGATTACCACGAGAGATCTTTGCTGCCTTCGACAGCTGTGAAACTGCCTATGACATGTGGGAACGAGTTAGAAGGCTGTTGATATAAATAATGCCTAAACACGTTATTAATATTTTTCGATATCTCTTCGTTTTGATAATCACAAAATGTAAAATCATTAATCGGAAAATTATGACGTAAACAAGTATTTAGTTGTAAATATCTATTTCTACAACTCAAATCACTTAAGGTATGAATGAACTAATGCTTAATGCATTATATGATCAAAGGAACATTTTCTTAAACACTAGATTTTTTATAAAATGTCAAAAACATTTTATATCTTTTAGAAAAACATTTTTGGTAATAAATAAAAAGGTTTAATTCATTATAAATTTATGAATTCAAATTTTTAACCAAAATCAGTAAAAATGTTCCAGAAAAACCTTCCCCACAAAAAGACAAAACTGGGCAACGGCTAGCATGGGCGGCCCCCTTAATTTTGCTAGGCGGCCCCCTTAAAATTAAGGGGACCACCCCCCTATTTAAAGGGGCTGGCCACGCTCCTGTAGGTTCCAGCTGTCCAGTTTTTCTGCCTATAAATACCAGCCTTCCCCTGGATTTTTACTCACCTTTTGCACCCCAAACTTTCTGTTGTAAATCCTCTCTAATCCTTGTAAATAATTTCTAAAATCCTTTGATAATATTCTCTTAAGCATTGGTTTCCAAGTGATCCAAGCTTCAACCATCCAAGTGCAAAAGAATAATACTTCTATCAATCAAGATTAGAAGTACTACAACTTAGTATCATCTTGTTACTTAAGTTGTTAGTTTAACAAAGTTTGTAAATCATTCATTCATTTGTGTGTAAGGTGTGTATAGTAGATTAGTGTTGTATGTAAGTAGTGAAGAAGCTGTATAAGTAGTTGTGGTGTAGAAGTTGTGAAGCCGTAGCATAGAAGTCGCAAAGCTGTAAGGTAGAGGTCGTGAAGTCCTAGTGTTGAAGTCGTGAAGCCGTAGTATAGAAGTTGTGAAGACATAGTGTAGAAGCTGTGAAGCCGTAGCATAGAAGTCGCGAAGCCGTAAGGTAGAGGTCGTGAAGTCCTAGTGTTGAAGTCGTGAAGCCGTAGCATAGAAGTTGTGAAGCGGTCATGTTGAAGCTGTGAAGTCCTAGTCGTGAAGTCCTTGTGGTGAAGTCGTGAAGCCGTAGCATAGAAGTCGTGTTGAAGTCGTGAAGTCCTAGTCGTGAAGTTCTAGAGTTCAAGTCGTGAAGCCGTTGTGAATAAGTCGTGAAGAAGTTGTGTTGTGAAGTTGTGAGATTGGTTCTAGCTACCATTAGAACTCAACATTTAGCTTTGTGTCGTTAAGCCGGTGTAAGCCAAAGTCGTGTAAGGTTTTCTCTGCCATAAGGGAGCTTATTGAAGTTGTGAAGAAAACTCTCGAGCTCGGTGCTCGGGGAGTGGAGTAGGGCAAGGAAGGTGTCCTTGTAGCCGAACCACTATAAATCTCTCGTGTCTCGGTTAGATCTTTCCATCCCTTATTTATTTCTTTACTTGCATCGTCATTACTTTCATACACATAGGCTTATATAATTGCTAGTATTACTTAGAGGTCGACTTCACATAAAGATCAATTTGAAAATCCAATTAAGAAACCAAAACTTTTACAATCAATTTAAAAGAATACATATATAACTAATAATAAGGTTTAAGTTTTATTTTTCATAACAAACTTGAATCTAAGTTTTTAAAAGTAAACAAAGGTTTTATAATAAATTAAAAAGACGTAAAACTATTCAACCCCCCCCCCTTCTAGTTTTCCACAATTGGTATCAGGAGCCACGTCAATCAAGATCTTTAAAATATACTGTATTTTAAAACTTGAATCGATCTATGGAATCCGAAAAATATTTAGAAGGGGAATTTATGCAAACACCACCACTATTTGAAAACTATACTTTTCTTGAATGGAAAAATAAATTTGAAAATTATGTGAAATTAATTGATCTAGATCTTTGGCATGTCATTTCGATTGGTGATTTTCAACCAACAAAAACGGATTTTGAAACTCAAAATGATTATTTAAAAACAAAGAATAACAAAAATAATGAAGCTAAAATAATTATTTACAAAACCTTGCCGAAAGTTGAATATGAAAGAATATCTTTCTGTAAAACGGCAAATGATATTTGGAAAAATCTCTTAAACTTTCATCAAGAAAAATGTCAAGCCAAAGACGAGGATTTTGATCTTGTACATGAATTAGTCATTTTAGAAAATTTAATAGATAAACATTTAGATAAAATAGATACATGTGCTACTAGTTCAAATGTTGTTAATGAAGGTATTAACGACGAAGACTACATGAATCAACTCAATCCAATATCATGGAGTGACACAGACGAAGGAAAAGATCATCATCCGGTATGTGACGAATGCAAACTAGATAAAACTCCAAATAAGGTACAATCCGAAACCGAACATTTTTGCTATGATCCATTCATTTTAGAATTTTCAAAACTAGAAAATGAGTTTAAACATTTTTGCAACATAGATCTAAAAACTATTTCTAAATATAAATTATCAAAAACTTTTGAAAGTAATCTTGAAAAAGAAATAATTTTAGAAGATAAAATGTCTAGACTTGAAAGTAATATTGAAATTGATCTAGAATGCAAAATATGTCAAGATTATAAACTTGAAATTAAAAGATTAAATGAAAGAGCAAAAATATTAGCTAAATTTGAAGAAAGCTCCAAATCTCTTAAATTCTTACTAAGTTGTCAAAAGCCATTCAATGATAAAACCGGTTTAGGATTTAATTCGGATAACTCTTCAACAAGTAAATCAAAAAAAATTATAATTAAAAAACCTAGTAGAGAAATTTAGATATAAGGCTATTTACTGTGATTATAATTTATATAAATCAAGAAATCCATTGTTTGCACATCAAAACAAACTATCAAGGAATTCTTGTACTTCTTGGCGACATTTTCTCCATGTGCATAAAAATGCAATGGATGTCCCCAACTAATCATCTCGGACCCATGAGAATCTGGGTACCAAGCTGTTTTATTTGATTAGGTAATGAACGCAAAATGGAATGAAACTCAATCTTGCGTTAACCTACTCATATTCAAAACACGCGCATGAAGACTTATTAATCTACAAAAATGAGGATGGAACGAAGTGGTACTCATCTATAATTCACTACCTCATATCATGAAGAAATACTGGACCTGAGATAAGTCTTCTTTTTAAAGTTTCCTGAGTAGTTACTCCTTGCATATAGTTATGATAATCACTGCCTTAAGATATGCTTAGTTTGATAGGTTGCTTTGCCCTCACACTATTAGTTATATTACTTGTTAATAAACTAGAAAACCTTAAGTTAACCCTCCTAAGCATTAAATAAAGTGTTCTTTATCGAACATATAAAATTTAGTCATCACTATCGTTTAAATCGCATAATTTGTTGAAAAGGATAGCATGAGACAATAGCCTTAATCAATCAAGCATGAGATTTTTTTTTAACAACAATTCCTTTTAAAAATGCAAATCTTCATATTTTGGAAAATGATTTTTCAAAAGATTATGTCACTTCTCTATTAAACATGTTTTTATCAAAGCCAAAAAGTGTAACAACTTCTTTTTTATTTCCTTATAAAAACACTTTGAAACAAATTCAAATCTACCTTGTTGAAATAATTTTCACACTCAAATAAATTTTTTTTTCAAACATTGTTGAATAATGCCCAAAAACACTTACTCAAATCATGCTTGATCCAAGTCTAGAAATCCATGCTATCACAAATTTCCCATCACATAGACACTTATTAGGATTAATTAACTAGCTAATTAATCGTCATAATAATGGTAGTATGAATTACTTGGTAATTATATGTTGTTTTCTTGTTCATATATACATATATGCTTCTTGGTAAATGAGTAGGTTGCATGATAATTAAAATTGCTTAATTGAATGTGCTTAGCATACATGAGTTATTAAATTTTAAATTGCCTCAAAAATAAGTTGGACTTGCTTGAAACTAAACTCAAAAACATAACCTTTTCTACAAATTTTTGCCAAAAACCCATTTTCAGAAATCTGGAAGTTAGCAGATGGGCGGCCCCCTTAAATACCTAGGCGGCCCCCTTAATTATTAAGGGGACTGGCCCCTATTTAAGGGGACCGGCCATCTGGAGATCCGGCTTACTGTTCTCTTTTTCAATTTCCAACCCATTTTATTCCATACTTCCCAAAATTCACAAACACATTTTGTCATAAACCACCCACCAAAATTTACCTTCCTAAACCACATCATTCCTTCACTATAAATGCACCTCCTCATCATAAATGCTCATTCATATCATCCACTCAAACATGTCATCCTCCAACTACCCAAAATCAAAACCCTCAAGAGTTGCTAAAATCTCGGTGAGACCAATTTGGAGAAGGAAACTTGAAACTTGCCATAACCCAACAAATGATGTTGTTCAAACACATAACCAATCATCCATCCCTAACCCTTCATCTCCCTATGATCAATCCCAAAACCTCAATCCTAATCTCATTCACACTCAACCCACCAATGCATCTTTAAAAACACTCACCACTCTTGGAACATCCACTTCATCCACATCACCATCTTCATCCACTCATGATTACCCAAGTTCACAAACATCTCCACCACCAAGAGTGTCACCACCACCTCCTACCAACTCACATGCTACCCCTATGTTGCATGTGCAAACATCCATCCCTCATAACAACAACACTTTACCATCATCACCTTCATCCGAACACTTGAAGTTCATTGAGGAACTCAAGGAAGCTCATGAGCTTAGTGCTCTTCTTGCCCTACACCTAGCCCAAAGAAACCTTGATCAACCTCCATCTAGCTCTCCCACATCACCCCACAACAAAAACCAAGTTGAGAAACATGTCAACAATTGTCCTTGTTGCATTTTGCATGGATTGAGTATCTTCTCACTAGATCCAATCCAATATCCCCACTTGAACAACATCAAAACCTTCATCCATCATGGTCCACTCCAAACTCTCCACCTCAAATGTCTCCACCATCACCATCTCCAACCTCCACACACCCAAACATATACCTTCATTAATCCCATTTACTCACCCTCTCACTTGTTTTCATTTCAAAAACCACCTCCATCATCAAGCAAGTCAAATGGATTTCTTAGGCAAATTAGAATTCTCTAACAAATGTATGCTTTAAGCACTATGTATGTTGTAACAATGATTATGTTTGTCACATAATCATTTTAAATTAATGAATGTTTGTTTCTTTCTTTCTTATATGTGTTTGCTATGAATGTATTGTTTCATTTTTTGTTTAATTATGATGAATATATATGCTTATGACATGCTTACAATATGATCTTAGTAGTTTACATATAAACATTATTCTTCTTAATATGTTATTGCTACTTTTAAATCATTCCTAATATACATGATCCAAATAAAGCTTGCTGCAAATGCACCCTAACAATGACCCTTTTCTGGAAATTTTTCAAATTTGGTCGCCTGGGAAAACAGCAGATGGGCGGCCCCCTTAATTCCCTAGGCGGTCCCCTTAATTTTAAGGGGGCCGGCCAGCAATTAAGGGGACCGGCCATCTGGGAAGAAAAATTCACTGTTTTCTTTTGCATCATGTGACCCCTTTTATCTAACCCCAGCTACCATTTCTCTTTATGGACGAACTGGTATTGGAATCTTACAACAAAACCTCAAAAATTAACCTAAACCAACCTCATTTTCATATTATAAATTCCCTCCATATAATCACCTCTCATTCTATCATCCTTCATCATCCAAAACCACCATGTTATCACCAAAATCCTCCATCTCTAAGACTCCAAGGAAGCAAAGACTTGTCATCATACCACCAAAACAACTCTTTATTGACTTAACCCAAGATGACACCAAAACTCCATCACCACCACCTCAAAGTTCATCCCCAAGTGCACCAAATGCACCATCAAAAACACCCTCTACCCATGGAGCATCATCTTCCTCCATACCATCCACTTCATCCATCAATGACTACATCAACACTCACCTAACATCATCACCAAGAGCATCATCACCACCATCCACTCAAGAACCTCCATCCACCCAACTTGCCATTTCCTTATAACCCATCACACCTCTTGATGCTCACTTCTCACCATCACCAATTCCACAACCATTCTTTCCCATACCTTGGGCATTGCTTGAAGCCCATGGTGACAATTGTCTTTGTTGCATCCATAACCGGACTATAATCTTTGGTCTTAGAGATGAGATACGCTACATGTTTTCATCACTTGAACACATGATTACCAACCCACCACCACCACCACCACCTCCTCCACCTCCTTCACCCACTACACCACCACCACCTCCATTTTCACCCAATTAAGCATATGCAATGCTTAAAAATAATTTTCAAAACCTTTTTGTGTGCAAGCCCCATGGAAGATCATGTACTCCTAGGATGATTATGTAGTATCATTAGTTGTTTTGTTTGAATGTTTACATGCCATATGTTGTAATCTACTTGGTTGTATTTATACACAACACTTATATTAAATGAATGCTCTTTTTGCTTGCTTATTGTTGTTACATATACTTGTGCTTCTAACATTTTTCTTGCAAGCGTTCCATAGCTCGTTTCCTTGGTGCCCCCAAATGAGGGGAGTACACATCAAGGGGGAGTTCTCATACGACACTTTTACACTTAAAACTTGTCGGTTAACCTTTTTGATTCTACAAAAAGGGGGAGAAATAGATATAAACTCACTAAATACTTGTCTAAAAACTAATTTTTAGATTTAATGAGTTTAGATTTTGTAATCATCAAAAAGGGGGAGATTGTTGATATAAATAATGCCTAAACACGTTATTAATATTTTTCGATATCTCTACGTTTTGATAATCACAAAATGTAAAATCATTAATCGGAAAATTATGACGTAAACAAGTATTTAGTTGTAAATATCTATTTCTACAACTCAAATCACTTAAGGTATGAATGAACTAATGCTTAATGCATTATATGATCAAAGGAACATTTTCTTAAACACTAGATTTTTTATAAAATGTCAAAAATATTTTATATCTTTTAGAAAAACATTTTTGGTAATAAATAAAAAGGTTTAATTCATTATAAATTTATGAATTCAAATTTTTAACCAAAATCAATAAAAATGTTCCAGAAAAAACCTTCCCCACAAAAAGAAAAAACTGTGCAACGGCTAGCATGGGCGGCCCCCTTAATTTTGCTAGGCGGCCCCATTAAAATTAAGGGGACCGCCCCCTATTTAAGGGGGCCGGCCACGCTCCTGTAGGTTCCAGCTGTCCAGTTTTTCTGCCTATAAATACCAGCCTTCCCCTGGATTTTTACTCACCTTTTGCACCCCAAACTTTCTGTTGTAAATCCTCTCTAATCCTTGTAAATACTTTCTAAAATCCTTTGATCATATTCTCTTAAGCATTGGTTTCCAAGTGATCCAAGCTTCAACCATCCAAGTGCAAAAGAAGAATACTTCTATCAATCAAGATTAGAAGTATTACAACTTAGTATCATCTTGTTACTTAAGTTGTTAGTTTAACAAAGTTTGTAAATCATTCATTCATTTGTGTGTAAGGTGTGTATAGTAGATTAGTGTTGTATGTAAGTAGTGAAGAAGCTGTATAAGTAGTTGTGGTGTAGAAGTTGTGAAGCCGTAGCATAGAAGTCGCAAAGCTGTAAGGTAGAGGTCGTGAAGTCCTAGTGTTGAAGTCGTGAAGCCGTAGTATAGAAGTTGTGAAGACATAGTGTAGAAGCTGTGAAGCCGTAGCATAGAAGTCGCGAAGCCGTAAGGTAGAGGTCGTGAAGTCCTAGTGTTGAAGTCGTGAAGCCGTAGCATAGAAGTTGTGAAGCGGTCGTGTTGAAGTTGTGAAGTCCTAGTCGTGAAGTCCTTGTGGTGAAGTCGTGAAGCCGTAGCATAGAAGTTGTGAAGCGGTCGTGTTGAAGCCGTGAAGTCCTAGTCGTGAAGTTCTAGAGTTCAAGTCATGAAGCCGTTGTGAATAAGTCGTGAAGAAGTTGTGTTGTGAAGTTGTGAGATTGGTTCTAGCTACCATTAGAACTCGACATTTAGCTTTGTGTCGTTAAGCCGGTGTAAGCCAAAGTCGTGTAAGGTTTTCTCTGCCATAAGGGAGCTTATTGAAGTTGTGAAGAAAACTCTCGAGCTCGGTGCTCGGGGAGTGGAGTAGGGCAAGGAAGGTGTCCTTGTAGCCGAACCACTATAAATCTCTCGTGTCTCGGTTAGATTTTTCCATCCCTTATTTATTTCTTTACTTGCATCGTCATTACTTTCATACACATAGGCTTATATAATTGCTAGTATTACTTAGAGGTCGACTTCACATAAAGATCAATTTGAAAATCCATTCAAGAAACCAAAACATTTACAATCAATTTAAAAGAATATATATATAAGTAATAATAAGGTTTAAGTTTTATTTTTCATAACAAACTTGAATCTAAGTTTTTAAAAGTAAACAAAGGTTTTATAATAAATTAAAAAGACATAAAACTATTCAACTCCCCCCCCTTCTAGTTTTCCACAAAGGCTATGTCATGGAACAGAAATTGGGCAACTAGATGTAGGAAAACAAGCTACTAACTGAATGGGAGAAGTTTACATCCACTCCTAGAGAATCCATTGAATCCTACTATACTAGGTTCTGCACTTTAATGAATGAGCTAATCAGAAACAAGTTGACACCAAGACCACTCACGAGCAACATCAAGTTCATCAACAATCTTCAAGAAGAATGGGGACGATATTACACTATTGTCAACCAAACCAAGGATCTACATCAGGTGAATTATGATCAGCTCTACGATTTTCTAAAGCAAAACCAAGCTGAGGCTAATGAAGTTAGGAAAGAAAGATTGGCAAAGAATCATGATCCTCTTTCATTCATTGCTCAAAGACCAACACCTTTACCAGTGAACATACAACATTAACAATCATCATCTTCCACTTACAACTACATACAACAACAATACATTCCACAACAACAAAATGTTGTAATCCCACAACAACAATTCTACCCACAACAACAACATGTTATTCCATAACAACAATATCCACAATTCTAAGAACCAGAGTTCACTGACAATGATGAGTCTACTGCTGCTTTGGCAAAAGCATTTGCTTATTTGACAAAGGCATTCCAAGGACGCTATTCTACACCAACCAACAACAACCAAAGGATTTCATCGAATACTCGCAACAGGCAGATTGCACAGCCGACTTTCAATATGGATCAAGGAGGACAAATGGTTCGAGTTATTGGGAATCAGCAGGGATATGCTACTAGATTTCAGATGGGTAATCAGAATATGCAGAATGCAGGGCAGTATGCAGGAAATCAGTTGGGTCAGTATGCAGGGAATTAGATGGGTCAATGTGTTAGAAATCAGAGGGGTCATGATATTGGGAATCAGACAGTGGGTAATCAGATTGGGAATGTTGCAGCTCCAGTTGCTGGGAATTATGGAAATATGAATCAGGGAAATCTGATAAAGTGTTTCAACTGTCAGGGTGTAGGTCATATGGCAAGGAACTGTCCTACTAAGCCGAAAAAGAAAGATCCAGCTTATCTGCAAAAAGCATTGCTAAGGAAAAAGCAGGGTTTGAGTTGAATGCTGAGGAAAATGATTTTCTGGCTCTCATGGATGACATGGAAGACCGAGAGGACATCAATGCAAACTACATATTTATGGAAAATCTTCAGGAGGCTAAGTACGACACGGATTCTGACACACCTCCTATTTATGACACCAATGCAGTATCTGAGGTACCATTATTCAATACATGCTACAATAATGATATATTTGATATGTCTCCTCATGAGGAACAACATTCTAAGACTCCAACACCCACTTATGATACATACCGGGACAAGTCGAGTAGTAGCAATATTGATTTGGCAACTCTAGATATGAATCATAGTGGAGGCTCAGTTTCACAGCATGCTGAGAATGATGAGGAAACGCGTGCTCTATTTGAATCATTATTGAACAATTGTAGTATTGAAATTGAGAAAGTAAAAAAGGTCAATCGCGATGTTAAGGCCGTGAATGAGAAAATGACCACTGAGCTTGAGAGGTATAAGGAAAATGAAAAAGCTTTTGAGTTTCATAAAAAACGACTATCAGACTTAGAAACTGGTTATCAAAATTCCGTTTTAAAGGAAAAACAATTGCAAATCAAGTTTGACACACTTTATGTTAATTCACACATGAAAATATAATCCTTAAACGCAGAAATTTTTGATTTGAAAAACCAACTTTCTAAACAAAAATCAACTTGTTCTGATCTTGAAAAAGAAAAGAAACAGTTGAAAGCAGATTTTTCAAAACGAGAAAATGATCTTCTTGATGCATTGAGAAACAAGAAACAATCAAAATGTTGGAAGATTTGCTTGTGAAAACGGGTCATTCAAGTCAAACCATTCATATGCTTAATAAAGATCCAAATCCGTTTTTTCATACAATGAAGAAAATGGCTATCGGTTGTGAAAATCCTTATACTCTCAAGAAAGCTCAGAAAGAACAGAATGTTTTGTACAATGGAAATATAATATATGCTAAACATGACCCTCCCGCTGTTCAGGATACTGACGAAATGATTGAGCTTGTTGAAGAGAGTCAAATTAAAATGAAACAAAAGAACCCAGAGATAAAACCAATTGATTACAATAAACTTAACAAACTTTCTGGAATTCCTTTTGTTCCACAAAAACAAACCCCAAAGTTTTCCAAAAAAACCAGTTGTTACGACACCAGTTGCAAAACAAAAGGATGTTTCTAAAACTCTTTCAAACTTGGAGCAAATGTCCTCAAACAATCCTTTTAACACAAGTGCTGCTAGAGGATTTTTAGATGATGTTAGAACGAGAATTGAAACACTTCAAAAAATTGTTGCATCCAAAACTACTATCAGTGTTAACAACTGGCATTCAAGCTTTAATGCAGAAATGAAAAAGGTGTTTGAAACAGAAATTACTACTCCACTGAATAACATCCATGCGAGAGTAATTCATTTTGAACAAGCATTTTTGAAAGAAACAGCCGACTTTGTCAAGGACCACAAATCCCTGGTGAAGGAAGCTAATGAAAATATTGAAAACATCAAAAGTTTTGGAAAATCTAAATGACTCTCTCTTCGAAGCAGTTATGCCGACCGATATTATGTCCATCATTTTACAAACATATTTTGTTGAAGACGATGAAAGACTGCGATCTGAGACCTCTGCAATTGTTTCAAAATATGAAAATGCTCTTATTAAACTTGAAAAAGAAAATGTGTCATATTTTAAACAACTTGATCGAAAAACCGAGGAATGCAGATATGACAAACTGTTGTATGAGTGTGCCTACAAGGACATGAAAGAACAAAATGATCTTTTGAGGGCTCAGCTGGAAAGTCAAAAAGGGAAGGGTGTGGATACTAAGTTTGCAAAACCATCGAATTCGGACAAACCAAATACTTCAAAACCGGTTGTTAAACAAAAAATGTCGATTTCTCAATTTGTTCCAAAAGTCGATGTGAAAAATGATTTGACAAAACCAGTCACTCCAACACCCTTGCCCAAGCAAAATGAAAAAGAAAATATTTTTTGATAAAGGAAAAGCGGTTGTCGAAACACCAAAAGTGATAGCACCTGGCCTTTATAGGATTAGTCCCACTATTGCGTCTGCCTCCACATCTAAAACATATGGGACAAACGACAAGAGCATAAAAGATAATCCAAAAAAGTATAGGAATGCTAAAACAACTTCTAAGGACAACAATATAAATCCTAATGCGTGTGCCTTACCTTCTACAGGATTAGAAAGCACCTCTAGGAGCAGCAAACTACAGCCTAGGAGCAATACAAGGAACAATAGAGTCTCGCCTGTCTCTAAAAGTAGATGCCAGAATAAAGTTGAAGAAGTAGAAGAACACCCTAGGAATTTATCTCTTTGTAATAAGAGACATATGTCATCTAAATGTAATGTCAAAAGTACTATTTCTAATGCATGTAATGACTCTATTTGTTTAATGTGCAAGAAATGTTTATCTAATAATGTTTGTGATGATTATGTTTCTAAAAATGTGAATGTTACACCTGAACAGAAGAACGTTCCAAAAGGAACTAGTGCTAGATCTAGATCTATAGGAAGACTAATTGCACGATTTAGGTCAACCACTAGTAGTCAAATGCCTAGGAACTATCTTAAGTATTGTGTATGGAAACCAACGGGTAGAGAGTTCATACTCCAGAATGGAAAATTGAAAGTTGTTCAAATTGAACCAGTAGAAACTTTCTATGAGTGTGATCCAGATGTTACCTCTAACCCCATGGAACCAAATTTTAAATGGTTTCCAAATACAAACTCTTCTGTTCTTCGCAGGTTATCAAAATATGTCTTTGGATCGTCAAATCGAGTTGCTCCAAGCACATGACCGGGAATCTAAAGCTGCTGATCAATTTCGTCTGGAAATTCATGGGAACTGTACTCTTTGGAAATGATCATGTAGCAGCTATTTTGGGTTATGGAGATCTTCAATTTGGGAATTATTTAATCACTCGAGTTTACTACGTCGAAGGGTTGGGACACAATTTGTTTTCAGTTGGGCAGTTTTGTGATGCAGATTTAGAGGTTGCATTTAGGAGAAACACGTGCTTCGTTAGAAATTTGGTTGGCGATGATCTCTTAACTGGGAATCGTGGCAACAACCTATATGCTATCGACATCAACCAAATGGCCTCTTCATCACCAATTTGTCTTATGACAAGAGCATGCTGAACAAAGTCCTGGCTGTGGCATAGAAGATTATCCCATCTCAATTTCGACACCATTAACAAATTAGCCAAAGACAACATCGTCAACGGACTTCCTAAGTTCAAATACACCAAGGATCACTTATGTCCATCATGCGAACAAGGAAAAAGCAAAAGGGCATCATATAAACCTAAAACCGTACCCAGTTCGGAAGCAAAGTTACATATATTACACATGGACTTATGTGGCCCAATGAGAGTTGAAAGCATAAATGGGAAGAAGTATGTTCTTGTTATTGTCAATGACTATTCAAGATATACATGGGTAAAGTTTCTGAGATCAAAAGACGAAGCACCAGGCATCATCGTCACCTTTCTGAAGCGTATTCAAGTCCTACTTCAAGCTCTAGCAAGGGTTGTAAGAATAGACAATGGCACAGAATTCACAAATCAAGAGTTAAGAACTTATTTTGAAAATGCTAGAATCACACATCAGACATCTGTTGTTAGAACTCCACAGTAGAATGGGGTAGTTGAAAGAAGAAATCAAACTCTTGTTGAAGCTGCTTGCACAATGCTGATTTATTCTAGTGCACCGTTATTCTTATGGGCTGATGCTGATGCCACAGCTTGTTTCACTCAGAACCGTTCTTTAATCCACCCAAGATTCAATAAAACCCCATATGAACTAGTGAACAACAGAACACCCGATATCTCTTACCTTCACGTGTTTGGTGCTTTGTGCTATCCAACGAACAACAGAGAAGATCTAGGGAAGCTAAAAGCTAAGGGTGATATTGGAATCTTCATTGGATACTCAGAAAACTCAAGGGCATTCATGGTGTATAACAAAAGAACAAAAAGGATAATGGAGACGATGAATGTGAAGTTTGACGAGATTTCACAAATGGCTTCTGAGAGACTCGCTCTAGAACCCGCGCTTAACCAAATGGCTTCTAATCAAAACAGATTAGGACCCGCACCAAACCTGCAGACTTCTGGACACATTAGTTCAGGACTCGTACCTCAAGGAGCTCAATCAACAACTACTGAAAAACCTTCAGAACAAGAACTGGAAAATTTCTTCGAGTTAATGTTTGATGAATACAATAATGGAACTTTGACAAATGCATCACAACATCATTCCGCTGAACCCACTCAAAACCATCAACAACCACCACCACAAGATGCATCAACAATAATCGAAGCTGACACACCAACTCCCTTAACCTCATCTACATCTACTCTAGAAACTCCAATTCTTTAAATTGTTCTACCAAGAGTTGATGAGCAAAAGCAAAGTACACCATTTCAAGAAGAACAAAAATAGAAACAAAACGATGCAGTGTTAGAAAAAGAAGTATTTAAAAACCCGTTTGCTATGGACTCTGCTGAATCATCTTCAAGGTTACAAGAACCATCTAACACGCATACGTTAAACCCAAGGTACCCTTCTACACTCCAGTGGACTAAAGACCATCCAATTGAACAAGTTATTGGTGAACCTTCAAGGCCAGTTCAGACGAGAAGACAACTCGCCACCGACCCCGAAATGTGCATCTACATTTGCTCAATAATCCTAAAAGAACCAAAGAACATTCGAGAGGCGATGGCAAAAAATGCATGGATAGAAGCGATGTAGGAAGAATTTCTTCAATATCAGCTACATGATAGTTGGGAATTAGTTCCAAGACCAATTGACAAACTTGTCATTGATCTCAAATGGTTATGAAAGAACAAAAAGGATGAAGAAATGACTGTAATTCACAACAAATCTCGTCTCGTGGATAAAGGATTCAGATAGGAAGAAGGGATACATTTCGAAGAATCATTCGCGCCAGTAGCCAGACTTGAGGCAGTCATGATTTTCTTGGCCTATGCTGCTCACAAATACATCACTATATATCAGATGGACATCAAAAATGCATTCTTGAATGGAACTCTGAAAGAAGAAGTGTATGTGAGGCAGCCATAAGGATTCATTGAAAAGGAACATCCAGACTACGTATACAAGCTTAAGAAAGCCATTTATGGTTTAAAACAAGCTCCAAGAGCGTGGTATGACGAACTATCATCTTTCCTGATCAAAAACAATTTCACCAAAGGAACTATTGATTCTACCTTGTTTACAAGGAAATACAAAGATGACATTTTGATTGTTCAGATTTATGTGGACGACATTATTTTTGGGTCTACTAATCCGAATCATTCAAAACATTTTGAAAATCTCATGAAAAGCAAATTTGAAATGTCCATGATGGGGGAACTAAAATTCTTTCTTAGTTTACAAATACATCAATCCTCTCGTGGTATTTTTAATAATCAAGCTAAATATACAATTCAGATTTTGAAAAAACATGGTATGGAAAACTGTGAATCTGTTGGTACACCAATGGTCACTTCACCAAAAATCGGTGCTGATTTATTTGGGAAACCCATCGATCCAAAGAAATATCGGAGCATGATTGGTTCTCTCATGTACCTTACTGCTATTCAACCCGATATTCATTTTGTTGTTGCTTATTAGCACAGTTTCAGGCAAGGCCTACCGAACTTCACCTCCAAGAGGTCAAACGGATCTTTCGGTACCTACGAAGAACCATTAACATGGGGCTTTGGTATCCGAAGGATTCCGAGTTTAAACTAACAGCATTTTCAAATGCCGACCACGCAGGGTGTCAAGTTACAGCAAAAAGTACATTAGGAGGAGCACAATTTTTGGGTGAAAAGCTAGTAGGTTGGTCATCAAGGAAACAAGATTGTACTGCATTATCAACTGTAGAAGCCGAGTATGTGTCTCTATCTGCGTGTTGTGCCCAAGTTCTATGGATGAGGACACAACTCACAGATTATGGCTTTACTTTCGATAAAATACCTTTGTATTGCGACTCGAAAAGCGCCATAGCCATCTCGTGCAATCCAGTACAACACTCAAAGACCAAGCATATTAGAGTCCACTGTCACTTCATCAAAGAGCACGTAGAAGAGGGTTCCATTGAATTATTTTTCGTGAAGACAGATTACCAACTCGCCGATCTATTTACTAAAGCCCTTCCAAAAGAAAGGTTTGACGATTTAGTTCGACGAATTGGCATGCGAAGCCCAACTCCTAAGGAGCTAGAACGTCTTCTCGAATATTCTTGAAAATATTTTCAAAATAGCTTCGCTGTAAATATTTTTGAAAAACCAAATACAAAATTTGAAAAACCAACAAAAAAAAATAATACAAAAATATAAATTTCAAAAATCCAAAAACATCAAAATTTTTCAAAAAGACAAAAACAATATAAAATCAAAAAACCAAAAATATTCTTCTCACGACATGTCTCTCATGTAATCGATATTCTGTACATATCTAGAAATGTCATTCAACAATGATACGGACATGTACAGATGCTTGAGCGAGAGTTCACTAAAATGTTTTCTAAAACATGTCATTTCTCAAAAAATTTCTTCACAATGGCTTTCGTATACTTCAGTACGAAACCCGGACATAAATGATGACTTCTGATTATTTCAGATCAGGACTCGTAATTTCAAAGATGAAATCATTTTCAAAAAGTTCGAGTCTAAACAAACGAAATGATTTCAAACAAAAACTCATTTTCCAAAAAGACTTGTGTACATTTCAGTACATAAATCGCATTTCAAAAAGATAACTCCCTCCAAACCTTTAATTGATTTTAAAATTTTTGTTCAAAATACGCTTTCATTAAGGGAGAGTATAAAAAATCAAAATCAAAATGTTCCAATTTCATGCAAATCAAATCCGTCTATCTCTCCAAAAGCTTTTCTATTAATCAGACGATATCAAAAATATCAAGAATATGCTATTTTTGAGGGGGAGAAGACGTGATTAAAATGTGATAAAAAATGTTTAAAGATCGTGGTTGAATCTCAAATGAGCTCGACTCAGATATAACCAACGAATTGACGAAGCTTAATTGTCAGTAGTCGAAAAGACTTGTCCTAGACGGGTAATAACTTCAAGCTAGTCTAACCAGTGATGTAAGCGTGTCTCGAATAGGACTTGTCTAAGTATAATGTACCGTCTTGAGAGACTTTCTTTGAACATGACCAGGACAGGTAATAATTTCAAGCTAGTCTAACTAGTGATGTAAGCGTGTCTCGAATCGGTCATGTTCACTAAAAATTGATCAATTCAAAAGTGCAATCTCTACCCAAAATGTGTAAAATATATCTTAAACACATAAGCACATGTGAAGGGGGAGTATCTCAGAAAATGAAAAACTCTCGAAGTTTTAACAAAAATGTGTTTTTATAATCACAAACACTTTGAGAGATTTTCACAAAAGGTTTTATGGCATGTGATCAATGAACCTAGGATAATCATGGAGTAATAAGGAGATTATGGTTAGGTTTATGTCCTATGATCCGCCAGAGCCAGAGGAATCTACCCAAGGACAATTCCTATAGATTAGAATTAGAAGTCTTTAGGTATGATTGAAAAAATGAGTAAATGAGAAAGGAGAAAGAAGGGGTTGAAGAATTAAAAAGAAATGTTTATGAAAGGGTGAAAAGAAATAGCCCTCCATGAAAACTTAGGGCAGACACCGGATCAATACATCTGCTATTGGTTATCACAAAGATGATACCGGCATTGAAGACAAGACGTCATGGACCCAGTGACGCGTTGCACAACCCCTCCTAGCCACTCAGGTATCTCTTAAAACATATTTATTTCATTTCTCACGAAGAACCTTGCATAATCTATCGGCCTCTCACTCCAAGATGTGTTGATATTGAAAAGGTGGCACTCTACTCCATGCCTCCGACGACTAAAACCAAAATGCACATAATCGAGTCTAGATCGAGCCATGAGATTCATTAAAAGATCTCTTAGGATACACTTCCAATATAATACACTTGTGTTCGCCAAAAAGGACACAAGGTGTATAAGAGTCTTTATAAGATCTACAGATCTTGCCTTATCTATCGTGATGGTTACTTGTTTCAAACGGTCTACAGTCGTGGAGTGATACTTCGATATATCTGTTGTAAGTCTTCTTGAGGGTATCCAATTCAGGAACAGCCTTTATAAGGATTAGAGAGGGTTTTCATACTATGTTGTTAATTCTCTCGAAGTCTGAGCCTGTAAGTGCTGGAAATCCTACCAAGGAGATTCCTTTCACGAATTGAGTCCTTAAGACGTGGGTCTTTACTTGGATTTATCTATAGTATTGATAATTGTCCTTTAACGGGATTAGGACGGCTGATGTGCCCGACCAAGGTGAATGGAATCAAGACATTCATTAGTAAAACAATCGTAGTGGTCTGATCTCTAAGAAAAGTCCACAATGATCGATTGGTGATTTCAACTAAAATTTTTATGCAGGTACTGATGAAAGTCCCCTTGGAGGAAAGGCCATTTACCATCATCATATATTTCAGCGTCTACATCTCCACATACTCATACTTATGAAGTTCATCCTCAACAAGCTCATTTCAAAGAACGTTATAGACAAAGAAATCAAGTTAAAGACAATGAGTTACGTCAAAGTCAAAGAGCTAATCAAGAAAAAGAACAAGTTCATGAATCAATTGAGGAAGACATAAGTATGAAGTTCAAAGTCTTACCAAGAATATGAGTATAGTGGAAAAGACGGCACTGCAAACATGTGAAGATGTTGATCAAAGGCAAGAAAGATCAAAAGACGTTACTTCGAAGATCACAAAGCATGAAGGAACAAAGAATCAAGACTATTCTATGATGACACACAAAGTTCAAGAACAAGAAGACTAAAGACCTAATCATGTGGAGCATCATTCGAATGACCACCCCTTAGGGGGAGATAGTTAGCATTAAAGAAAAGTGGCGGTTATTCTAGTCATAGAAACTTTGTAAACGTGCTATAGAAAATATAGTAGAATAGTCAATGGGCTCATGGGGTGGACTAAGCTAATAGGTTAGAAGATATGTATAAGTTAGTCTACTAAATCCTATTGTAATCTAAGTTCAATCCAAGTCCAAACCGAGCCCATAGATAGCCCATTAGGGCGTTTGTTACTTACTATATAAACAACTCAAATCCTCATTTGAGGTGTGTACTTGAGTGTGTATGTGTGTGATTTCTTTAATAAAATTCTCTCTTTATCTCACTACTTTCTCTCTCTAGCATAACGTCACTTATATACTCTTGTACCACCATACGAGCTTATTATATAGTGTGATAAGGTTAGATCTAAGGTCCTACAAGATTCTTGAGACATAATGGATATCATATCACTCAAGGTTTGAAGTACATTAATGATGTGTTTTATCTCGTTGCTTTGATTCACGATCTTGAAAAATCTGACATTATTTTATTTGAATGCTTTGTGTAGACATATTTGAGAACATTAAGGACGATACATGTGATACCCTTGGTATGCTAAACTTGTACGAGGTTTTTTATCATTCATTTGATCATCATTCATTTGATCAAATGAATGATCAGAAGCCTCGTACAAGTTTAGCAAACTAAGAGCATCTTCAATCAAGTGTCCTTTGAAATTACCTGTTTCGTCTTTAATATCCTCATTTTGTAGAGTGCCGCGTTTTACAACATATTTATATTTTTACGCCCACTTAATTTTTAGTAGTTACGAAAAATATTTGTACTTTACAATTTTATTTTTTGGTTATTGATCACATATATAAGTATTTATCAAATATGCCAAGTAATTATATTTAGTATTTCATGTTTGATTTGATTTTTTAGGAGGTACGGACAAAAGTAAAATGTGTTAAAAACAAAATTTTAAAATAAGCTGGCTTGTATAATAAGTTTTGTTTGGCGTCAAGGCTTATGGATGCTTTTAAAAATGTAAGTCCTAGCCGAACAAAAAGAGGCTAAAAATTTTAGACCCTTTAAACTTTTAATTACTTATTTACCTACAAAAGTATCAAACACATATGTTTATTTAATTATGTCATTTTTAGTAATTTAGCAATAATAAGCTTAAGCTTAAACTAATTTGCCTAACAAGTTTATGAAAATACAAATTTCAGTTTCGCTCTATAATATAAGCCTCAGCCTAGTCCTAGCTCCTGCTCCAGTCTCAGCTTTAGTCCATTTCGCCAAACATACCTATAATGGATTGCGTCAAATTTAAGTAGTTAATGTAACAAAAAAATGTTTAAGCGCGACCAATCTTTATATAATGCTGTTGATTTATCAAAAAATATATAAAAACAATAAGAGCGCAACCTAGACTTGAACTTATCACATTGGCTATAAATAAAAGTGAGCTACCAATAATAAGTGAGCTACCACTAAGCTAGCACTCTTTTATCATTTCTTAATGCTTATCTTAGTATAAACAACTTCAGGGGTACTTTTTGCCAATTTTCCTATCTATATAAAAACAATAAATATATATAACTAGCTTATAAGACCCGTGGAATCCACGGGTTTTTAGAAGAGATATTGTATAAAGAATAAAAAAATAGTGTGTAAATAAAAGAAGTAAAAGAAATAAGTAAACAAAGTAAATCATTTATTCGCCACGAATATGAAGTAATAAAGTCAATGAAAGTATTGAGTACAATGCTTGTAACTAATAGTGTAATAAACGTCCATGCACGTAGCCTCTAATCATGATCGCGTTTACAAAACAAATGTATGTAGTTGGAAGTAAACTTGTGATAAGCCATGGAGCATTTCGAGACCACCTGATAAGGTATAAAAATAATGTGTAAGTTAAAAATTTGTGTGATTGATAAAACATGTACAAAAGAACGGCATATCACATGATAAGAATATGCTTACATACCTCTTGAAACTTGATCATAGGCCGTGTAGAACCTCTTTGTAAACTACATTTGTAGTAGTCTTTGATAAATTACCACCGGCATCAGAAATGACAACCTTCAAACCCTTTTTGCTTTTGACGCGTGAAAGAGCCACATATAATTGTCCATGTGTGAAAACAGGACGTGGTAGGTATAAACCAACTTTTGAAAGTGATTGCCCTTGACTCTTGTTTATCGTCATGTGAATGAAACTGACACGGGAAATTGCTTGCGCACGATCTTTAGGGGTAAACGTTTGTCCGACGGAGTAATTTTCAACCTTGGAAGGATAACCGAATTCCCAAAATGTGTTACGTTAATTATTTTAGCTTGAATAGAAGTTCGTGTTAATTTAGTAGAGATGGCAAGTTTGAACCATCTAAACTCACACTAAAGAACTACCCATTTTGACCAGAACCCAGTACCCTACCCACCTGACCCGTTCATTTTCCTACCCTACGACATATTCCGGGAAGTAAGAAAAAAATACAAATATTATCACAAAAGACCTGTTAAGAGGTTTTCTTCCTGGTTCAAACCGATCAACGGCTGCAATCAAACACTTTATGTCTCAAGAATTTCAACACAACTTCATCTCTTCCTTCAACCAATATGTTTCAAGAAAGTTGTATACGTAAAGTTAAAAAATGGTGTAAAACATGTCATTTATGTAGTTGTATATACCCGTTAAAAATCACTTATATGTTCAATTATATCAATAGTTACATAGTCACAGGAATAGTGGTTCCATAGGTTCATTCAATTAATCTACAAAATGCCTTTTACTACGCAAAGTTAGATATAAGAGATAACTTTTTTCCCAAAAGCATCTATAGGTTTATACTTTTCTATCTCAACAATTTGTTTCCTATGTGCTCGTGAGAGATATTTGTGAATTTAGTTTCAGTTAACATTTAATTTACTAAGAGGTTTTGAGATTCTTTTACTTCGATATTAGCAATGACATAATGTTCTCTTAAATTTGCCAAGGTATAAATTTCTAATCTATAAAAAAAATGAAATGGGCCATTTGATATGTCATTTTCCCCAAATTATGTAGTTAGTAACGGAGATAACAGCAACTACCGTTGCTTCAGCCTATTCCGTGGTTGTGGACTTGTGGTAAATGTTTTCAGATCGTGTGAACTATCTTTGTTCCTTTAATATTTTCTGGATATCTAAATTAAATTGCTTAGCTGAGGATGTGCATTCTTAAGTAAAGTTTCCTTAGTCTTGTGACATGTTCAATTTCAGCATATCATTTTGAGTGTCTTATGAAATTAGAACCTCATTTTATTATCAACCATGATAATAAATATTACGATATAAGCTATCATGACAAAACACAATGTTTAATGTATAGATATAAATAGACACGAATATGCCTGTTTCGTAGTATGGACGCAGAGATTCGATAATCTCTTGATCGTTAGACAAACGCAACACAGTAAACAAAGGAAGCAATTTTTTGGAATTGAAATCATCGATTGCAACTTTGAACGCATACTTTTTACCCACAATACTCGTAATCTCATTTGGGTACACCCAATTATCAGCAGACTACATATAGTATCAAAGGATGTATTAGATTTGTATGTAAAATCGTAAAATGATTAAGGTTACATATGAAGATACCTTCCTGTATTTATCACAAAGTTGATATGCAGATCTATCCACTATGGCTTGACATTCATCGTTAAACAGAGACAAAGATACTGCCCCAATTTCGTCTTGAACGCGAATCTGGAGACGGAACCTACAAAACGACAAAGGAAATCACATCAAATACATGTTTACATGTACATCTCTATTTTAAATAATTAGTCACTAAATTTAATGCATATATAGACCATTAAAGTGAAAAGAAACTCACATTGTGTTGATGCTTGTCGTGTTGATTTGATATTTACTGCAATACCATTCGGTTGGGCCACCAATGGAATGTTTATGAGGGGTCTCAGAATCAAGATCAACAATATCTGATGCTTTTACCACCTTTTTTTTGCATACCCGACAACCAATGTACCACCAGCAGTCATCTTCTTGAACATCACATATGGTTCCAACAATTATTGAATGGACACCCTACATAAATAATACAACGATTACATGTAAAGCTACCTTATGCTTGGTCATTTATGTAATACACTAAAAAGTTATGGTGTAGTGATGGGTCGTGTAGGTGGTACCTGTACCACATCCAGTAGATCGAAAATGTTTCTCAGCGGTGATTTAAGGACAAAATCTTCTTAAGTGGAGTTTTTTGAAGCAACAGATATACGCGAGGTAGCATTTTCCGACTTCTCATTACATTTCTTATCAGCCAAACTGCGTATTAAGATTTAAATAATTAGAGTTATTTAAAAGTTTTTAACATCACAGAGGCGTAATTTTGTTGGTAAAATAGTTTAAACATTTGCTATAGGGTTTAGAAAAATGGATAATGTTTAAAACAAATTGAACCACAAAAACTTTAAAATTTGCTAAATGGTCAAAGCAATCCTACCAAATTCCAGAATCAATATTTGATGATTAAAAGAAATTTATTAGTCACATATAAACATAAGGCGTTTTGGGTTAGAAAATGCATATTATCAACAGCTCCACTTTGTCATGTCTCAACAGTCAAGCTTGTGCTACAAACCTACAATCAATTTACGTATACTTGAAGCTTGTACTGGACCATCAACTTAGCTAAACACGCTCTTTTGTTTGATAAAACATCATCAACGCATGAAGATCAAAAAAGAATAACAGGAATGGTTAAAGTATAAGAATACATCAAAGGGATTCGCGAACGCTTTTAATCCTGATGGCGACATTTTAAATACTATGAGCTGAAAAAGAAAGTAACAAAGTGATCTCTCAACCACACAAAAAGTATTTGAATTAACTCCGATTTAATAAAATATAAACCTCATCAGTTGAGCCAAGTAAAAGATCTTCTATATATAACAAACAGAAGCTTTAACCACAGCTAAGGTGTTCCGATGTGCATTTGTGAATGAGATAATTGTAATGAAATGGATTTAAAAAAGTAGTGTTTGGATGTGCTTATGCTATATAAATTAGCAATAATCAGATGTTTGAGTGTTTGAAATGGATTTAAAAAGGTGAATGTTTCTGAAATGAAAATATAAGTCTTTCAAATCAGGTTTTAAAAAAGGGCAAATAATCAATTTTCTTGTAGATAGTATGAAACTCGCTATTAATAAACAGATAATCAGAAGCAGATTTTGTTTATCAGATTATTGCGTCTTGGATAAATAATGTCAAAATGCACATCCAAACACCACTAAGAAGATTTTGATTGGATAAACAAATTGATAAAAATATATGGATGATTATGCGATTTATATGTAATGAGTTAATATATGATCAGATTTGTAAGATTAATGAAAACAAATTGCTCATAAACATAGATATATTACTGGAGGATCGAACCTCGTCGTCTGCATGGCCAATGGCCTGTCCACATGAACCGACATAATAAATATACTCATTTCCATCAATGTCCCACATGCGAGAACCCTTCACTGAATCAATCACAATAGGCTGACCACCAACAGATTTGAAAGCACGGACTGGTGAATTAACATCTCCTGGCATCAACTCCTGCCAAAAAAAAAAAAATTGTATCACGAAAACATTAAAAGAAATGAGACATCAAAACCAATAAATTCCATAACTAACAGATAGAACCGTGTATAAATTCACAATAACCGCATCGTATTCATTACAAAACTATATATATACATAGGCAACATGGTGCATTTAGATTCTCCAAAGCAGATGACTGGCTCATTTGATAGCAGCAATAATCGCATCATCAATTTAAAGTACGATTGTCACAGTATATGAGTTAATGGTCTATAAAACATGAACATGTATTGTTGTCCTCCCTATTGCAGCTAAGATGATGTATTACTTGCGCAATTATCAAAAAGAATTCACTCCTTACTATTATAGTATTATAGTTGTACTCCATTTCATTAGAATTATCTCATTCACAAATGCACACAATTATCTAATATTCTTGTTGTAATGTGTCCAAGCACCCTATACATTGTACGAAAACACATAAAAGGATTTATAGAGTTATACAAAGACCTGCATAAAATGATCATGATAAAGTGAGTGACTCGCATACTTTACCTCAAAAATCCATTTTAGTATAATAAACAGGTCTACCAATTGCCATTGAACCAGAAGCATGGCTAGAATCCTTAACCGCCATTATACCCTGAAATATTCAAAATAGTAGTTATAATCCATTAGTGAAAGAAAGGCAGAAAATAAAGCTGTGCTTTGATATACAAAATGCAGTGGAACAAAATGATTGAATCAAATAATACAGCATCATTATTATGTAGTTATAATCACGGAGTAACTCAAACTCATAAAGATGTATATAAACAAAATTCATTTATGCATTTTATCAAACACTTGATATGCATATAAATTGATTGTTGTTTTCATGTTAATAAATCCTATATTCGCACCAGATATATAAAAAAAAAAAAAAAACAAATCATACTACCTTTTAACAAATATTGAAGATGATCGGAGTTAATTTGAGACTTCAATCTGTAGTCGCATCTAGGTCAACAATGAGTGAAATCAACAACCTAAAAACAATATCCAAAAAAATGCAATAAATAATGGATTTAGCTATTCACAATTTTATCAAACACATAATGTGCGTAAAATTCATTACACATGCAAATTAGTTCAACATATATCCAAATAACAACCACATGTGATTCACATATAATCCCTAAATTGAATTTGAATATAAGCGATACTTACCGAGTTGGACACAAAAAAACCCACTGGCGTAGATGTTTTTCTTAGGGATGTTGAATCTGTGAATAAGATGCAATTGTTCATCATCAGAAATACCTCATACATTCATCAAAAACACTTTCTTCGGAATTTTCAACTATGTAATAATTGATATGAAAAGAAAACATTATTCATCACGTAAATAAACACAGATAAGTTCTAAAGATCCAATAAAAAACAATACCTTTATTCCAGAAATTTGAACCCTTGTAGAAAGAAGTTAGGATCATAGTGATTAGAACAAACCATTTAATTATGTGGATAAATTAAAAGATATCAATAGTGATTAGTGCAAACCTTTTTAATTATATGGGTAAATCCAAAGAAATTGAGATCACAGTGATTATAACAAACCTTTTTAATTAGTTGGCGTTGATTCTTCACGATAGGCACAACCTTTTCTGCAAAAAAGAGAGAACAAAAAAGGGAAAAAAAATTGTTAGACTGAATCGAAGGAATTTGGTTTTGATTTGAGAAGGAATAGGTTTGTGTTTTGAATCAGGAGGAGCGTATGATTTTTAATGATAATGAATGATAATAATCGCTATCCAAAAATAAACTTGCAGAAGATGTTATTTTTTGTTTGACTTTGAAAAGGTTTGTTTGACCACATTAAAGAAATACCGGGATTAATATGAGTGTAATGGATGCTTTGAGAAGTTGTACAAACCATGTTAAATAAGGAATGACACATCAGCGAATTAAATTTTATTAGCTTAAAAGAGTGGTACAAAAGTGCATTATATTAGAATACATAGATATAGTACTAGCAGGGTACCCGCGCATTGCGGCGGCGGGTACCCTGAAATAATATTTTCCGGTGAATCATGTATTTTAGTTTATTATGTTCTTTTTAATAATAAATTTACGGATATCAAGAATTTCATGTGACGTATTTCAACTCCTTAACTAAGGAATTTATGTCGTCTTTTTGGGTCTTTTTTAAAGTCATTCGTATAACATGAGCCCGTTTGGCCAGTGCCCGTTTGGCCTGTATCCGTTCGGGTTCTAGCCCGTTTGGCCCGTGCCCATTTAGCCCGTGCCCGTTTGACCCGTGCCCGTTTGGCCCGTGCCCGTTCGGGCTCTAGCCCGTTTGGCCCGTTGCCCGTTCGTGCTTGAATATTTGTATAATGTGCTTTATTATTTGTATTAGTAACATTCAATGCAGGAATTGTGTTTAAGTTGGTTGTACAATATGCTTGATAATTTGTATTTCTTATGTAAGGGGTGTTTTAATAACTAAATTAATTGTATTTATTGACCAATTAATTAATTGACTACATTAAATATCTTGACCAAATTAATAGTGCTTTGTATTTTGTACATTAAGCTTTAAGACTTGTAAGTCTTAAAATTAAGATTGATGAGAAAGATCATTAATAGTGCTTTGTGTATTGTACAATAAGCATTATAGCTTGTAAGTCTTAATTTTAAGATCAAGAGAAGAGAGAGTCATTCATGCTTTATATGTAATATAGTATAATGTTTGATCCAAACCTATCTTTATTTGTTATTCTGTTTTTTTATTTTTGTTATGTTTGAAATGGGCTGACATCAAATTCTTAATGGGCTAAAAGGCTTTAAATGGGAGGTTGAATTTTTTATTACTCACCGACACTGAGAAATAGTATAGATAGATAATATGCAATTTCATTAGCTAATATTATACCTCGTATGCGAAACGTATAATAGAATAATAAATTAAACTCATTATATATCTATACTATCTATAAAATAAAAATGGTCAAAGTGAAAAGTGAAATGTTGAAAAAATTAAAAAGAAAATGTTGAAACTAAAAAAGGAAATATTGAAAACATATGTTTCAAAAGAAAACTATTAATACATATCGAAAACCGGGTTGACCCGGGACGCTTCAAACCCGGCGGGTTGACCCGGTTTAATTTGACCTGTTTTTTCGACCCAACCCGCCGGGTTGACCCGGTTTAAATTGACCTATTTTTCTACCGGAACGTTTCAACCGGTTGAACAATCCGGGTCAAACCAGGTTTCAAAACATTTTGTTTAATCCTCAAATCCTCAAACTTTTATTATTTTTCGTTTATAACCCATAAATACTTTTCTATCACTAAAAGTATCTGCCGCTATAAAATCTCGTTGCTATGCACGGATACTCGTCTAGTGTTTATAAATTAGCCTAACACGAATGAGCTTCACAAAGCAACCGGTTGGACCCATGTTGTCTTTAGACGGTATTTGTCATTGTCTACCTTTAAGTTCCGGGTTGGGGCTGACTCCCTAATTCGTCATCATCATGCGCACACAAATTCTATAGAGTTACAAATGAGCTAATTAACTAAATAACTTTTAAATCAAATGCATTTTTCTAAAAAGAATCAGGAATTATATAAAAATTTCAAAAAAGTTTACACTACAAAATTAAATCCATGTAGTGAACGTGGTAAACTCCTCTAACCCACCCACCGTTGTTTTTCATAGTTTATCTATTTACCACTACCATATAAAATAAGTAGATAATAGCACTTAAATAATCAACCAATTAAAACCCGGGAAAAACATTGTCTGTCTTACGTCTATAACTAAGTCCCTACAAACATGACTCTATTAAGGGTGATATATTGCAAAATACGTAGTACGTAGTGACATCACATTACAATAATCAAACTTATAAGTTGTTTGACAAAATAGCTTGGACATATAGTATGACATAAAACGTGCAATTTATGTTTCCATGGTTAAAGTGAGAAGAAAACGGAAGAGATAATGAAGATTGAATAGAAAAAATTGGAATAGTTTGTTATTGTTAAAAGCGGTTATTTAGTTTGGGTTAAGATGCCCTTCGAAATACATTAAAAAAAAATACTTACTATTATAATTATTATTTAATACATAACCATAAAAGTTTAGAAAATAATAATTATAGGAGTACGTAACAAGAAAACATTTGCATGTCAACCTTAACTTGATTTATCTTGACATATAAACCTTGCTTATTTTGATTTGTAGTCGTCATTCAATGACTCTAGCTTCTCAACATGATATGCCATACTACTTATCATGGTATTCTATTCTAATAATCTTATCTAATACTTTTATCATATTATCTCGTAATTATCAATTAGTTAAAATAGTGAGAACTTAATGTGCGTATATAGTTAGGTAATTCAAATCCTAAGGTGATAAGGAGTTGTAATCTATATATAGTTAGACTCCCAAACTAACTATCAAAAGAATAAGAAACCATTACCATCCTGCATTCTCTTATTAATCATCCAAATTCCTCTCAATTTGTGGCTCCGCAACTATGGGAGCGGAAGGCGATCCAGCAACAGATGCCGCGAAAAAAGCAGCAGCAGAGAAAGCATTGAACGATTGGCTGCCGGTTACGTCATCTCGTGATGCCAAGTGGTGGTATTCGGCATTTCACAATGTGACCGCCATGGTTGGAGCTGGGGTACTCGGCCTTCCATATGCCATGTCTGAGCTTGGATGGTACGCTTAAACTATTTATTTATGATGACACACTTGAACCTACGATTATTGCTATTTGTTATACGACCAAAATGTTGCTGGGAACAGTATATTTGTTATGGTTTTAGTAAAGTATAACTAAAATCTAGTTTCATACAAGACTCATTAATTGTTAACACTACAAATACTTTTTTAAAGTAAAAAATATGAATAACAATCAAGATGAACCATAATGTGTTATAATTGTTAATGAACATATATGGAGACTTTCATTGAGAAAAAAATGTTATAGTTTATTTTGATAATTATAATATTATATTGTTTATCGGGAGTTAATTGAAAGAATTAATTAACTTGCTAAATATCACTTGGATTTCACTTATATATATATATATATATATATATATATATAACAAAATAAATATAAATATATATATATATATAATTTAGCCTAGAAATAGCAGAAAATAAGCATAACAAAATACTATGTAGACAATTTCTGAAGAAAAAAAAAAAAAAAAAAAAACTTATATCTGAAATGGGTTAAACTGGTAAAACGTGTTAAACAGCCCATTGAAGTTGTTTAACTCAATTAAGTAGCATGCTAAACATGTTATGATAAATGGGTTAAATGTGTTATATCTGAAATGGGTTAAACTCGTAAAACGTGTTAAACAACCCATTGAAGTTGTTTAACTCAATTAAGTAGCATGCTAAACATGTTATGATAAATGGGTTAAATGTGTGGACCACTAAAGTGATTAGATGAGTTGTGTTCAAGTTATATTTAATTAAAAACATTGTATTCAGGTTTAGGTCCTCTACACAACCTAAACCCGAATTGCCACCCTTAGTATGAAGTAATTATCATGACATAAATATTACCTCAATCTGTACAAGCTTCTTACATTTGGTGTGCGAGTAATTTCTATGGCATAGAAATCGAATGAACAAATTGCATCCAATTTGCCAAAAAAGAGTTTAAGTTTTAGAAAAAAATATCTAAACTTGAGTTCCTTTAATTTTTAGGGGTCCTGGAATTGTTGTAATGACATTGTCATGGGTGATTACTCTCTACACATTATGGCAAATGGTGGAGATGCATGAGTGTGTCCCTGGTAAGCGCTTTGATCGTTACCACGAGCTTGGCCAAGAAGCCTTTGGCAAGAAGCTCGGTCTTTGGATCGTGGTGCCTCAACAACTCATCGTTGAAGTCGGTGTTAACATTGTTTACATGGTCACCGGAGGCAAGTCCCTCAAGAAAGCTATTGACACCTTATCTCCACATGGCGGGCCACCAATCAAAACAACATATTACATCATGATGTTCGCTGGAATCCAGTTCTTCCTGAGCCATCTCCCGAATTTTAACTCCATCAGTGCTGTCTCGTTTATTGCTGCCGTCATGTCCATCTGGTATGTTAGTTGGTATTCAGCTAAAATTAAAACAGAAAATAAATAAATCAGTTGTATATCCGTAACTGGCATTTCGTTTTTTACCTTATAAATCAATGTGATTTTAAATAAAAAAAACACATGAGATTTGCGTAATAAGTGTTATCATGATGTTATTTTTTGATTTCAGTCATATGATTTATTAGGTAAAATAAGTGTTATCGCGTTCTCATGATAAAAAGTAAAAACTTTAAAATACTGTGGCATAATTTTCAGACTTTGTACTTGTTAAAACTAACTACAAAATTTCACATAATTTTCTTATTGAATGTGAAGTATATTTTTTTTATTTGTTTATACACTTATAAAGGAACTAAACTAATGGTGCATAACTTTGTACACAGTTATTCAACGATAGCATGGACGACTTCAATTCACAAGGGAGTTCAACCTAATATTAGTTATACCCCAAAGGCTTCAACCACCGCAGGCCACACATTTGGATTCTTAAGTGCATTGGGCGATGTAGCCTTTGCATTTGCTGGTCATAATGTCGTCTTGGAAATCCAAGCAACAATCCCCTCAACACCCGAAACCCCCTCTAAAAAACCCATGTGGAGAGGGGTTATAGCTGCGTATATTGTGGTGGCATTGTGTTATTTTCCTGTTTCTATGATCGGCTTCAAGATTTTTGGTAATACTGTTGAAGACAATATCCTCATTTCACTCGAACACCCTCCAATGCTTATTGCTATTGCAAACTTGTTTGTTGTTATTCATGTAATCGGAAGCTACCAGGTATATTTTTATGTGTCCTGATTATCATTCATACCACCAAAAAGCAATACATTTCGTTACAAAAAACTCATATCAAATGGATATTAGGTCTTCGCGATGGGGGTTTTTGATCAGGTAGAGACCTTTTTGACGAAACAGATGAAATTTAAACCAACTTTTTGCCTAAGATTTTGTACAAGAACTACTTATGTTGGTAAGCATTAATTCTGATTGTCAATTAAAATGTACATTTTGGAAATTCTATTTAGGTTTGACTAATGAGTGTTTCGTTTTATTATTGGACAGCCTTGACAATGTTCCTTGGTATAACATTCCCATTTTTCGGAGGTCTCTTGGGTTTCTTTGGAGGCTTTGCTTTTGCTCCAACTACATATTTCGTAAGTCATGCTTGCATATTATTTGATCACTGTATTTTGAATTATATATCAAGACATTCCATTCAGTTGTTTCATGTGATGGGTAAATTACTAATTGTGTTTACTTTATTGGCAGCTTCCTTGTATCATGTGGTTACGTATCAAAAAGCCCAAGAAGTTTAGTTTCTCATGGATTATAAATTGGGTAAGTTGCAGTTAAACCATCTTTTTTTACAATTTGAAAAATGCCGTAACAATGTCCATCAGAAAATACTATTAGAAAGTTTTAGAAAATAACTTATGAGAGTATGACATTAGACTTTAATGATTCTGTTGTTAATGATCAAAAGCCTATTAACTTAACAAACTGGTTTTTGATCTGTTTTTGCAGATATGCATAATTCTTGGGGTGTTGCTGATGTGCTTAGCGCCAATTGGTGCACTGCGACAAATCATATTGCAAGCCAAAGACTACAAATTCTACTCTTAATCATAAGCTATGAATTTTTACATGTTTTTCTTAGTTTTTAATTTGTAGTTGAACTTATATATTTCTAGAGTTCAGATTCGGGATTTATTTTCTAGCTAAGTTTTTTATAGGCTAGGCTAATGAACTTGCATTTGATGTTTAAGTCCTTAGCTATCTCTATCTAGTCTGTCTTCATAATCTATTTTACTATTGAGAAATTTATAATTAATATGTTTTCTTACAAGTGATAAGTTGCATAGTACCTGAGAGTCATTCTTCCAATTTATAGGTAATTTCTTTACAATTTACACATAAGATGGGTCAATTAAGGTTTTGTATTGTACGGGTCAAATACAAATGTGTGAAATTTAATAAAACTTAGCCAAAATTAAAACATTTCAAATTTTAAAATGGGTTACATGGTTTATACCCCCATCTTTTTTTTATTTGACTTTTTGTATTTTTTAATGCATTGATTTTTTAACTTTTTTATATTATTATCTCATTTAATGTAACATGCTACTTAATAAATTCTGTTAATGAATTTTTCTTTCATATCTTTTTGAGTTACGTAGTACGAGTATTCGTTATAATAATATTTCTTTTTCAAATTCTGTACATTGAGAACTTTTGCTACTATTATTTGTTTCTATCAATAAATGGATAAAAAAAGTTCATTTGACGAGAATAGTATATTTTTATATTGTAAATTACCTTATTGAGAGTTTTATAAAGTGCACGACCCAAAATAACTAACTCGCATGACGGTTGTTCTAATCTCTAAAGTTACTGGTCGTCTGGGTTAGAAACCGTAACAACTACAAAACATGGCTGCATTTTTGTCACCCATTACTTACAGATCGAATCAACAACACACAACACTTTATTAAAAAGTATATTAAAATGTGCGTATAAAAACGGGTATAAAAACGTGGATAGATCGTGCATTAAAATGTGTGTAACTTGTATAAATTTTAAAAATAATTAGAAAATAAACTTTTTTAAGAAAATCAAACTTTTAGTTAATTAAAAACGACCGTTAGTATAAAGGTATAACGTTGCAAACGTTCGTTGGCTAAATGGACTAACGTTGCCACGTTATATACTAAAAGTATATAATGTGTTTCAAGTCGGGACAAAATTTGAAAGTACGTGGGTTTTCGTGTTAAAAAAAAACGTTTCATGTCAACAAAATTTCGAAAATATGTTGTTAATATATGACTTTTACCGTAAGATTGTCTATGTATAAAGTTATTACAATTGTTATTTTATAAAGTTATTACAATTGTTACATGATTTTATTTTTTTAATAAACAATTTAAAAAATATATATAATTAGTTATCTATTCCTTAACTATTGCTTGTAAAAAAAATAAATGATAAAAAAAATTAACAATAACAATAAAATAATAAATGAGAATGATAAAAAAAAGTAACAAATAATAACAAAATAATAAATGAGAATGATGACAACAGTCACAAACATAATAAATGAGAATGATTGGGGTGGATCTCCTAATTTGATGGGGTAAGAAACCCACAATGCCTTTTAAAATAGGTTGATTCAGAGCAAAAATAAAGTTACTCTGTGCAAATGATCGCTGTTGACTTGTTGTCTTGGTTTTGGGAAACCATCGAGTATAGCTCCACACTCGAAGCAAAATATTGGCTTAACAACCACGAAACGTCAAACAAAAACATGGAAACCATTTGATATGGCATGGCTTGCGGATTATAAATAAAAGAGTAAACTTTAAAATACATCTCTGTTTTTTACCCCGTTTCACACTATACATCACTATTACAAAAGTTTCAACAGATACATCCATCAATTAATAAAGGTTAACCAATATACATCTCTCGGTTAAAATAAGGACAAACCGTGCAAATAATTTCTCCGTTATCTCCTAACGAGATAGAAAGTATTTACACCGTTAGTCTTTTTTTTACGTTTTCGTCCGTTTTCTATGTTTTCATCCGTTTTTTACGTTTTCTTCCGCTTTTTAAGTTTTTGTCCGTTTTTTAAGTTTTCGTCCCATTTTTTACGTTTTCCTACGTTTTTTTTACGTATTTTTCTGTTTTCGTCCGTTTTTAGAAGTTATCGTCTGTTTTTTTACGTTTTCCTCCGTTTTTTTGCGTTTTCGTCCTTTTTTTACGTTTTCCTCCGTTTTATACCTTTTCCTCGGTTTATTACGTTTTCCTCAGTTTTTTACGTTTTCGTCCGTTTTTTTATATATACCTCCAGTTTTTTACGCTTTCGTCTGTTTTTGTCTGTTTTTATAGGTTTTCATCCGTTTTTATACGTTTTCGTCCATTTTTTACGTTTTTCTCCGTTTTTTTACGTTTTCATTTATTTTTTTACGCTTTCCTCCATTTTTTTACGTTTTCGTTCATTTTTTTTACGTTTTCTCCCTTTTTTATACATTTTCGTCCGTTTTTTATGTTTTTGTCCATTCATTTACGTTTTCATTCATTTTTCTAAGTTGTCATTTGTTTTTTACGTATTCGTTTGTCTTTTTTACATTTTCGTTCATTTTTTACGTTTTCGTCAAACGTATAAATACGGAGGAAAATGTAAAAAGACGAATAAAACGTAAAAAAGACGGATGAAAATGTAAAAAAACGGATGAAAACTTAAAAAAAAAACGGATAAGACGTAAAAAAAATAGACGAAAACGAAAAAAAAAAAAGACAAAATGTAAAAAAAACAGAGGAAAACAAAAAAAACAGACGAAAACGTAAAAAAAAAAAAAAAAACGGAGGAAAGTGTAAAAAAAGGGACGAAAATGTATAAAAACGTACGAAAACGTAAAAAAACTGACTAAAACGTTAAACGGAGGAAACGTAAAAAAAATGGATGAAAACGCAAAAAAACAGAGGAAAACTTAAAAAAGGACGATAACGTAAAAAATGGATAAGAGTAAAAAACGAGGAAGACATTAAAAAATGGAGGAAAACGTAAAAAAAACAGACGAAAACTTAAAAAGACAGAAGAAAACGCAAAAAAAACAGAGGAAAATGTAAAAAATATGGACAAAAACGTAAAAAAACAGAGGAAAACGTAACAAAGCGGAAGAAAACGTAAAAAACAAAGGAATACGTAAAAAAATGACGAAAACGTAAAAAAATGGAGGAAAACGTAAAAAAAAGGACGAAAATGAAATAAACGGATGAAAATGTAAAAAAATGACGATAACGTACAAAAACGAACAAAAACTTAAAAAAATGGACAAAAACGTAAAAATACGGAGGAAAACGTAAAAAAAACGGACGAAACGTTAAAAAAGGACTAACGGTGCAAATACTGTTAACCCAGAGGACTAACGGTATAATATTTTTCAATCTCGTTAGGAGATAACGAAGAAATCATTTGCACCGTTTATCCTTATTTTAACCGGGGGATATATATTGGTTAACATTTACTAACGGAGGGATGTATCTGTTGAAACTTTTGTGAGAGTGATGTATAATGCGAAACGGGGTAAATCATGCATAACATTCCTTGTGAGGACACTTTATCTTGTCCTATTAAACTTGTTATTTTTGGTCCAATAAAATTAATTCTCAGGATGCTCATTTATGTTCTCAGGTGTAACTTCTACGTAAACATTGCGACACTACAGAGAGTCCTATGTTGTAATCTATTAGACCATGTGTAATGGTAGATGGTGTACCATGGGACATGGTGTGACATATGGCAGTGTAGGCCACCATGGGGCTTGGAAAAAAAAGTGGTGTAATGATAGATGAGATATAGTGTGACATGTGGGACCCATTTTTCTTTTTTCTTTTTTTTTTTAATCACCAAATATTTCATTTATTATTAAACATTTCTAAAAATAGACAAATAATAAAAGATGAGTATAATGCAGAAATGGTCCCTGTGGTTTGCCCAGATTGCAGGTTTAGTCCTTGTGGTTTCGAAAGTGCAGGCGGCCTCCTTGTGGTTTGCTCAAAATTGCAAAAATGGTCCCTGTGGTTTGCTCAAAATTGCAAAAATGGTCCCTGTGGTTTACTCAAATTGCAAAAAAGGTCCTTGTGGTTTGCTCAAAAATTACACGTCGAGGGACCAAAACGGAACCAAGGTTTCCCCACAGGGAGGCCGCCTGCACTTTCGAAACCACAGGGACTAAACCTGCAATTTGGGCAAACCACAGGGACCATTTCTGCATTTTACTCTAATAAAAGATAAGTTTATTAAAAATAAAACCATTACAAAAAATAAAAATACAATTAAAAAATAAAAACTACTAATCTATATCGTTAACGTCGTCGTTCTCGGCTTCACTTTCGCTTTCGTTCTCATTCTCCTCCTCGGACTCGGTCTGCATTCGACGGTTACTCCACGCTTCCTCGATCAAATTCGCCAATAGAGCGTGGTGACTCGCGTGGCTTCGCATGTAGGCCGAGTTTTCTAAGGCTTGTTCGTGGGTTTGTGGCGGCAGTGGTTCGTCCACTTCGTCCGGGTGATAATCTTGACAAATAGCTCGTCCTTCGTCCTCTAAAATCATGTTGTGTAGAATGAGGCACGCACGCATAGTATCCTTAATTTTATCCTTTGTCCATAAACGACAAGGATTCAACACAAACGCGAAACGTTGTCTTTTTTGAATCGGTTTTGGTGGGTTCTGGGCGACGAACATAGCTACAGCCCCAGCAGCAAGAGACACCGCTTCTAGTTCTCGGTCGGAGAAATCGTCATCCGAACTAGATTCAAAAAGAAAGGAAGACGAAGGAGAACCCATTATATAAAAAAGGGAAAGATTGGTATAAAATTTTATGAAAAGAGAGTGTGTTTGAGAGTGATTGGGGTGATGTTTTTATAAAAATGATAGATGTATGTATATATATAGTAAGTTGTGGGAAAAAAAAATTAAATATTTGGTCAAAAGACCTGTTGCCAACGTTCAGATTTTTTGGTTTGAGTGAGGGCGCGGGCGCTGTAGCTACCAAGCCCCTCCCCTTTTTTTTGGTTTCCACGCCCGATGGTAATGGTAGAAGGGCGCTATGGGGGCGCTGAAGAGGCAAAACTTGTGGTTATAACGTCCCATTACACATGGTCTTAGAACTAACATTGTGTTGTATCAAAATACATTATAGAACCACAAAATTGGTTTCGTAAGTATAACACTTCTTAGGTTGCCTAAAGCATCCTAAACACCTGTTAGCTCATAATAGTCTCGCAGAATAATCTTTACATGCATCGATGACTTTTTAGTCCAAGAAGGTTAGCTTTTGTAACATTATCCTAATATCCAAAGCCTACTAGGGTTCTGTGGTAATGGTCGATCATATATCATCTATTAAATATATCAAAGTATCATGGGAAAAGGGTAATCTTGATATTTAGAAATATAAAAAAAGAATAAATTTGTTAATATGTCACAAAAGTGTGTCAATAAGTTGCATCTTGGGAAGCTTCATCTTTATTTTATTTTTTTATTTTTATTTTTTTTTTTTAAAAAAGAGTTGCATCTTGGGTCATAGAAATGCAAATTAATTTCCCTTCAATTTATAATGCAGTCAAGAAAAGTTGGTTTATATTGCTGTCGCTCAATGTAA
This sequence comes from Artemisia tridentata subsp. tridentata, assembly GCA_021014915.2. Taxonomy (NCBI): domain Eukaryota; kingdom Viridiplantae; phylum Streptophyta; class Magnoliopsida; order Asterales; family Asteraceae; genus Artemisia; species Artemisia tridentata. The sequence goes on from CP139504.1 coordinate 117,624,436, forward strand.
TTCTCTTTTCTAGAGCACCTTGAGTCATTTTTTATCTTGTGTATAACGAATGGATTTTGCAGGGTTATCAAATCAAGTGTCGTTGGTCCATCTAACTGAAATTGCTTTACAAGAAGTGCAAAAACTTATCTTTGATAATGTTCACTTTGATTTAGAATCTTATCAAAGTTTATATTACATGATTCTATACTTTGATAACATGGAAAGACATGTTGATTCCATAGTGTGTTACATGTGTAGAATAAATGTGCAAACGATTTAGAATCTTATTTAAAAAGTTTAATTATATAACCCGTGATTCTATACTTTGATAATTTAAGACGACATGTTGATTCCATAGTATGTAACGAATTTAGAATAAATGTGCAAAACGATTTAGAATCTTATTTAAAAAGTTTATATAACGGGATTCTATACTTTGATAACTTGGGAAGACATGTTGATTCCATAGTGTGTTACATGTTAAGAATAAATGTGCAAACGGTGGAAGTACACACTAGGTTCCTTCATTATAACAAATGTCTCTATAAATATGGGAATTGATATGTACACGGGAAGATTTACTTTGTACACAGAGAATTATTGTGATTTTACCTTTAGTTGTTTTTGGGCTTTCACCATTTTTCTGGATTTTGTTTTAAATGGTGGGTTAACAACTTCTATGCATACATTGTTGGTTGGTTGTAAGCCCAGAACAGGGTGAAGATAATCAATAGCCTAGCTAATTACCAATGAATGGTTACCGGATATCACTTGGAATCGTGTAATCACTTTCCAAAGTAAACTATTCGACCCTAATGCCTGGGTATCACGAATATCTACTTGGGATAAGACCAAACGTATGTTATTGAATTAGGCACAAATCAATAACCTTTTGCGTATGAGTGTTCTGTGTTTTCTGTTATCTCTATCATGCAGTTGTGTTTGATCTCACATTTATAGGTAAGATCACTCAACCCTAGTCAATGGAATTATGAGTGATTAACGGCCCATTAATCACCACATAATTAGCCTCCATAATAATAGGAATTAGTGGTTACATGACCAATTAAACGTGGTCATTAAAGCAGTCTTAACTGCCACTTGAATAGGTCAAAGCCGTTACAAGTTAGTTATGATTCAGTCCCTGAGGGTTGCTCCCTGAGTATGTTCACTGAGAGGTTCACTCCCTGAAGACATGAACTCTCTGATGAAACAACTCCCTGATGAGATCCTTCAGCCTGAGCTGAACTCATCAGATGATGAATACCGTTCAGTCCAGAATGTAACTCACTAACGAGTGCACTCACTGAACTTCATCAGTCTGAACCATACTTAACCACTATCAGAGTCAGGGTGTTCAGGGACCTTATGGGCGTACACTCCGTACCTCCTGACCCATTACCAGGTATGAACTGATCCCTCAAGTGCACTAAATTTTCCAACAATCCTCCCCAAATTTAGTTCACTTCCTTTGCATGAAAATTAAACATTAAACAAAACAAGTGCATAAACGAAAATATCCTGAGGATTGAATTTCCATCTTAGTACATTACACGTTCAAATATTCGAGAATCAGGGTGTTCTAAGAATTGAACCCTTCAACCCATTTGAATACCTGAAGATAAAATACACACAAGTTTTCAAACACTTAAACGCTCCTGACACTTTACAAGCCATGTGTCCATATCCAATTCATAAATGTTGCAAGAGCCGTAAGTCCTAAGCTCCCTGAAGCGGCAAAACTTCAACATTCACATAGGTGGTTCCTCTTTATTCATGCTCCTGCCAAGCACTTTTTCAAAGAAATTAACCATTAAAAAGTAAAAGCTTCATCCTCCTTTCCAGCAGGTTCCGAGCCCAAACCTTGGGATGATTGTGAAACATGTGCTCCAGTCCACTGAATGTTCAGCTTTCCACATTGAACTCAGCCCCCAAGTTTCCTCAGGAGGGAGTTGGGTGTCTGATGCGTGGTTTTGCGACCTTACAACAGGTTTTACCTCTCGAGGGATCTCAAGAGGCTTGCAATCCCCACCAGGCAGTGTACCTGACCGATGTAGTATAGTGTAGTGGCAAGTACCGGGGGATTGATCGTTCTCTAGGGGAATAGTGTCGTTAGGATTGAAAAACTACTCTAATAGGTCTAAGGGTGAGGGAAGATTCTTTTTGTATTTTTTATATTTTTATAAAAGCAAGTAAAATCTCGGGTTTGAAGGAGTGGGTGGAATTAGTTGCTAGTCAACTAACCCAAATAACTACAATTGCAAATAAAATAAAATTACTGAAAATAAAAAGGTTGTGGAACTTATATGGAGAGAAATGTGTTTACTTAGATTTCCTTACTCCCTAACTATCTTTTACCGGTTGATTAGTGTGTATTAATTGCGTGAATGACGGGTGTATTCCTTAATACCAATCGTGGGGTGGCGTACGTACTTCCCCAACTCTATAAGCTCCTACTTCACTCCTATGTCGAGCCGGCTAAGAAGCTCCTAACATGGGATCACTAGAATTCGCTCATGCATTAAATACAACCATAAAAACTTTAGTACGCATTGGTTCATGTTTCTTAAGACGTTCAAGCAAGTTACCGTATAGGAGGTTAGCCAGTTTTCTTAAGCCTAACATCGATAAACAATCATCCAATACAATTAATAACACACCAACAACCAATAATCAATAGTTAGGTTTCATTAGATCTAAGCAAACACAAGATAAATCTAGCCTAGCGTGTTAAATAAAAGACAAGAACAAGATATAATCAAACAACACATAGACATATTGAATGATTAATTGATTACTTATCTTCAATTGAACATGGGAGATCCAAGGGTATAAAACCCTTAAAAGTAGCAAAAAAATCGTCTTAGGGTTTCTCCTCACAAAGTTGCACACTAATGACTAAAAATTATGAGAATATATATAGAAAATCAGATCTGACGGCGTCACGTTATAGAGCTGACGCCGTCACCTCGCCGCGGTTAGGGTATCTTGATGGCCTTCTTGACGCCGTCCCCTTTTAATCGTCCAAAATCCTCTCTGGCGCGTCAAGGGTTGACGCCGTCACAATGGTGCTTGACGCCGTCACAAGTACTTTTCCAGCCGATTTTGAGACTTTGTCGTTTTCTTCACTTTTATGCTCCAAAAACGTCCAAAATGCTTCCTTTTCCAGATTTCTTCTCCAAAGTACCTAAAATGACAAAAGGAACGATTTAGGGCAATATTTGATCAAATAAATACGATTTAGGGCTTAAATGACCCCCTAAAAGCGGTACACTTTTCGCTTCATCAGTGTCTTAGCATTCAGTGACTAAGTTGGACTTAAACCCATCCCTTTAGCAGACTTTATAACCAAGTCTCTAGCCAATCCCTTCGTCAAGTGATCAGCTAAGTTTTGTTTAGATCTAACAAACTCTATAGAAACCACCCCATTCATGATAAGTTCACGAATAATGCTATGCCTGACACCTAAGTGTCTAGACTTCCCATTGTACATCTGGCTATAAGCCTTTGCCAATGTAGCAGCACTATCACAATGGATAGAAATAGGTGCTATAGGTTTAGGCCACAATGGAATCTCAAGAAGCAAGTTTTTCAACCATTCAGCTTCTTTACCAGCAGCTGCTAAAGCCACAAATTCAGATTCCATTGTTGAACTGGTGATACAAGTTTGCTTCTTGGATGCCCAAGAGATTGCACCTCCACCAAGTAGGAATACCCAACCACTGGTAGACGAATTGTCTTCAGTGTTACTGATCCAACTTGCATCAGTGTATCCTTCCAACACTGAAGGATAACCTGTATATGAGAGACTATAATCCATAGTTCTCTTCAAATACTTCAGTACCCTCTGAATTGCTTGCCAATGTTGAGCACTAGGATTACTAGTATACCTGCTCAGTTTTCCTACTGCAAAAGCAATATCAGGCCTGGTACAAGTCATGGCATACATCAGGCAGCCAATCACCCTAGAATACTCTAGTTGAGATACAGCTTTGCCAGTATTAGGCATTAGCTTCTCAGTAGTATCCATAGGTGTACTCACTGGAGTACAATCAGAGTGGTTGAATTTCCTCAGTACCTTCTCAATATAATGAGATTGAGTGATAGAAATTCCTTTACTCTCATGTTTGATCCTTATACCAAGGATAACATCAGCCTCCCCCATGTCTTTCATAGAGAACCTTGATGACAAAAATTCCTTTGTCAAGTCAACTTGATTTTGGTCAGTGCCAAAGATCAGCATGTCATCAACATATAGACAAATGATGACTCCTTTACCAGATTCATCAAATTTGCTATACACACATTTGTCAGACTGGTTAAGTAAATAACCACTAGACAAAACCACTTCATCAAATTTTTGATGCCATTGCTTAGGTGCCTGCTTCAGTCCATATAAGGACTTAATCAGTTTACACACCTTGTTTTCATTGCCAGGCATGATGAAGCCCTGAGGTTGGTTCATATAAACCTCCTCATCCAATTCACCATTTAAGAAAGCTGTCTTCACATCCATCTGATGAATAATCAGATTGTGAATTGATGCCAAAGCAATTAGCAATCTTATGGTACTGATACGAGCCACAGGGGCATAAGTATCAAAGTAGTCAATTCCTGACTTTTGTTTAAAGCCCTGAATGACTAGTCTAGCCTTGAACTTTTCAATAGTTCCATCTACCTTCATTTTCCTTTTGAAAATCCATTTGCAACCTAAAGGTTTGCAACCAGGTGGTAGATCAGCCAACACCCAAGTGTTGTTGCCCATGATGGAGTCCATTTCATCATTTATTGCTTCTTTCCAAAAAGCAACATTCTGAGACTTCATTGCTTCATCAAATGTCTTGGGGTCATCCTCAACATTAAAGCAATAGGAGTGTTGGTCAGAGACCTCATCCCTTGTTCCTTCAATTAAGTATAATTGAAACTCAGGTCCAAATGACTTTGGAGTCCTGATCCGTTTGCTCTTTCTGAGCTCAGGTTCAGGTTCCTGAACCACAATCTCATCAGGGACCTCTGATAGTAATTCATCAGGGACCTCTGATACACCAATGCCATTGGTTTCATTAGGAATCCTTTGACTTGGTCTTGGGACTAATGAGAATCTATTCTCATCAAAGATAGCATCCCTTGATTCAATTATTGAATTAATTGAAACAAATTCATTAGGTTCAATAACATAGAACCTATATGCCTTGGAATGCTCAGCATATCCAACAAAGATGCATTCAATGCCTCTTTCACCCAAAGTTTTAAGCTTTGGATCAGGGAGTCTGACAACTGCCCTACAACCCCATACCCTGAGATAGTTCAGGTTGGGTTTTTTTTTAGTCCAAAGTTCATAAGGGGTAACCTTGTTCCTTTTATTAGGAACCCTATTTAATAAATAGCAAGCTGATAACATAGCTTCACCCCAGAACCCTTGACTCAGCCCTGAATAGGACAACATGGAATTAACCATCTCCTTCAGTACCCTGTTTTTCATTTCAGAGATACCATTTTGTTGAGGAGTATAGGGAGCAGTCGTTTCATGGATTATACCAACAGACTGAAAATAAAGAGTATCCATGTACTCACCTCCCCTATCAGTCCTTAATCTTTTGATCAGGGACCCAAGTTGTAATTAAACTTCAGTTTTAAATACCTTGAATTTATCTAATGCTTCATCCTTAGTATGTAACAGATAGACATAACAAAATCTAGAAGCATCATCAATAAATGTCACGAAGTACTTTTTATTCCCCAAAGAGGGAGTGGCATGCAAATCACACAGGTCACTGTGAATTAGCTCTAAGAGCTCAGTCTCACGTTTTACACCCTCAAAAGGTTTCTTAGTTATTTTGGTCAACATGCAAGTCTTACACTTTTCAGTATCCATGTCAAATGTTGGGATTAACACATCCTTAGACATATCTTGCATCCTTTTATAGTGTACATGGCCAAGTCTAGCATGCCAGAGGGTAGAATCGTTCATTTTAGAGGTTGACATAAAGGCTGAATTAACAACATCAGTTACAATATTAAGTCTAAACATTTGGTTACACAAATAGCCAAAACCAATAAACACACCATGTTTAGACAATATAAATTTATCAGATTCAATAACTTGTTCATATCCATGATTATTCAAAACACTACTTGAAACCATGTTCTTCCTTATATCAGGAACATGAATAACATTAAACAAAGTTACAATCTTTCCAGAACTAAAACTAAGATCCACACAACCACGACCATGCACCAGGGCTGTTGACTCATTTCCCATGTGAAGAATAGAACCATCATTCAGTGACTCGTAAGTCTTGAACCATCTTCTATCTTTGCACACATGAACAGTTGCTCCAGAGTCAACCCACCACGCAACATCATCATCCTACACATAGTTAGATTCAGATACATATGTGACATAATAAACCTGAAAAGATTTATCAAACATATTCTGACCTTTCAGTGAGTTAGCAGAACCACCACTCCCTGAACCACTAGTGCCTGAGCCATTGGTTTTACCACCAACCTTAACACTTTTGCAATCCCTTTTAATGTGACCAGATTTGCCACATTTCCAACAAGTAGGTGTTGCCTTCTTGTTAGGGTCAGCCCTTGTGTTATCATGATGTTTACGTTTGCCTTTGTTGTCATTGTACCTGGTGGAATTATTATGTTCCACCATATTGACAACAGATGCACTAGTAGCATTGCTACTCTTTGGCTTGTCATTATCCTGCGCCCTGAGGGATTCCTCAATACGCAGATGACTGCCCAACTGAACAAGAGTCAGTTCTTCCTTCTTATGTTTCAAGGTATGCTTGAAATCTTTCCAAGAAGGAGGGAGTTTGTCAATGATACAAGAGACTGAAATAGCCTCATCCATGTTCATTTTGTGTTGTGTAAACCTTCCAAGTATGCCAAGAAGTTCATTGTATTGTTCCATAACTGGTCTTGAATCAGTCATTTTGTAATTTGTGAAATTACTCACAAGGAACTTCTTACTTGAAGCATCCTCAGCCATATATTTGGCATCCAAGGAATCCCATAGTTCTTTGGGAGATTCGACATTCTGATAAATATCAAATAGAGAATCAGACATACCATTGAGGATTAAACCTCTGCAAATGTAATCATCATTCTCCCATTTGCTCCTTTTCCTTATTTGTTCCACAGTTGCATCATCACCATCTTCAGGAATAGGAGTGCTCAGAACATACACCACACTCATGCTTGAAAGCAAGAAGTGCATCTTCTTCTGCCATTGTCTAAAATCCACCCCTTCAAACTTATCAAGCTTGGCAAAGTTTGAAGCCATGTGTTTCATAGCAGCAGCAGCCATTGATTATCACAAAATAGTTTACTTTGATTGTTGATTGGTTGTGAGCCCAGAACAGGGTGAAGATAATCAATAGCCTAATTAATTACCAATGAATGGTTACCGGATATCACTTGGAATCGTGTAATCACTTTCCAAAGTAAACTATTCGACCCTAATGCCTGGGTATCACGAATATCTACTTGGGATAAGACCAAACGTATGTTATTGAATTAGGCACAAATCAATAACCCTTTGCGTATGAGTGTTCTGTGTTTTCTGTTATCTCTATCATGCAGTTGTGTTTGATCTCACATTTATAGGTAAGATCACTCAACCCTAGTCAATGGAATTATGAGTGATTAACGGCCCATTAATCACCACATAATTAGCCTCCATAATAATAGGAATTAGTGGTTACATGACCAATTAAACGTGGTCATTAAAGCAGTCTTAACTGCCACTTGAATAGGTCAAAGCCGTTACAAGTTAGTTATGATTCAGTCCCTGAGGGTTGCTCCCTGAGTATGTTCACTGAGAGGTTCATTCCCTGAAGACATGAACTCTCTGATGAAACAACTCCCTGATGAGATCCTTCAGCCTGAGCTGAACTCATCAGATGATGAATACCGTTCAGTCCAGAATGTAACTCACTGACGAGTGCACTCACTGAACTTCATCAGTCTGAACCATACTTAACCACTATCAGAGTCAGGGTGTTCAGGGACCTTATGGGCGTACACTCCGTACCTCCTGACCCATTACCAGGTATGAACTGATCCCTCAAGTGCACTAAATTTTCCAACATACATTTGCTCCATACATATAGCCGTAATATCCCCACCGTCTCCTGTGTCCAAGGTCTTGTTTATGCCTAATTTCTGATGGACTCCGAGTCTCATAATCGTGACCTACGACACAGTACACCACCGGAAAACACCCGTTCTAAACTTCTTAATCATATCCATTACTTAATTGATTTATGTTGTTAACGCGCACTAAGCCACAATATCGATAACATACAATCTAATCACTTATCATTGATTATGTGAACCTTAGGAGCAATGCATTGAAACCTTTATCGAGTTTAATTTCCACTCATTTGATAGTACAAGAATTGTTTAAACCATGACGAACGACTCATGCGTCTGCTCGTTCTAGTGGTGGCGGACTGGTGGGTACTACAAAACTGTTGTTTTATTGCTACTCAGTCCCTAACTTAGTTCCAATCTGGCTCAGTCTTCATCATTTCTTCTAAGGTGTTCACATATGTTTTGCTAGTCGGTTAATGACTTACATCCAATTTGACATGGATGTAAAAAAGGATATAGTTAATACAAGCACTTTGTTTTCGATTCAAAATTTTATTTATTAGTTTCCAGAGGTGTGGAAAGGATCTGATCATCGACCCCAAGGGGGAAAGATGAAATGAAATGTTAATACACTCAAATTAATTATTGAGAGTTGTAATAATAAAGTGAGGGTATAATGGTAAAAATCCAATAATCTGCCGTGTGCAAGGTAAAAGTACCCGTGAACATATCACTGTCCTATAAATATATGTACCACAAACTATAGGGGCTTGATAACTCATTCTCTCACTCCCTCTCCAAAATGCATCCCCTCAATGCTGAGGACTTGGAGATTAATAAAGAAGTCTATGAAGCTCTGATGAAAAAGGATGACGAAAAAGTCCTTGACATATGTGCAAGGATACCCAAGGGTCCTTTGCATACAGTTACAATACATGATGACACCGTTATCCACATTGCTGTTTATCACAAGAAAACAGCCCTAGCACTAAGCCTCCTGGATATGGTGCATGCTTGTGATTCTCACAAACTCACTTGGCAAAATAGTAGTGGAAGTACCATCCTCCATGAGACGGGAACTAACAATAAAACAGTTGCTGCTGCAAAAGAAATGCTACGCAGGGCTCCTATGTTGCTTAGTATGACCAACAAGCAAGGAGAGACTGCTTTATTCTATGCAGCTCGCCATGGCAAGACTAAAATTTTCAAGTTCCTTCATGATGAAGTAACTAGAACAAATCAAGGACCAGACTTGAAAACCTTTCTTACAAGAGATGATAAATCTACCATTCTCCATCTAGCAATTCTTAGCAGAAATTACTGTAAGTATATTATATGTGTGTGTGTGTGTGTGTGTGTATAATACAATGTACTCTTCCATTGTCAACATACAATAACTTATTAATGTTTGTGATGTTGCAGGGATGTCTCATGAGATCGCGGTCAGGCATAAATATTTAATTACCGAGAAGGATGAAGATGAGATGACACCACTTCAACTTCTTTCGTGCCATCGTCCACCAGATATTTCATCTGCAAATTTCTTTACCCGCCTCGTATATAAAGGTATGAGGATACTAACCCTACACTTAGAATGGTATTTGAAAAATAAGTAATTAATTTTTTAACAACTTTTCTGAAAATATAAGTGTCTAGCTTAATAGTTGAACTTCCATCAATAATTGTTTTGCTGCATAGAATACAAGTTTAATCAACTGTTTTAACTATCTGTATTCCTACTAGAAAATAAGTTATTTATAACTAGCTATGAATGATTCATGTATATTCGTATCTATATCGAGTTGAGATCATTATCGACACACATTCATTTTAAATTTAATAAACCAATCTTGTCAATCCATTTTTTCATTATAAAAAAAAAAAAAAAAAAAAAAAAAAAAAAAAAAAAAACTTTTTCACTTTTTGTTTGAAAATAAAATATCTTGTAAACGGTAAACCGTTATGCGACAAAAAATACAATCGCGGCGAGATTTTTTTTATCTTTCAGTAGACGGGTACTTCTATATACTTTTGACGAACTTTTTTTTTTCAAGTATTTATTGTTAAAATTTGCGTTTAGAAAAAAGCACATGTGATTTGTATGTTAGGAATCACGTGTGAGTTAACAAATCACATGTGATTTGAATGCTAGGAATCACTTGTGACTGGATTTGTGATTTTTTCAGACGTTAATTTCATCACTTACAAAAAAAAAATCGAAAAAAAGTTCGTTGAAAGTATATTGAATTGTCCCTCGATAGAAAGATTATTTAACTATCCTCGTGATTGTATGATTATTTTCGCATAACGATTAATGGTTTGTAAGATATTTAATTTTTAAAAAAATGATGAAAGTTAGTTTATTTGTTTTGACCAAAAAATACAAGTAAATGATTGTTATCGATTCATAGGGTCTAGAAAGAATTTGAGATCTATAAATAACTTTTCTCATATACAATAACGCAAGGTCTTAATAAAGGGGATACTGTATCTGATTTGTTCCCCCTCGCTACTTTAATACGGAGTAAACTTTAAAATAGTTCATAACTACTCCATCTGTGAATAGTATGTTGCGGTTCCATATGATCCAAAGATAAAAAGTTTTAGAGGAGAGTTATTTTACATATCAAACTTATCTTAAATACAAAAAGACTCATCCTTACAATCAATTTAAAATAAAATCAATAGTCGAGATTAAAAACATTTTAATATTTCATATATTTTTACATTTTTTCTCGTTTTTTCTTTTTTTCTCGTTTTTTTTTTTTTTTTTTTTTTTTTTTTTCATTATTGAAATTTGCATGAAAAATCACATATGATATTAGTGTTAAATCACATATGACATGTGATATTAGTGTTAAATCAGATATGATTTTTTCATGCAAATTTCAGTAACGAAAAAAAACGAAAAAAATGTAAAAAAAAGTGAAAAACACGAAAAAAATTAATTTTGTCGAAAGTATATCGAAGTGTCTATTTATATAAAGATAATTAAATGCTCGTCGTAACGGTATATTTTTTTTTTCGCTTAACGATTAACGGTTTGAAAGATATTAATATTTGAAATAAAGAAAAAAAATGAAAGTGAGTTTTTTAAATTATTTGGATTAATTTCATATCAAATAAAAATGGATGGCGAAGATTAATGACTTGGTATATAAAAAAAGTTTGGTACATAAATAATCTTAGATCAAAGTTTTTAATCAATAGGGAAACTTTATTTCTATAGAATGATCCAAACTTCTTAATTTTTGTAGATGTATGGAATCTTAGACGAGTATTCGTGAATAACAATAGGACCTTTTAGCAACAAATAATTATAGTTGCAATTTGTAGTTAATTGTTTTGTGTACAGTTTATATATATAATGTAAAATAATTAAAGTTTAGTTGAAAACACTTTTAAAATACGATAATTCAACGTAATAGAACACCCTATAATACTACATTAACCTCATATTGGCTAAGATATTGTTCAACAACGTTATCAACATCAGATGAAGCATTCATCTTTTTTCACCAATTTATTTTTCTATCTTGTATTACAAATTGTGGATAATTCAAATGCTTGTGCCACGTAGCCAAATACGTAAACAAAAGAGGAAATACAAAATTATAAACCTAAGTCAATTCTTTTTTTGAGGCAAAAGAAACAAAGATTTGAAAATTTAACTTCTAAGATGCTAGTTGTAAATATTTATTATAAATGCATCCAAAATTGGTAAAGGATTTCATATTATTCAATTGGTACTACTATACACAAAAATTAAACATAAAGTTTGAAAAGGTATTTTGGCTATAACGCATTAGTCACATTTAAAGTTTTAAGTATTAAGAAATGTTGTTTTCTCTTTACATGTAGTACCCTTATTATTCTAGAGCAAGTTATTTATATTGACATATTGTGAAAATAGGTTATTCATAACTGTAAATTTAAAATGCAAGTTATTCTTTTTCAGCATTCACCATAAAATTCCGAAAAATTCACGATTCCTATTGACACGAGTACACAACCTAGTTCCATGAGAATCATCACTATATACCATGTCATCCTCAATTTTTTTATTTTTTTTTTTTTATTATTATTATTTTTATTTTTTGCTAAAACAATAGATTACAACATCATTATAACCTTTTAAGAAAAATCTTTTAATTCCGTTGGCATGACCAATTCTTCTGATTGTGTTTACACGATTACTGTATATTTTAATTAAGCATTGGACCGTTATAATAAGAGAATTTTCAAAATGACCCAATTTTGAAAATATAATCCACTTTTTAGCAGAAAAAAGTATAATGGCACTCCCTACGCAGCTTCAAATATTTGAAAGATTCCTAGGCGACTCAGACGTTTTCGCTTCAATCTTAGCCGCATTAACTTTCACATGTTGAAATATATCCTAAGTTCCCACTCGCTGGAACAGCTTTCACACCACCGCTTTTGATAATTTGGCATAATGTTTCTCCTCACTAAAATACCTAATACTTTGCACAAATATTTTCAATGATCCGCCGCACGCTACATGAGAATATCACAGTGTCTTAAGAGCACCACAACTTAACCTAATGTTTTATAAGAAATAACTCTCCGTTACTCAAATCCAAAATCACCACGTGACCGTTATGCAAAATGAATGGCGTGACAATAAACTCGTAGTTTTCGTAGCAAAACCTAAAAGAATGTATTTAGAATTTCATCAACTTTCACCTTCAGCTAATGATATCTTGGTCTTAGCAGAGTCTTTTAAATATGTTTTGGGACTTTGATTTAATCAAATAAATCATCACGCTTGCACAAATGATGCTTGTGTCACTTTTGTTTAACTAAGAAATTAATAAATACTCGTGGTCTCGTCATTCTAACAAGGCCGATGCTCTCTTAGTTAAGCATTTCAGTCTAATGAACCCTATTTTTTTTAACAAAACAAGGCCGAAGCCAGTGAACCACTTACCAAGAAGCTCTTTCAACTGTGTTGCCATTTCCTTTATATTAGTTGGATTGTCCCAATGCCACGGTTGCCGAGCAATTGCCCCTGTGCGAGGTTCCAAAATTGATTTTTTTTATCCCACTGGTCAAGTAGGTGGTAACCCCGATAGATCGTCTTTGAATATATCAAGGTATTGTAGCCTCCTACCGTGTGGTGTGAGATGCTTCCAAACCAGTGGTTATGGGTTCAAGACCCTTGCAGGACAATCTGTCATATAGGTGGTAGTATGAGTGTGTAAGTGTGCATTTATGAAAACAAATAATTGAGCGTGTACACAACCTAAACATCACCAACTCATGAAATTTCATTCTTGGCATCCATAATTAGATTTTTCTAATCACTTCCACGCCTTCATGAATATAATGATTTTCATATTCCACTCCTCTTTTCTATAAAAGAAAAAATGGTCCGCCCTCGGGTCAGTAACCCCAAATTATATTCTTTGTATATGATTTCGCCCTTGTTTTTGCTAAAAACTAAAAAATAAATCCATCTGTACAACACTTTCACATCCCTTTATTCCTAGCAACTACAATAGAGAAAGATATTCCCCCGACATCTACAGGGAAGTTATAGAATCCTCATGAATTAAATGTGTAAAAGTGTGACGAATATCCTCATTGCTAACATGTGTGCATATTACATAGGTAAACTAACTGCGTAGGATTTTTTTATTCTTTATGGTCCAACTCTCTACTGGGCATTCAGAATTTAGATACTTTCATAAACAAAGATTACTCTTTAATATGCTTAACATTTAGTTTTTGATTAAAAAATATTGCAAATATCTTGTGTTAGCAATCGACCCAAATGTTGATGACACTAGCCGGATGTTGTCCCCCCTAAAAAAGATGCGAAAGGAAAAGTTCAAGTCCGAATGGGCAATGAAACTTATTAAGTTGTTGGTAAAAGAAGATACTTCATGGGAAAATACTGAATCCAGATTAGCAAAGCATAAAGCGAAGTTTCATCAGTATGGAAAGAGTTCATCAGCAACCCAACTAGAAGAAATTACAGAATCCTTGGCTCGTTTACCTGACACTCCATTATTATTAGCAACCAAATACGGGTGTGCACAAGTTGTAGAGGAAATACTAGAATCATATCCTCAAGCCATAGAACATATCGATCAAGATGGGCGCAACATTTTACATATAGCAATCTTGTATCGTAACCATGAAGTTTTTGATTTGGTTGTTAATACTAAGTATGCAAAGGAGAGATTGAGAGGAAAAATTGATAACGATGCAAATACCTTGTTGCATATGGTTGGTGAAGAGGCACCCGATGTTAAAGCGGATATAAAAGACCCAGCACATGCATTACAAGATAATATGAAATTGTTTAAGGTGAGTTCATATTTGTAACACTAGTTACAATAAACTGTATCAGCCGTCTGATAACTATTTTGATATTTCGGTTTTACTTTATGCAGAAAGTGGCAAACATATGTACGACCTTAGATAGCATGAAGTTGAACTCGAAATCAAAGACTGCGGAGCAACTGTTTAACGAGAATAATAACCAACGTCGTACCGAGGCCAAGGAATGGATGATCGAGAATGCAAAAAACTACACAGTTGTTGCTGTGCTGATTGCTACGGTCGCATTTGCTGCAGAGTATACTGTACCAGGAGGTCCAGATAAAAAAAGTGGTCAGGCAATTCTCAAGGATAAACCTATGTTCTTTGTTTTCACTATAGCAGATGCAGCGTCACTCTCGACAGCTTTAACAGCTGTTATCATGTTTCTGAATATAATCACATCAACATATCGGTTTGAAGATTTTGAAACACGTATTATTTGCAAGTTGGACTTTGGGCTTTTTCTGTTAATGGTTTCAGTGGCAATGATGATGGTGGCATTTGCAGCTACACTTGTACTAACCATCAGTAGTGGGAGGAAGTGGACTGACATCACTTTGTATGTCGTTTCATTTTTTCCGGTGACCGTTTTTCTGTACACGTATTTTCAACGAAGTATAGACTTTTCGTCTATCCATGGAAAAATCAAGGATCTGATAAATTACATGCATTCGTGGTTTGAGAATCCGAAACCTGTTGTTTGGTATCCTGGATCACAGCGAACTTCTGATCGTCCTCCAGCTTGGACTTAAATCATTAACGGGATATAGGCCATAATTATATAACATTGAAAAGTTTGTGTTAATAATTCGCCGTTGTTCTTAAGGCGTTGCATGTATTGAGTTATATACGTATTACATTATAATTATTAATCACTATTTTTTATTTTACTTTTTTTTATTTTGGGTAAAGGGTTACCCAAAAATTATTAATCCCTGTTTTTAATAACTAAACATTCTAATGCAAGGGGAACTATATGAATAATAATTATTTGCAGAATTCCATATAAGTAATAGATTATGTGATGAGAACAAATATCAAATGAGATGACTTTTGTTTCACAGCCAAGAAAAAAATGAAGTAGCGACACAAGCACAAAAATGGACTTAAATCCCAGTCTATAAGGTTCAAAGAGGCCATTTTCTCATGAGGGCATTTGGAGGGGCGTATGAGGAATTGAAATGAATCACGGTTCTTTAGATCATAACCTTGCTCTATGTGATTAAAAAATCATTTTCAAATGGCACACGCCTCTGTTTTTTTGGTTACAAAACATGGCTCCAAGAAATTCTTTTGTAGAATTCCACCTATTTACATTGTATTTTCCAGGTGTAAAGCACCTTTTCCAGTTTCTAAGCACATCAGCAGAAACAAAATTATAACATCGGTACTGTAGTAAAAGTGTAACAACAAAACCAATGGATTGAAAATCCACAAGTCAGTTTCACAACAGTTTAACATTGTCTTTTAGACTAAGAGAGATATATGATCAGAGCCTACTAATAAAACATCATAACAATTTCATGATCAAGTGTTTTGTTGGGCTAATGGAAAGGAGATATACAAAAAGACATGACCATATGTCAACCTTTCCTATACACTAACATGATCATATGCAGGAACTAACGATGTCTTTCAACTCCTTTGTAGCAAAAGGCTGCTTGTCATTTCAAGGCATCTATTAATAAATAAGAATATGGATTGTTACTAAGCGGATTAGATAGGTCTCTAGTGCAATATAGCAACTGAAAATATCAGTGAAAAAACAATGTATTTGACTATAAGAATGGCCTTTTAGCTAATACTTAGTGTCTTAGAGAATAAGTGTTGTTGACGAATTGATCATGCATCCACTTCATTTCATAGTACCCACACTTCCAAAAGCCACATTGTTGATTGCTCTAAACAATATGTAAGTTTCATGATATTCTCGAGCTTATAGATTTTTCACTGAACCTATTGCTATGATATGCTGATATGTTCTTTGTGTTGGCAAACATTTTGGAGGTGACGATGAACCTCTGATTCAACATGAAGATGACAGGCAGTTCTGAAATCAAGGCTGGAGCATTCTACAAACAGACTGAACTGGTATGTTGCCTTCCCACTTTACATTTACTACTACTAAAATCTGATTCAGCTAAATTACTCTTTGTTTCAACACACTGCTGCGACGTTGTTACATACAGTTACTGCAAAGTTTGTGTACATGATAAAGCCACCAAGCCTTGTATTTTTGCTGGAATTAATGACAATGTGCATATGTTTGGTAATTTATCAAAATGGGTCAAAGTTATATTGACGGGTCATCAGGGTTCAGTTTGACCAGGCTTAACTTTTTTACTCATGGTCTTTTGAATTTTATAAAAAACTACTAGTAATAAACATGATTTCAAAAACTATTAAAGCAATATTGATCCAGTAATTAGTGAATATTGAGTGATTAGTAAATACCTGAATATACGTTGGTACACTTTTGAACCGCTTGACCCATTGTCAATAAAACAATACCCAACTTGACCCGTTTTCCCCATAATGACTTGAAGTTGCTCCCCTCTAACACTCCATACTTTGGTTATGCTAAATGAATAAATCCAATTCGTGTCTGCAGGTTATCAATTACTATATATACTAAAAGGGGGGATTTGGGCCGCTTCCCACACATGTACGAAACAGTGCTTCGCACAGTGTTTCGCACAATACCCTGTGCTTCAAAGTTGTACACACCAGTTGTTTAAAAGTTTATCAGGATGGATGCAGTAAGGCGACCAAATCCCCCCATTTTTCTCTGCCACGTCAGCTTTCTCTCTCCAGCGACCTACAGGCGATTAGGTGCCCCAGTAAGGGCGACCAAGTTCAATTTTTTTTATTATTTTTTTTTTTTATACATTTTTAATCACAAACTCAAATTTTATTTAATAATTAAAACGTTACATAATAATTCAAATAAAATAAAAAGATTACAATAAAATTCAAACCACACTAAAACATTACGATACTAAAACGACTAATCTTGATTATGACGATTTTAATTAGAGAATTGTGAGTTATTTTGATGTTTGAAGTGTGTTGAATATGTTAGATATTTATAGTGGTTTGGAAGAATTTTTATTTTATTTATTTTTTTTTTATTTTTTTATTTTTTATTTTTGGTTTCAACCTCAAACGGTAGGATTACAAATAATGGAGCAATATTCTCTTTTTCCATTCGATCGTGGGAGTGACCAAGTTGCTGGAGATCGAGTCACTCGATCGAGTCCCACAGTAAGGAAATCGATTCCCTTACTTGATCGAACAATGGTCGATCGACTCTTCTGCACATAGCCTCATCTAATCCTCACCTCTCTCTCTCTAGAAAAATCCTTCCCTTCATCTATCTTCTTTATCTCAGACTATAACCCTTCTATCCTTCTCACTTCTTTCTCACTTTCTAGAAAATTCAATAGAACCCATTTTCACCATCAGTTCTTCATCTGCATTTTTTTGGTTATGAGGAAACGATATCATCATTCTCAAGGAAAGAATAAACACATACTTATCATTTTGATTACATCCGGGATAAGCGATCCAAAGGAAACATAAAACTCTTCTCAAATTAGTTTAAAGGTATGAAATGTTTCAATTAAAATTCACCGGATTTATTCTTTCTCCGGCCACCGTCGACAGCTCCGAATGATCCGGCCATGGATCAGGTATTAATCAAACTTTATCTTACCTCGGGTTTGTTATATATAATTTTTTTTGTAAAAGATGGATTGATTAATTGATATCAGGTTATATGTTTTTGCAATAGGTGGATTTCCATTTTTTTTTAATTTATAATATAGGTTAATAATAATAATCACAAAACTATATAGATGTTTAATCGTTTGAAAAAATCAGTTAGTTAATACATAAAATGTTGTCTTAGGATGAACTATTATAAACGGGTTTTGGGTAGATGTAGTTCAGTAGTTGTATCATGCTATGTCAATGTTAACATATAAAAAAGAGAATGTTGTCTTAGGAAGAAGATGGATGAAGAACCATCTTAAACTATTGTAATATTTACCCACGCTCATTTCAATGCTTGATTATAGGGCAGCTAAGATGGGAACATTTTAACACTCAACAGAAAACATGTTTCGATAGGGACTTTGGTGGTTGTGGTGGCATTACACGGTTAAGCAGGTTTCGTAAATTTGCTTTAAATTGTTGAAGTGGTTTTGGCAACTTCAGTGGTGTAGTAGCCTGTACGGGTGCTGAATTTGGTAATCTTGGGAAGGAATAAGACTGACTCCTAATCTGTGAAATAAGGTGAGTTGGACTTATTATCCTTATATGAATTTAGATTGGGCTGCAGTTATACTTTTTAGTTGCGCTTTGTGACAAGGTGGTATATACGCCCTAAAAATTGCTGCTTAATTGCGGACATTATAGTGTTATACCAAATCTAGCAATATATGATCCGATGGTTGCATTCTAATAGTTTGCGCTTATAACATATGTATCAGTCTGCCCTTATTGTGTTTCATCATAATTTTTGGTGATTGCATTTTCTTATCACAATCTACTTGATTTGATTGTAAGAATTGAAGTTGTAATAATGACTTATGCTAGTTCGGCTTACCAGCCTTTAGTTGAGTGACTTAGAACCTGGCCAGATACAACAACTACTAGAACATATTGTTTGAGTAGCGCGCTGACCTAATTAAAAGCATTATTACTTAAGCTTAAGGAGTTAGTTACATACGTATTTATGGTTTCACTTACTTTAAAACATGTTATGCTGCACCAACTTAGCCTACCACCCGGGTTGTTAATATAAGGCACATTTTTAGAAATTTAGCTTTTTGACCCATTTTACTATTCTCATATGTAGTGTGTTAGTATAAAATGGTTCGTGTAATGATCAGTTTTCCTAACAACCAGTGCCAAACCCGCATCATCTATACACACATTTCCCTAATCTCAGTATATACTACCGCATTGATTTTTTCAAGTTTTCATATATGCCAAAAACTGTTTGGACGACATTATATGGTATTTTATACGCTTTGTATGTGATGTTTGGACAGCAGAAACATGGGTCGTTTGGACACGCTTATAAGCCATTTTTACAGCTTTTATATGTTGTTTGGACATAGCCTTTACATGGTTAATTCCATATTGCAAGAATCATTACTTGGAGGTGCAAAAATAAGAGGGCCAACCAAATTGAAAGCCACCAAAACCTCTTAAGTTGTTATGTATTGAAATTCAAAATAGTATTGTGATAAAATGGTTCCTATATATTAAAATGGTTCCTATATATTGAAATAACTTTCTCTACTTGGTGCTTAATTTTATTAATTTGTTGAACTGAACTTCGGATGATGCTTGCAAGCGTGGGTCGGGGTCAAGTTTAATCTACTTTCTCTACTTTGGGTGTTTGTTTAAGCCTATTTTTGTTCTTATGGGCATATTTGGTTTCGTTTGTATACCATAGGCTTTTTTTTTTTTTTTTCCTTATGAGCTTATTATGACTTGGGCGGTTTCTTTTCTAAACTTATTTGTGGACATAGGAGTTAGAAACTTACTGAAAATTTGGTAAACTTTTTTTTTTTTTTTTGTACTTATGAGATTATCCATTTATCCGTCACTTTAAATGTAGAGAACGCCATGGCTGAGTTGGGAAGCATAGGTATACTTATTCAAACTACAGCTTTGTTGGTCTATCTATATTATTTAGTTTGTTGTGTGTTCTTTATTTGACTGATCATTGATCTTTTCTGTTATTTTTTCTTTCAGAGGATCAAAATTCTATCTCGATTCTTTTAACCAAACAGGATCAAATGGAATGGTGGAAGTGTTTGGTCAAGGACGAACCTGAAATCGACACTTAAAAAGTGGAACCTGAGAGCAGTAACCTAGGTTACCTGGACCCAGAAACACGATCTATTGTTGAAAAAATGATAGTAAGTAACTACTGCATCTCAAATTAATTTTATAGACTTCACTTTTACAATTCAATGAAAATGTGACTAATATTCCTTAAATGTGTCTTTTTTAGTTTGATGAACGCCAAAAGCAGATGGGCAAACCAACAAGTGATGAGATGCAGAAACAAGAAATTTTGAAAAAGTTCATGTCTGAGGTAAATATCTATTTCTGATACAGACAATTCTAGACGCGCCAAACGTAGGCGGGTCAGGTGGCTTTTAGTTTCACTGATAAGTCAAACAGAATGATTTGGTCTCCAATTTTTTTGTGTGTTTAAAAGTAGTTGACTACAATAACTACGTTAATCAGTTAACATTTTTGAATGGTATGCTTTTAGTAATCCTTTTACAGTAACATAGTACTGCTTCTGTAAAAATATTTTGCTAAAAAAATTGCAGGTGATAGATGTCATATGCCTTTAATTTCTTCTAAACGTACCTTTATGATCTGTAATTTTGTAGCGGAAGAAAATGGCACTGAGGATGTTACTGCCGGTGAAGTGGAGGCTCAAAGTTCCGACGGAAGCTACGAGATCAACTGGACAGAATTATGGTCGTGGGTATGTTCTCTCTCTTTTTTAAGTTTTTATTTACGGTTTTCTAATTTGGTTAAATATTTTTATTTTTATTGTCATCAAGATTACGGTTTGATTACGAGGTCAACTGGACAGAATTATGGTCGTGCATATTTGATATGAATGAGTTTGGTTAAGATTAAAACTAGCAGAAATATAATCAATGAATATTAATCGGGTTAAATTCAAAATTTAGATGTTAAAAAACTTAATTGTTTCTCATGTCAATGCTTCATATTCGAGGTAATTTTAATATTTTATACTTCAAACACATTACATAGTGGCTTAAACTTCTTTTTGGCGACAACTCAAACCTTCATATTGTGCTGCTAACAAAAGTTGGGACAGTCGTCCATAGATGTTTTCATATAAATTTATCAAACATATAGAAAATTAGGTCGCTAACAACATGAAAAAATGTTAAAAATATATGACGCTGTCATACGAGTGTGCAGGATTAAGGGAGTGTTTGGTTTAACTTATTTAGTTGTTGAATGAATTGTAGTTGTTTTGGTTTAACTTATTTAGTTGCTGAATGTTGGTTTGTTGATTAACAGCACTAACTGATTCTGCATACCCCACTTTTAGAAATGATATGACAAAAGTTATCCTCGATTAATTAAAGCAAAATTAACCTTATTTCTCATTATTGGTATATCAAAAGAAGCTAATGTTTTTCGCCAGCAAATGCAAATATTTTGGCAGAATATTTTTTCTTTGTGACAAGCAGGTGAATTTGTTCTGCTCCTTTGTTATGGCAAAAAAAATGGAGCTCAATTGCTGTTCGCCAATGGAGAACCGCTAACGCTTGAAAAAAAGTGTTTGCTTTAGGAAATAGGCTGCTTCTTGAGATTCGACTATGATTGACTCAGAAAATGAAGGCCATTATGTTTGGTCAAACTACATATTGGTTAGAGTCTTAGAAGTATAGAGATCTTGAGCCGTCTTAAGCCAATAATTGAACTGTCAATCTACTATAAATTTCTTAAATACTTTCTTATATTGAATGTGTACGAAAACAGAAATATCTTGCGGGATGATTCTACGCATCTGAAAGTTGCAGCCTTCGGAGTCAGCGAACTGCTAAAAGGGACAAGTGCAGCCAAACATAAAAAGCTAATGACCTTTCAAGACACTACCCGTGAGTATTGTTTACAGAAGTACCATGTTATCTAATATTTAAGATTGTTGTCAACAATGTACCGAACCTAAAGCATTAATATTATATTGGAGCTCTTCAAATTTCTTTTTAAGGTTAAATCACAAAGTGTATTGATTTTGTTATGTATCACAGCCAGCCGTTATCTTGCTCCAGAGGTGTTTAGAAATGAAGACTATGATACCAAAGCGGACGTTTTCTCATTTGCTTTAATTTTGCAAGAGGTATGGCTTCCAAGAAAATGGATTTTTATTATTATTATTATTATTATTTTGGTTTGTACTAAATGACTTCTATTAAAAAAAGGATGATATTTTGGTTCCTTGCACTGCCTTTAATTTTGCAAGAAACATGAGCGTATAAGGTTTGAAATATGAAAATTAACGTTGGATTCGAAATCAGCAAGCAAACTAAGATCCCCACTCTGAATTTACAACCTTTTGAAAAACAAAAAGGAAGACGTATAAAATTAAAAAAAAAAAAAAAAAAAAAAAAAGCAACCCCCCCCCCCGGCGCGCGCGCGCGCAAAGCACTCATGCTGCAACGCGCGGGTTTTCCAGCTTGTTATTATACGAGACAAGGTATTATAGCAAAACTCCATGCAGAAACTACTGCAGGAGCTAACTGCTGAGGTCCTACATTGAAAAAAAAAAAAAAAAACAAAAAAAAACAAAACAAAAAACAAAAAACAAAAAAAACAAAAAAAACTTTGAATAGCTAGTCGCCCGACGTCCACTGACTACAGCAAGTTATTAAAAAAAAACCTTGAATAGCTAGTCGCCTGAATCCTTAAGAATGATATGGATGTTAACATGAAGACTTCTCCTAGGATCATTACTTAAATGCACTACTAAGTGTTAGAATTTAAATACCATGACAATCATATAATTAATTCTACATCACAAAAGCATGTAGCGGAAGCAAAGAATCATAATTTAAAATGTATAAAGATTAACCGAATAATAAAGATAACGTACATTTGATCCTAGCAAGAACAAGAATCTAACTTCAATTCTTCTTCTTGAATAAACAATGGATTAACGAGAAACCCCTTACCGTTTTGTTTCTCAATCCAGGATGGTATTAACTAAAGTAAGTTAATTACCAAAGTTTTGTACACACGTACTATAACCAATTAATGTATGGTGCTATCAATAGAACACGATTAAACCAAACAATTTGTTCAACAAAAAAATTTGTTTAAAAAAAAAAAAAAAAAACAATGGTTCGACTCCCTTAGGGATATGTCGACCGAATTTAGCAAAAAAGAAGAAGAATAAAACTTTAGGGTTATAGCAAGAGTGCACAAGATGTGAAACCCTAAACCCTAGGCCTTGTATTTATAGAGTGGTAATTTAGAGGACAAGTTTGAGGTGGATTGGGCTTTGGAAAGCCTCAGGCTGATCGGCTCAAGCAATCCCATAGGGATTCTAGAACCTTCTTGTCCTGTAATTACATCTACAGTCCTTCCTTTATTTACTAACGGTCGTTAGTAAATTTCGTTAATTACTTAACGTCCGTTAGTCGTTATTTCGTGTTCAAATAATTAAAATATATAACGGTTATATATATTAATTATATACATTAATCATTCATACGTAAAGTGTGCAATCCCAAGGTCCCGTGTTCGATTTTAGTCATACACGACTTAATATTTTTCCATAACTCTAACAGCTCCCACTTGGAAATCTATTAAAAGTGTAATGACATTTGTTAGCGTTTAGCAACACGCCAATGCCCCTAGTTCAACTCGGGTGGTGGTCTCCTGGAAAAACCATTCGATGATTCATCATCATACTCATCTTTTTGTTTCTAATACTACATTAATAAAGATATGGATCTCAGTCTTTCTTTATTAATCATTATGTTTCTCGTTGTTTCTGATTGAACAAGATTACCAAATCTTCTGAACATATTCAGGGGAGATCTTGGGTGTGGCCGCACAAACATCATGTCAATCCTACGAAGGGCCCAGCAGTATTAAACTTCAAACAATTTGAAGGAACAAATTCTATCTTGACTACGAGCATAACCCATGAACTTTGCAACACTCCTGAAAACAATCCTTATAGCTACCAGTTACGTATAGCGGTAAATTGAATCACAGAAATGCACTACATGCATGACAGTTATCTGGCATCTCAAGTCTGAGGATAACTATATACACATGATTTACTTGATGACAAGATCCATAAAGTAAACTCATGAAGTTGGAATAAGTCCTATATTCAATTCATTGAATATCATGTGAAATTGGTATGACAACGCATCAATATACTTTCAAGTATATTCTACCAATACTCATATTTGTCTTGATTTAATGATATTCCCATATCATTAAGTGACAACGGACAATTTAGAATAACATAAGTTATTCACGGATTTAAACATGCAAATATAGGATACAATCTATTATTAATGAAAACAAACGTACCAAGTACTTTAATTCATTGTAAAAAAAAATTGCTTAACATCCCTTATCCAAATACTAAATATAGATCAATGCATGATAATTCTTATTAATGAATTATGCCTCAAGTCATGTCAATCATAGTTGTTAACAAGGCATAAATCAATTAATCTTGATCTATCGGAATTTTGAGAATACTTATTTCAAGAACTTAATTAGTAAAATTCTTGTATGTGTGCATTCAATTATCTTGATATTGCCACATAATATTTCATAAAATGCGTGACATCCTCAACCACGAATTTATGACAATTAAACTATCAAACCTTTTATAGTTTAAAATATTCTAATTCTTTAATGTATAATGCAACTATGCTCACAATTAAGCATAACTAGTACACATGGCCATTAACAAAGATGAAATCCTACCATGACTAGTATTGAGTTTCATCTCAATTTTATTAGCATCATCGCATGCAAACAACAATATGCTCTTTAAAATTCTGTAAACTTTAATATCCATTGTGTAATGTTTGTTACCTTCCAATCTTTCAAGATTTGTCAACTATAACGATTACGCAACAATTTGCCATTTGGTTCATACTTTGAATTTTGGAGCAATTCTAGGATGAGGATGTAAATTATATATCCAACCATATCCATTACACTTAGTTATCTAATAACTTTCAATTAGATATTAATGTTGTCAAATCATCTTTCATTCAAGCAAGATACAACAAACAACATGATTTACATGAAAAATCTTTGCGTCAAACTTAGATTTCATTCATGTTATATCTTTTCAAAGATATGTTTCTATTCAGACTTTCTAAAAGTATACCATGTTTTATTAGAATCAATTATTTTACCGCTTTGTTTTTAACAATAAACATATATTTCAAGATTGTATGTTTATTTTCTAAATTTCCAATTGAAGTTTCATTCCAAACTAAGACTTAACATTTAATGTTAATGGAATGTTACTTCCTATATGTTATACAACATATATGAAATAAGAAGATAAATATAACACTCCCACTAGCTTTCAGGAATACTAATAAATCGTCTTATTTTAATTATAAATCAAAACTGGATTTAATAATTAAACATAAGTATATCTCCTAGGTGCATGCCTTAATCCATTCATGAATTATTGCACTTTGTATACTTCCAAAGATTATTTTAAATTCAAATACCCCTTTTAATTACTTATCGTCCTCGCACAAGTAATTACTCAAGAAAGGGTTTTGATATTCCATTGTCAATTTCATATTAATGAAACTAAGAATGACAATCATAATCTTTATGCATTTAATGTGCCTAGAAAGAATTTCAATTACAGTTAATTGCTTAAGTGTGATTAATAATTTTTTCATACATTAAATATGTATACAAAATTTGTCCATATGATTTCTATGCAAGAATTTAAATCCCTAGGATTTTCATTCCCTTTGAAGAAACTCATCTTTATTCTATAGTGTAACTACAAAGTTCAAGATTAACTAAGTTTCCAAAACTAGTTATCTTTCTGGACTGCATCTAAACATTCATAGTATGAGTAACTTGCCAAATTCAATATTTGCAATTCATCTTAATGACCAACAGGTTTACCATAATCCTGTAACTCATAATCCTCAGCATATTATACAAATATTTGAGATATACTTGCGGATCTATAAATGAGAATTCCATCATCTTGAGATTTAACAAAAACATGTTTAATCCTCATTATGACATTTACTAGTGTATTTTTAGAAAATTATGTATCTTGTAATTTTATCTTTTCAAGATAAAACTCCCACTTGCCTTTTGCAATTTATAGACTATCTATAAATACTTAGCAAGTAGAGCAACACAAAATTGTTCTCTTTTTGGGAAATTACAAATACATATTGACAGTTCCTTACATTAAGTTTGTTAATAACCTACTCAAAAGCAGTTTAACAAATTCAGAACTTCAATTTTAAGACTTAATGTGATTCATCACATTCCATAATTAATGGTGTCTTATTAATCTTCTAGGTTGGAGTCTAATTGAGTATATACTACTCAATTTTCTAACCTTGATAACTTTTGAAAGAACGGAAGATATAGTTATCTTTAATCAAACAATATAACAAGAGTTTGATTTTCCTAACTGAACGTACCATAAACATTATGTATTTCATTAGGATTAATATTGTAAGACAATCTTACAATATGTAAGATAAATATATTTCGTTTGGCTTATCTATTCACCAACTAAGTTAACTTAATGGTATAATAGAATTTTCAAGCCAATTGCATGCTATATAACATAAGTACTTTTTGACCAAGTCACTTCATGTCCGTGTCTTAACAAGAAGACATAAACTGTTATAATCCCAATATACGTTATAAATCATTGATCAACTCAATGACTTCTTGTATATGAATTAATTAAAAACATAACAATTTAACGTCTTACATTATTATAAGTCTTGTAACAATTAAAAGACTTCATATTTATAACTTTACAATAAAATATAAACATGTATAACTAAAGTAATCACGAACACCACAATTTTGTTTCAATAGTAATTTCAAGTTAATTTTATTACTTCATTTATTTAGGACATTCCAGAATAATAAATATTCAAAATTTGAAGTATGTTTTTTACCATATGAATTGTTCAATAAGTATTATCTAGAAATGAAATTAAATAGGTTCATTTCATAGTTGATTGTAGTAATGAAAGTAAGAAATTTACCTTTCCACCTGTAATCTAGGTCAAGCTTCAATGGAGTAGATTAAAATATCAAGTGTTTTTCATTTAGATGTGATTAAGTCACATTAGAACATTAGTTCTTAACCTTGCAGTCAAGGAGAATATTTAAATCATATTCTATGAGTTGTTCTTTGCACACATAAAAATTTCTCCACTGTGCTGGACAACTCAAGTACAGATAATAACACGTGCAATCGTTTGTTTATGTGGTTAATACAAACTATGTCTCCAAAAACGTATTTATATTCTTAGATCTTTTCTTGGTATTGTTAAATGACAAATAAAAGGAATATTTTAGCAAATAACAAATACTAGATTAAGTTCTTTAGTCCACATTTTAACTTTACATAATAACAAGAATTACAAGTTTTTGTTATTTAGCAACTTGTTTTCTTAAAGGAAACTTTATTTAAAAATATTCATGACATCATTGCATACATACATATAATATCTTTGATATATTTGTTTCGATTTAACAGTTACATAGGTTGACATTTGAGGATTTGGATGATTTGGTAATGATATGAAAGATTTGGTAAGATAAACAAATCTTAGTGTCTATAGACGGATCAAGTCAATGAAGGATAGAATCTATTTATGGGATCGTGGGATCGTCAGCTGAGATAGCTTGCTATAAATAGAAGCTGTTAATTGGCTTTATCATCATCATATAGCTTAACACACAATTATTCAGTACATATCTTACTAACATCATTCCATCGTTGCATTTCACTTTGATCTTCATTTTTGTAGAGAGAGATCACGCTTTCAGGATTACAGAAAAAAACGTAATCCTTTAGTTGCATTACTGTGTGGATTTGTAGTTTGTTTACAACATCATATCTATCAATTTGTAATCAGTAAGCTGTGTTTAGTGTTTAGGTCTAATGCACAAAGAGTGTAGGGAGTGTTGTACCCTGTAAGCACTTGACATTAGCTTAGTGTCGGTAAGTAAATAGGCGCGTCAGGTTGGTTCTACATTGTGAAGACCCGGTGTGTAGGCTTAATAGGGAAAAGGAAGTAAGCGAGTGAAAGGTTTTTCTCCACCTAGTAAAGGTGTTTTGTTCTTAGTGAAAGATAAATCTTGAGTTGGAAGCTCGGGGAGTGGAGTAGGCAAGGAGAGAGTCCTTGTAGTCCGAACAATTTAAAACAACAATGTTGTGTGGTTTGATTTTCATTCTTTATATTTTGTTTATATTGTGTGATTATTTTATTTGTGATTGTTTCCTTTTGAATTAAATATAGTAAACAAAGCAAATAAAATTGAAAAACGGTTAAATTATTCAACCCCCTTCTAGTTTTCACAATTGGCATAAGGAGCTACGTTAATTAAGATTTTTAAAATATATTGTATTTAAAACTTAAACGATCCAGGGATTGAAACTTTAAAGAAGGACAATCTATGCAGAGACACTCTATTTGAACCAAATTGTTTTATTTATGGAAAAAATGTTTGAGATTATGTTAAAGTCAAAGGATATAGGATTAGGTATTACTAGTTGATGGCGATTAAAACTATTAGTAATAATATTTTGGGTGGTCGGGATGAAGGAGCTTCTCTACTCGTACAGTGAGAGCAAGAAATAATTGAACAAAATGAAGCAAATGATGTTTATAATGCCTTACTAGGAAAGAATATGAAAAGGTTTTTCTGTGTCACAGGGTAAGGATATTGGCAATTCTCTTATTATCAAATCAAGGGAACTACACGTAAAAGATAACAAAATTGATCTTCTTGTTCAACAATACGAAATTTGTTATCTTGTTGAGATGAGCATTGATAGTGCGTTTGCTAAGTTCAATACTATTATTACATTCACTTAAAGCACCTTGACGAATCTTTTCTGTAGAAGTTTGTCAGGACATTTATACAGAGATCCATGAAATGGAGAAGCCAAGGTGACAGTATAAAAGAATCTAAGGATCTCTCAAGATGACACTGATGGAGCTCTAGGAACCTAAAGTTCACGAAAATGATTATGAAAAAAGATCGGCGATTGTCAAAGGCAAAAGGAGAAGATTAGTCTTTGCTGAAAGCAAAGGAGTCAAGTGACGATGATACATCTTGTTCAAACAAAGATGATGAAGGAGTATGCAATGGCCGTTGAGGGATTTCAGAAATTCTTCAGGAGACGGGAAAGTTTGTAAAACAACTGTGATGAAATTCAATTCTCTGAAAAAGATGTGACGATAAGAAAGGTAAGGTTGATAGGAAATTGCTATAGGTGTGGTGATCCAGTCATTAATAGGAGAATTTAAAGCTCCAAAGACCAAGTTCAAAAGAGCTTCGTTAGTGGAGGCTTGGGAAGGATAGTGAAGGAGATGATGATTGATGAGGCCTATGAACAGAAATTGCTCTTATGGTAATGACACAGAGAGGTACTTTGATTCTATTTAAGAGATGCCCTTAGAAGTTAGATATTACAAACTGTGTGACGTACTTTAAAATGATAACAAAACAATTTGACACAAAGACAAACACTTTTAGAAAATGAAGTATTTTGGCTAAAGAAATAAGCAATTGCGAATTGAAAAGGTAAGCTAGTAAAGAAACGTGTGTGTCTTGTTAAGAATAAAACTTGAACTAGAAACTTAAGAACACACAGGAGATTTAATCAAACAAAATTCAAAGGTTTAAAAGTTTGCTAAAAACATAAGTTGTGCATATGACATAATGAAATGCAAAAATACCTCATGATACAAAGGACTCGGCTTTATGAAACTGGACCATTAAGTGATCATAAGGAAAGACTGTGAATAAAATGATTTCAACCAAGTTGACTCCACGGATCGACGGATCCAAAATTTGGATCCGCCAGGTGTATCCAAGGTTCGCGGGTACCGAGTTGAACATAATGTTCACAAGTCGACGTTCCGAGTTTGTTTTAACGTTACTAGAAAACCTTAACAGTAACTAACCAATAATAAACACAAACAGCAGAATCTTTAGAAGAGGTCAAGCTAGAACTGAATCTAGAGTTAAAACGGATCAACAGAGCCCTCAAATGAGTTTTCCAAACATCCCTTCCAAAAGAGTAAAGTTAATCCCAAACAATTAACAAAATAATTGGAATCCAAAACATGCCTAAAAAACTTTCAAGGTCTCACTTATGGTGAAAAAATGCGTCACCATTTAGTACATAAACCATGATAATGTATGTTTAACCAAAGACCATGAGATATTGGGACAAATGCTTGGTCTTTTATGAATTGGTATGTTGGAAAGTAGATCTTGAACCTGATGAGTGGATCAAAGATAGTGGTGCTCAGACACATGTCGGGAAACAAAATCTTTTCTCAACTACAGTGTAGACGGAGGGTAATGTCACATTCGGTAGCAAGTTAAAAGTAAAATATTGGAAAAAAACAACTTATGGCATCGACGCTTAGGTCTGCTAATTGGGCTTATTAAATCTTTGATCCAAAAGAAATCGTTAGGAACCTACCAAGTTGAATATGACAATTTTTTTGTGATGTTGAAAATGGGAAAAAGTAATATAGCCATAGGTAAAAACATGTTTTACATATAGATGCTAGAATTTTTACATATGGATTTATTTGGCGTGGCTATACAAAGTTATGGGGGAAAATTTTTTACACTTTATTTATGGGTAGTGATTACTTAGATATACATGGACTTTTGAAACCAAAAAATGAGGCTTCGTAATTTAAAATTTCTAGCAAAAAAAATTCCAAATCAATGGGGGAAAAAAATTGTATCTATTAAAAGGGGACTGGTCGAGATTTTGATAATAAAAATCCAATTGGAAGTTTTGTGATAATATGAATAACTTTTATTTTCTGGCTCCTCGTTAACAATTAATGGTGTAGTAGAACGTAAATAGAAAAATTCAAGATGAGTAAAACTGTTAAATGAAAAAAACATACTCAAAAGTTTTGGTGCCAGTGTAGAAAATTTCCCACATATATTTAAATAGAGTTTTAATAGAAATTTTTAAATAAACTCCCTATAAAATTATCGAGGTAAAAGCCTCCCTTGGGATATTTTGAGTTTTTGGAGCAAGTGCTTCATTTTTAACACAAAGTTATCCACAGTTTGACCCAAAATCGTATGAAGGTGTTTTTTAGGTACTCCAAAAAGTAAAGCATACATAGTATTAAACAATGAAACATCAAGAGTCGAGGAATCGTTGACGTAACATTCAACGAAAGTCCACCTCCCTCTAAGACATCCTTTGGTAGATGTGAATTAGTTGAATTAAAGGGGTAATGATATAGAAAAATTGAAATGCAATGAACCGAAAAAGAGAAATAGTCAATATTAAAGAAATAAAAGTCATATTAGAAAAAGTCATAGGAAAAATTAATGAAGAACATTAAGGGTTCAAAGCTCAAAATGAAAATATTTTTTTGTTTTATTTTTAGGTTGACTAAAATATAAAGGGCAATAAAAGATGAATCTTGGTAATTGCTATGCAGAAGACTAAATCAATTATTAGAAATTTTGTTTGGATTTGGTCCCACCTAAAAACAAAAAACCCTTATCGGCACTAAATGGGTCTTTAGAAATAAAATTGGGGTGAAAATGGTATTGTTCTAGGAATAAAGGTTTGGTAGTAGTCAGGTACAATCAAAAAAGAAGTATAGATTATGATGAAACATTTGCACCGTAGCTAGACTTGAGTCTATTTGGTATTACTTGATGGGATGTGGGACATGATTTTAGTTTTTTTCAAATGGATGTAAAAAAATGTTTCTTAAAAGGTTTTATAAATGAGAGTATATGTTGCACAACCTCGGCTTTGGACTTGAAAAACCAAATTATGTTTTCCAATTAAGAAGCTTATCGGCTTAAGAAGCACAAAGGTTGGTTTTTGATCGATTAAGATTTCCTAGTTGACCATAAGTATTTCATGGGCCTAGTAGATAATACTTCTTCACCAGGAAAAAGGGATCATATTATCATAGTCAGATATATGTGGATGACTTATATTCGGTTCAACTTGTCAAGAGTTATGCGACGATTTCTCAAAATATGCATGACGAGTTTGAATGGTTTTGATGGGGATAAACTTTTTTTAGGACTCCAAATTAACCGATTAAAAGAGGGGGATATTTTAACCAATAAAGTATATCAAAGATTGTTAAGAAGTTTGGTCATGAAGACTCAAACCCATGAGAAACCATGTCTCGAAACAAATCCAAAGGATGAGAAATGAACCCGTGGGATTGCAAAAATTTAAAAGAGGAATGATGTAGTTTATCTATCTTACGGTAGTAGCTGACATTATGTTTAGTGTTTGTCTATGTGCACGTTTTCAAAGATCCAAAACTTTCCATCTTGAAGCTGTTAAAGGTTTATTTAGGTACATCAAAGGTATACACACTTAGGATTATGGTATCAAAGGAAGGTGTAAAAAACCTGTGTTACGATCGATCATGCGGGGTGACTATGTTGATAGGAAAATCTAGGGGTTTATTTGTACTTTTGTGGATATTGTTCACATCTGGTTCCCCTAAAACAACTCCCTCAATTCAACAACAGGGGCGGTATGTGTTCGAGAAGGGTGTACCAGACTTGGATGAAAAAGCTCTCGTTGATATGGAATTAAACCCAAAATTTTCCCCATTCTTTGCGAACAAGGTGTATCGATTAGCAAAATCAGTAACATGTAGAACAAACATATTAAAATACGCCACCCACTTCCTTGCGACATGTACGAAGGGAATATTCAATTGAGAAAGTTTCCTCAAAGGACAACATGCGATATTCTCACAAAACCACTAACGAGAACCTTTCAATATCTTGACTTGGTTAGGTTAAGGAACTAGTGATTAGGAAAAAATTAGTGTAATATTAGTTTAACCACACTCGAAATAAACAAATTGTGTTGTTCGCGGACCCAATCGTAAAAGGAGGATTTTGTTTTGGATCGGGGTTTCGTGCTGCACAGTCAAGTTTATAATTTATAAAAAGAACAAGTATATTCATTCCACTCAAAAATATCACCTATGTATTCGCACAATTAAAATTCATCAAAATTTTTAGACCTTTTTTCCAAATTTTGTTCTAACACACGTAAGTATTCTTTATATTTATATCTGATTGCGTTAGGATTTTATTCAGCACCAAACAAATTGGGGTATATGTTTATTTTTGATAAATCATGAAGCATGTTTACTGATCCTTAAAACATTTTTTCTTGTTAGAATTACATTATGACATTGTCTTAATTTAAAAAAAAACTGAAAATTTTCTTACTAAAACCTTCTAACGACAGGTAAAAGGATTTATTTTTTGAAAAATGTTCATCAAATGAAAAAAGTTATTTTTTACATCACTTGATAAGGGTCTCTTGATGTAAAGGAAATAATAATTAATTTAGGGTTTTTCGGTACATTAAACGTAGTAATGAATAGGAGGTTTGGGTTATTCTTGTTTTTTCATAAACTTGCATAAACAAAATTTTCATGATCAAAAGGGTCAAGAAAAAGACTCCACATTGTCCCTGTAGGCACACTTAGGATTTTACATTAATTTTTGATTTTTTCACTAAAACTATGTAATTTTGTTTTTGGGGGAAAATTGCTCCAAACTAACTACGATCACAAAGAAATTAATCTTACGAAGTTCCCAAACCAAAAGGTCTACCAATGCCAATCGAATTTTCAACCCTTAGAGGAAAAGTATGTCTGAGGGTAGAGGTAGATTCTCGTTCTATGAAGGAACAAACTTAGGGAAAAATTAGCCGCTCGTTTGATACTTTTGGTTATAGGGTGAACCAATCGTCCTAGGTTCATTCTTGAGTTCTATGTAGTGTAGGTCTTAGTTATGTGACCAAGGTTTTTTTAAGTCTTAGGGTTTCTTAAATGAAATTTTGTCAACATCCTTTGACAATTTGGTGAGTTCTTGGGCAAATTCAAGTCAGGGACATGTGTTTATCGGCAAATGGGCTTAAAATCTTAGGGAAACATCTCGATAGGACGGCCCCATATGTCATCTTGCATCAAGAAGAGATTTGGGAACTCTCTTCATTCTAAGAAACCATAAGGATGTATGTGGGCGAAGTGGTTTGAGAAACCATTTGCAATAGAGCTAAATGACTCAAACCGAATTCAAGAAAATGGAAGTGTTTTTAAGGGCAATGTGATGTGCACATGGGAAAAACCCTGATCACACAATGCTTGTTTGTTTTTTTTTTTGATGTACACATCTTAAATGTCAATTTCAATCTTGCTATTGTTGCCAAAAGGGAAGTGTTAATTTTCCCGGTCAAAGCAAGTTGCAATGCTTATGGAAAGTTTAACGCTTATAGGCCTTTGCCGGCCGTCCAAACGTTAGGTTTTATTCTAATCAATGAAATTGAAATACCTTTGTTCTTTGAGTGATTTTTGGGTTAGTGTTGATAAAGGTAAAGCCCCGTGTTCCAACATCATCTTCAATGAGTGAAGTGATGGTTTGCAAATTCTAGAAATTCTCCCCGAATACTTGAGATCTTCCTCCCTTCCAAAGAATTGCTGAGTTCGAAACATTAAAGGAATGGTGAAGACTTGGTGTTGGATGTGAATTGCACAAGGAATGAAGAAGTTGAAGAAGGGGGCTTAGTTGAAAGGGGTGTTTAGATTGAAAAATGTTAGCTATGTGATGTTAAATCTATGGTCTGACTTTTTAATAATACTTTTTATGTAGTGTAATACTAATTTTCAGGTAGTTTAAACCCCATGGTATCAATTTTTGGGTTATAGCTATGTTTGGCCTAAAACCCCAAAACGGTAAGTTCTAAAAACGTTAAAATATGTTCAATCATGTGTTATGTTATCTATTTAGTGTTTTGCTTCATATTAGTGTTAAGTAAGTTTTAAGTGAATTTTCGGTTTTATAGAAAAATCGAAAAATATGACAAGTTTTGTTTGGTTGAAATTAGGGCACGGATCCGGGGATCTAATTGGCTCCGCAAAAGGTTATCGTTGGTTCGGAACGACCTGCGGGGTTCGGGGATGAATTTTGGATCCGATGTGGGGGACTTGGATCCGCAGATTCCCCAGAAAAATTTTAAAAATTTTTGGGCTAATCCGATTTTTTAAATTTTAGTGTTTGTTATTTGGGATTTTACTGATAAATTATTTAGAATATTTGGGAAATTTTTAAACTTGGAAAAAAATTTCCACAAAATTAAATTTTTGAATTTTTGGTGTGATTACCAAACTGAATCAGAGAACCTTTTTAGGATCGTCAAATCGGTGAAATATCAATATAAGTTTTCATATTCCTTGTTTTTATTTGATATCCAGCACATACTCAACCAAGTAATGGATTGATTTCTTGAATGACTGCACAAATTTTTGTTCAATCATTAGAAACCAAATTTTCTATTGGATTATATCAATAAAATACGAAAAAAAAAAGAAAAAACTTTATTATAAATTAGCACTTTAGGATTTTCCCATTAATCAAACATTTCTTTTGTAATTTTGTATATACTTCCCAAAAAGTTCAATGAAAAATCAACAACTCCTCCTCAAGCCACTAAAAAGAACAGCCGTATAGTGTGAAACTTTTTTGTTTCATCAACATTCCAATTCATCCTCTGAAGAATCATCACCACTTAAATATCCTACCCATTGTGGGGAAAAACTTCTTACTTTAAACTCAACCCCTTCAAGGGTAGTCATAAAAAACCACTCTAATTACTCCTGTAGAAAATCCACCGCTCCGCTCCGCTCG
The DNA here is from genome assembly GCA_021014915.2 of Artemisia tridentata subsp. tridentata. Classification (NCBI taxonomy): domain Eukaryota; kingdom Viridiplantae; phylum Streptophyta; class Magnoliopsida; order Asterales; family Asteraceae; genus Artemisia; species Artemisia tridentata. The sequence continues at coordinate 117,660,418 of CP139504.1, forward strand.
CTCCATCACATTCTGAGAAGTTGCTCATCCATCTCACAAACAACCTATGGAATCTTTAGGACCCCACAAAATCTCAACAACATATTTTGGGAAGGTTAGAAGATCTTCCATACATCAAACAATCCTCCACAAAAAGTCTTGAAATTGAACTATGTATTTATCTTCCACCCGGGAAAGATTCAGGGGTCTTATACCGTGAAGCAACAACTGCCCCCCAAATACCACACTATCCAACTTCACACTCGCTAGATGAGGCGTGTGGAGAAATTCTCAAAGAAAAGAGGAGATAAGTGCGGGATTAACATCTTATCTTCGGGTATGGTGCCCTGCTTATGAAGCAATGGAATTAAAAACATCCTTATGAACCCCCTCAAAAAACACAAAACCATAAACAAAAAAACAAAAACCCAAAAACCCCCAACACCACCACAAAACTTGGACCCTAGTCTTCTCCCGGCTTCTAAAGTCATGATTGCGACATTGTGAGAGACCGGCTACTTGCCCAAAAGGGGACCAACATCTGGTCCATGAGCTTCAAAAAGTGAGGTTCATCTTGAAATGTTTAAAGTTTTAAACGCATTTCATCTCTAAATGGAGCTTTAGTTTAGTTGTTAGAACTTTTGGATTGTTGCTTTAGGATTTATTTTTTTAGGATGTCATTTTATTGTAATTTTAAAATCATTTCACTTGTGACTTTGTCACAAAATTTTATTCTATGAATGTGATGTTTTATGTTATGAGGATCAAAATATGCATATTTTTCATTTTCATTGTGAACTAACTTTATATAGCCCCATATTATACTGTTTTGATTGTTTAGTACAAAAAAATGATCAGACACTTACTTTGACTTTTAAAAGTAAAAAAAAATTTGGGATACTACAAGCATTTACTTCTTCATTGAAATCTTCATTATAACACTTATTTGGGCATATCTACTTCAAAGTATACGTTGGTACTCGAGAAGTGAGGAGTATAATCGAGGGGGGATTTATTATAAGTTTGTTTTGTAGATTATGCCAAACATTTTTGATTATCCTCTAGGGGGAATATAAACAAGGGGGAGCTTTAAAGGGTTTTCAAAATGCATTCGTTGGGTATTTTTTTTGGTTTCGACAAAAAGGGGGAGAAAGGGGACTAAGTTGCTTAACTGTGATTCATCACGTACAACATTTTTACAAAAAATTTCTTTATTAAAAATTAATCTAGCAAAAAATAAATATTTGAAAGTCTCTTTAGTCAATTTTACACTTCACATAATAACAAAATTTCAAGTTTTCTATTTAGAACTTGTTTTCTTAAAAGGAAATTTAATTCTAAAAAATTTTTGACCCTATTGATACATACATTAATATCTTTGATTTCTTGTTTAGTTTTTCAGTTAATAGGTTGACATTGGGGGGGGGGATTGGATGATTTGTAAGATATGGAAGATTTAGTAAGATAACAAAATCCTTAGTTCCTACACGATCAAGTCCATGAAGAGGGGTCCTATTATGGGATCTGTGGGGGTCGTCCGTGAAGTCGCTTGCAAAAATAGCAAGCTGATAATTTGGCTTATCATCACTCATATAGTTAACAAACTATTATTAGTACATATCTTACTAAATCATTCTAGTTGCTTTCACTTTGATCTTTCTTTTGTAGAAGAGAGATAAGCTTTCAAGGATCTACAAAAACGGTAATCTTTAGTTGATTATGTGTGTATTGTGTTTGTTTCACACATATATTATCATTGTATCAGTGAGTGTGGTTGTGCTTTAGTCTTAAAGCAAAAGAGTTAGGGGTGGTTGTACTTGTAAAGCCCGCATTAGTTAGTGTCGGTAAAGTAAATGGGGCGATGTAGGTTGGTTCTCTTGTGAAAGAACCGGTGTTTAGCTTAGTACAAAAAAAAGGAGTAAGCGGTTTTTAAGGTTTTTCGCTGAAAAAAGGAGTTGTTTTAGTGAAAGAAAAAATCGGTGAAGTCGGGAGTGGAGTAGGGCAAGGAAGAGGGTCTTGTAGCCGAACACTAAAAAAAAAGTGTTGTGGGGTTTTTGATTTTCTTTCTTTATCTTTTGTTTATATTGTGTGATTTTTTTATTTGTGTTTTGTTTCTTAAAAATTAAACTTATAGTAACAAAGCAAAAAAACTGAAAAAGGGTTAAACTTTTCAACCCCCCTTCTAGTTTTCCACTATGTATCAATATGATTGTGTCATAGATATTAGTGATATAGAACCACCTTGTCTAGTAAGGAAAGTACATGACTATCTTAAAACCACAAATGTTACAATTTGGATCCCAATTATTCAAAACATTTATAGATAATTTGGGGTTATACCATGAAACAAGCTTGTGGGTCACTGAATTACAGATATTAATTAAATTATATATATATATATTATATATATATATATTATATATATATATTTTATTATATTATATATATATATTATATATATATATATATATATATATATTCAGTAATTACAAATATGCTCAACTGGATTTGACAACATTAAAAGTGTTACATTAACGTAAAGGAAATAGTGTGCTATTTAACTTTCTTCACCTTTTGAAAAAGGGCCCCTTATCAAAATTATTAGGTACTAAAAAGAGTGTATTCTACTTGTGGATGATGGACTATCCATAATGCAATTAACTTGAAAAAAATTAGGCTGCAATTTTCTTCCTTATATGACTACCTCTTAAAATGATATGTAGCATCTTTGAGTGGTCAAAGACAAAATAGAAAAAATGTGTAGTTTCCCTTTACCAATTTGCGGTAATGTCTGTTTAATTTAATAACTTATAAAATGTGCAATTTTTTTAATATTAAAGTTTGCTATGAGTTATTTTAGAATTTAGACAATTCTAATTTTTCCCTATATAATTTCTTTTATGAAAAAGAATAGGTTTAAGTTATTTTCAAAGAAAGTAGATAGGTTTTTCTTTTAGTAAGGTTGCTTACCCAAAACCCTAGGGGTGTAGATCAATTTTCCATAAAAAAAATGACGTTTTCGGTTTTAATGTTGAAATTAATACATTAAAAGAATTTAAAAAATTCAATTTTAGTATTTTCGTAATACAATTTTTAAGAAAAGAAAATTACCAGGAAATTTCTATACCCTTTTTAATCTTTTTTGAAAATAGGATCAAAATTTTCATGTTTAACTGATAGTTGACTGCTACAGTGAAAGCACAATATTATGGTAATTGTGTATAAATTGGCAAAAAAATTTTCGACTCTAGATTTTATGGGTTTTTAATTTCCCAAAATAATTTGCATGTAAGCATTTTTCTTCCATTCATGCTTTAAGTTTAAAAGTTCACTTACAACTTAATTTTAAGTCGTCTTTAAATTTTTAAAACTGCAAATACTCCCTGTACGGTCTCAGCCATGGAATTTACCTTTTCCCTTAATAAATTTTGGTTAAAGGGCTCACTTACGCTAAAATTTAACTCCAAGTGTTCTTATAATTAGATAGCATTGGAAATTAATTTTTAGGACATTTATTTTGATGTGACAATCAAAATATGTACAATGAAGCATGCAACATCTTCGTATCATAAGTTTTCAAAACAATTTTTTAAATTTTCCAATGAGGAAAAAGAGTTAAATCAACAAAGTTTTAATTGAGGTATTGGGTTTTACCAATCAAAGAATTTACCTAAATTTTGCCCCCTTTATCCTAATTTTGCATGAGTCATAAAGACCCATGTATTCGGATAATTACCCCAAAAGTGGCGCATGAAATGAGTTAAAATTTACCCTTAAGGGTGATTTTTTACAAAAGAATAGCTTACTTGGTAGCTCTATTAAACGCACAAAGGGAGGGAGAGAAAAACGTCCGCCCGGAAGCTGATTAAAAACAGTCCCTTTCAGATGACAATTTAATGTCAAGCCTTTATTTCCTTTTTAGTTTGTCTACATTGGGTGAGCGTTCACACTAAAAGGTAAAATTATCAATAATCAAAAATTATGATATAAATCTTAAAAATTATGTTATAAATTATAAAAATTTTAGTTCCCCCCCTGGCGGCAATTACCGTTTTGGAAGCGAACACTGTCGGAATAAGACTTGGCAATATTAAATTTTCCACATCCAAAGGGTTTATGTTATTTGGCCAATTTATTTTCTATTCGAAAAAAATTACCTCTTTTTGCTTACAATCAACAATATTTACAAAAAAAGAAAGTAATTTTAATAAAAATTAAAAATTAAACATAATAACGCATTTTAATCTTAAATTAATTTATATAGCCACATGCAACCTTTTTTTATAAATTTCCTATTAATAATTATATGTAAATTATTATGCATTTAATTACTAAGACTCCCATTAATTTTCGAGCTCATTGTACCCAATGGACCACATACATCAATAAGTTGGTAGCGTAAGCCTTAGTAAAAATACACCACGTTGCACATAAAAGATTCATTAATTTAATTAATTAGGTTTCCTAATTTTAGATCTATCTAAACATGTAGCATATAATAACTAACCTAATCATGATAACCTTGCATGAAGTATCATGGATTAACACACAAGTCAAGGAACGTAACCCTTTACACACTGTTCCTAATTTTAGGGTTACAAAACTAGCTTTTTAATTAAGAGTGGATCGGACCCCCCCCCCCCCAAAAAAAAAATTAGGTCAATTTTTTATGTTCAAAAAACCCCGAAAAAATCGATTATAACATGTATAATCCAAATCAAGATTCGATTTTTATGCGTTTCGGTAATACAATTACATGTTAAAGGCTCGGGGATGCCACTGTTGAATTTAAATACCATGACATTCATATAAATAAATCTAAAACATCAAAGCACATAGCGGAAGCAAAGATCAATTATTTAACATGTATAAAGATTAACTGAAATTTAAAGACACGTACCTTTTGATCCTAGCAAGAATAAGGATCTAACTTCAATCTTCTTCTTAAATCAAGCAATAGGATTAACGAGAAACCCCTTACCGTTTTGTTTCTCAATCCAAGATTGTGTTAACTAAAGTAAGTTAACTACCACATCTTGTACACACGTACTATAACCAATTAATGCTTGATGCTACTGAAGGAACACGAATTAAACCAAACGTTTTGTTTAACTAAGAAAAGTCGATCCCCCCTACAATAGTGGGTCGTTCGGATTTTAACACAAAAGGAAGAGGAAAACTTTTAGGGTTATAGTAACAATGCACAAGGTCAAAAAAATAATAACCCTTGGGTTTGTATTTATAGGCTAATAATCTTGTAGGACAAGTTAGACTAGAATTAGGAAATAAATCCCTAGGGCCAATCGGCCATACCCTTTTCCAAGGGAAATCTAGATCATTCTTGCTCCTTAATTACACCTACGGTCTTTCCTTTATTCACTAACGGTCGTTAGTCAATTCCGTTAATTGCTTAACGTTCGTTAGTCATTATTTCGTGTTCAAATAATTAAAATATATCACGGTTATATATATTAATTATTTACATTAATCATTCATACGTAAAATGTGCAATCCCATGATCTCATGTTCGATTTTAGTCATACATGTTTTAATATTTTTCTAACTCTAACACTAATTGCATGGCTGCAACAAATTCTGCAACATAGAGCCATCTCAACTTTTGGCTTTAATGCTTGAACTAAAGATTGGTTGGATTTCTCCTTTTGGGAAGAAACTCTTCAAAAATAGGCATATGCCAATTTATGCAACGAGAACACGGTATTCTTTAGTAAAAGGCAAAAGAATAGTTTGCTTTGTGCTCATTGCTTGGCAGCGTGCCTTTCATCATATGCAGCTTGGTCTTTATATACAACCTTTCTCTCTCTTAACTTCCACTACCCAGCCAATGTGTGATAAACCCAGATATACTTATAAGGAAAATGATTGGCATGATTAAAATTCATGCCTAAAGAGACATGCCTAATTAACTCTCAGATCACAACACATGGCAAGATTAGTAGTGAGGATTATGAAAGAGAAAATGTACATTCCACATGTCACATGATAATTGCTTAGGCTTGAATTTAGTCATATGTATGGGTGATTACATGAGAAGCATAGTTGGTCCATGGTCATCTATAGTTTACGACAGGGGCGGTACCACAATAGGGGCAGTGTGGGCAACTGCCCCCACAAAGTTCACTCGAGTAATGCCAATTTTTTTGAGATGGTAAGTGATTTTCATTTTGCCCTCATAAATGGGTAAATAAATGGTGAAAATTTATCAAATAGTCATATCATACTCAAATGGTTAAGGACATTTGCAATTGATTGGAGATATAATGTTCGATTATTGTGTTACTCTATAGATTTTTGTTATCTAACTTTTTATTTTTGCTTCAACTACTTGTGTTAGTATAGATCAGAAAAAGTAAGTATGTGTTAAATGTCGTTTAGTTTTGGTTTTCACATGCAAACATGTACCAACAAGTTCATTTTCATTCCAGGTAAAATAAATTTCATTATAGTAACAAAGGTCGAGTTACTGACATGACTCAACGTGATACGCATTTATGATTTTTGCCCACTCTTGAAAGCTTTTTTGAACCGCCACTGGTTTACGATCCCATTTGGTAGTTTTTAGTTTAGGATGTCGGTCATTGTTTTGATTTTTTTCATCAATAATACCCATTACAGTAAAAAGGGCTTTGCAGCAACTACTTTTATCATATCACTAATCGCCAAGTGGCACAAACAATTCTCCTCCTTAATGAGTGGTAACTTTTTGTTATTCACTCACCAATTATTGAGGGCGTCTATTGATTTCGACGGTGATAGGATAAAAGTAATTGTTGTTACTGAAGCTCCTCTTGAAGTTAAAGGCTAACGACCTATTAAGACCAATGAAAAAAGTGTGTATTTACCGCATTCATATTTTTATACAAATAAATTTAGGGAAAAGTGAGTGTGAGGCTGTTGTGTAAACAAGCTTAGGGTGCGTTTGGTTCGTAAGTGGGAATGAAATTGGATTAAGATTTAGGAAAGGTTTGAAAGAAAATAAGGAAAGAAAAAATTAATTAATATTTAAATTATATGTATGTTTAATAAGTTTTATGTATTTATTTGAAATAAAAAAAATATAAAATAAAAAAAAGAATAAATAATATGTGGTTGAAAAAATTTGATCAAATAAAAAAAAAATTGATTGGATGGATTGATAAAAACCTACCAAAATATGGTGGAATCAAATCTATCAATTTTTTATTCCTTCATTCCTAGTTTATGGGCCCCAGTGACAAGCAAACAAATGTTTTATTTATTTTTTTGGTGATACCCTCCCAAAAGCATGAACCAAACATCACCTTAGATGTAGAACCAACCAAAACTATGTCGATTGTTCAAAATATAAAAGACACTCACGTGTTCTGCAATGTCTGAATTCAGTCTCCACTTCTCTAAAACTGAATCAAGTTTGTTGTCTCAGTTTCTTAGATTACCATAGTTCGGTCATCTCTACTTTAATCAAAGCCCTATTATGCTATCTAAAATCTCTATTAGAGGGCTATTTAAAATTCAATTCGGAATCATTCCTTACCCTATTTCGTATTAAAATTGCATGTTTTCATTTAATCTCAGTCTCTCAATGACTCAATCTGCATCTTGGTTTAGATAGTAAATTTTTTCTAATCCATTACTTATACTATTAGATTAAGTCAGAGACCACATTAGTTTAATAAAGGCAAGAGTTTATGAACCTCACACCAAGTGTACGATTAAATGCTTCATCGCCATTGCAATTGTATTTTCTATATTTATGGCTTAGTTTTTGATTTTATAAAGACTACCTTTTAATTGTCATGTTCTTGTAAACGCATAGTAGTAACAAACAACAATTTTTCTTTACTTCCATATCCATATGGCTAGGGCTGTTCAAAAAGCTCGCGGCTCGTGGCTTGCTCGAAACTCGCTCGAAAAAAGCTCGAAAAAAGCTCGCTCGAAATCGGCTCGTTTATAAACGAGTCGAGTCGAGCCGGCTCGGTTTGTAAACGAGCTGAGCCCGAGCCAACGTCGGCTTGGCTCGTGGCTCGCTCGTTAGCTCGCTCGTTTGGCTCGTGTATATATATATATATATATATATATATATATATATATATATATATATATATATATATATATATATATATAACTAAACTTTAGTTATATATAATATAATATATACAACTAGATGAGAGAGTAATTCAAGTTTTTGGAAATGCTATTTTGTTAACTTCTAGATGAAAGAAACTCAAGTCTGTTATTTTGTTAATTACTTTGATGGCCATAATTGCAGAACTAATTTTTATTAGAATTGAATTAGTATTTGACATTTTGACCTGGATTAAAATCGTGTAGCTTATTTATTGTTTTTTTATGTTAAAGTATATCCCATTCAATGTAAACGAGCGGGCTCGACGAGCCACAAGCTGGCTCGAGTATTTGACGAGCCGAGCCCGAGCTCAACTTTTCGGCTCGATTTTTAAACGAGCCGAGCCCAAGCCTACCCTGGCTCGGCTCAGCTCGGCTCGTTTTTCTTTACTTCCATATCCATATGGCCTACCATCTAGCTACACGTGTTTTATCTTCACCGGACAATGCAAATACAAAGAGAAGACCGCCAAGATATGGTCAAGAGTTATCATCTTAAACAATAGGTACTTGGTCATTAGTCTGGGCACAACCATGACCCAAAGCGACCTGGGTCACTGGCTGCCATGTCAGCTTTCTCTCTCCGGCGACCAGAAACAACCGACCTGCCTCAGTCGCTGACCTTTTTTTTTTTTTTTTTTTTTTTTTTTTTTTTTTTTTTTAAATCAAACATTTAAAATAAACTTAAAATTCATTAATAATAAAAATATTACAATACTGAATTAAAAACCTTACAATACTAAATTATTCAAATAACAAAAAAAAAAAAAAATACAAGAATTCTTCATCGTCGTCCTCATCGTCACCATCACTACCGTCTTCGTTTTCATTTCCTTAATTGACTTGATTTTTACGATTTCTTCAAATGTGTTCAACCAAATCGGATTTTAAGTTTATATGAGTTGATGAGTCTATAATCTCCTGGGTGCTACTAACGATTCTTCATGTATTCTTAAAGGATCGTGATCACGATGTCCCTCATTTTCGAACCATGTAGGACATATCGCTCGCCCATTGTTTTGAATGATCATATTATGTAATATGATACGTGTATATATAATATCTCTGAGATCATTTTTATACAGCCCTCGTGCCGGAACTTTAAGCATTTTCCACTTCTTCTTCAACACACCAAAAGCCCGTTCCACATCTTTCCTTGCTGCTTCGTGTTTCCTCATGTACAATATTCTTTTTTCATCACCCGTGAGAGGATTTGAAATGGACTTAATAAGAACGGACCATTGTGGATATATCCCGTCAATAAGATAATATCCCCTTTTATATTATACATCGTTAACCTTGAATTCAAGGTCTGGTGCTCTCCCAGATTTGATATCATTGAAAACAGGTGAACGACGTAAAACGTTTACGTCGTTATTCATACCGAAGACACCAAAAAACGCATGCCAAATCCATAAATCTTGGGAGGCGACGGCTTCCAATAAAATGAATGGATGTGGCCCGTGATCACCCCTAGCATATTGACCTCTCAAAGAATTTGGGCAATTCTCCCACTCCCAACTTGTACAATCAATACTTCCCATCATCCAGGAAACCCATGCTTATGATCGTGATGAGCATATAATCTTTCAAGGTCAGTATACGTGGGCTTTCGCAAATACTCAGCCCCATATAACTCAATGATAACCGTGCAAAACTTACGGAGACATTCACGGGATGTTGTTGCAGCTAATGCCAGATTCTCGTCAAGAGAATCAGGAACGGCCGCGTATCCCAATTGACGAATTGCCGAAATACACTTGACCAATGGGCTAATACTAAGTGCGCCCGCAGCGTCAACAGTTTGTTGAAAATATGGAGAATAATCGGTTACCTCTCGAACAATTTCTGTGAAAAGTTCTCGGCTCATTCGGAATCGCCGACGGAATGTTCTTTCGTCGAACTGCGGATTTTCGGAGAAGTATGCCGCCACTAAACGATTATGAGCACCCTCACGATCCCTGGGTATGTACCTTCGTGGAACTTTTGCCTGTGATGCCTGGTAAGCTTTCCAACAATACTTCCCGTACTCAAGAAACTCACTCATAACTTCTTCATCGTCGGAAGACGAAGAACCGAATAATTGCTCGTAAGACGTAGAATAATTGCTCATGTTGTTTGAATATTTGTGAGAAGTTGAATTTGAATTGTGTTTGAAATTGTGTGTTTGAATGTGTGTTTGAGTTGGGTATTTATAAGATAGAAAAAGTGTTTTTTTTTTTTTTTAATTTTTTTTTTAAATTAAAAGTGTGCAAACGGTTTGATTTGGTGTGATAAAATCGATCGATTCAGCGATTGATATGGACAAAACAAACCAAGCGACCAAGAAGTGACCTGACCATGCCAACCCAATTGACCGATCAATGGATTGGTCGCTTTTGTATTTGTCAACCAATCGACCGATCAATTCTTCATGGTTGTGCCCAGCCTTAGGTTGGGCACAACCATGACCCAAAGCGACCTGGGTCACTGGCCGCCACGTCAGCTTTCTCTCTCCGGCGACCAGAAGCGACCGACCTGCCACAGTCGTTGACCGACCTTTTTTTTTAATCAAACATTTAAAATAAACTTAAAATTCATTAATAATAAAAACATTACAATACTATATTAAAAACATTACAATACTGAATTGTTCAAATAACAAAAAAAAAAAAAAAAAAAAAAAAAAAAAAAAAAGTTACAAGAATTCTATTAAAAAAATACTTTTTACTTGTACAAGGACTATTAGTGGCGCCAAAATTCCCGCTCAGTGTTACGGTGTTACTTTTTATTTTTCATCAAACATTTTACTCATTAACTTAAATTACATAAAATTCATTAAAAAAATATAAACATTACATAAATTAAAACGAAACTACAAATGAAACTACAATACGGAAATTAAAACGAAACTAGAAATTAATAGAAGCTATCATCTGAGTCTGGCCAACCATCTTCAGACGAAGAGGAATCAGGTGGGAACCAACCATCTTCCCAGTTCTTCCTACGTTCTTCATCCTCCCTGGCTTGCCGCTCCAAGCGAGCAGCTTCCTCTTCTCTTTCAAGTGCTTCCATTTCCATGAAGACTTGCATATCTTCGTCCATTTGCCTAACTTGTTCATCAGTTAAACCAAACGAATTTTCTTCTTGGTTGGAAACCGGTGGACTAAAAACCGGAAAGATTTGTTCAGGTGGAGTATGATAAACTTCATTATGTTCAGGAGAGGGGAATTGTTGAGAAAAATCTCGACGTTTCAGGAGAGGGGAATTGTTGAGAAAAAATCTCGACGTTCAGGAGAAGGGAATTGTTGTGAGAAATCTTTTTTGAAAGACATTGTGTGTGTGTGTGTGTGTTTGAAGGTATTTGTGTGTGTTTATAATTGAGGTTGGTATTTATAGTAGAAAATGTTTTCTTTTTTTCTTTTTTCTTTATTTTAATATGTTTGTGTTAAACCTTGAATGAGGAAGTGTTTTAATCGGTCGATTGATGGACCGATACTTCTCCAAACAAGCGACCGACCCTTCACCCATAACCCAAGCGACCCCTCAATGTTTCGGTCGCTTTCTTTTCTCCTTGGCGATCGACCGATCAAAAACCAATGGTTGTGCCCAGCCTTAGATATGCATTTCAAACTCTGTGACTCCTAAACAAGATTAAATAGTACATGTGTGATACACTATTTATATATTATTCATATTAATGAGGCTTTGATCAAAATTATAATTTCGTCGGGATGAGATGTGTGTATGTTGTCACTCATTGTGACAACTTTATTAGAAATTAAACCGGTCTTAGTAATGTGACCCGATTGGTATATGTAATGTAACTCGCTTAACCTTTTACAAAGACTTAATTGTTGTTGGACGCTTGCTCATTTTACTAGTTCAATAGTTTATATGTAGTTTTGATCCTTCCCATTTCAACATCACACGCATTTATGAGTTTTGAGAAGCTTGCGGTTGTGAAATAATCGCGATAATATCCCACCGACTAGGTAGAGCGTGTGAATGTTTCAACACCACAACTATACCCCTAACTAGCTTATTGAAAATTAAAACACTATAAAATGAACAAGAGAATGTAACACCAACAAATTTATATATTTCTCAAACTAGAAACATATAACAAAACTAAAACTAAAGAGGAAGAACTAAGGGTGCATTTGGTATACGTTAATGGGAATCAAACAATGACTTTCATAGTGGTTTCAGTTGTTTGGTTAAATATCTAGCAATCAAACAATGATAGCACACCCACAGAACCATAGTTGTGGGGTGAGGTGACTTTATGATGCTCATTCCAGTGGGCCGCACTTCTTTGTATCTCCATCACATTTTTTTCCTTACATGAGCACTTAAATGGACCTAATGTGATACTGATACCGATACATAAAATTTTATACCAAACAACAATAATGAAATTAATATCCCCAATCCCATACACCCCTCTAATCAAAACCATACCTTTAGTGATTCTGGATAGCGTACTAAACGCACCCTAAGTACACAACAAGGGTAGCAGTTGTGTGTGTTTTTGGTGTGCTAAAACTCAAAGTGAAAGCTTCTATTTATAGGCTTCAAAAAACCTCCCAAGTTGCTACCAAGTTGCCTAGTTGCATCATACAACTTGCTCCCACTTGCTTTGATTGATTGAATGTAAACCTTTATTCAAATATGAGCCATATTCAACAAATCTCCACCTTGGCGAATATCAATTCTTTAATCTCGTCGTCGACCGTCGTTGGTGGAGTCTTCAAACCAATTTTCATGTTTTCACAACATTAATCAAGTCTAAACAATAATTGAACTTGAACCCAGCTACAACTAAAGTCAGCATATTTGCGGGATTCTTAGAGGTATGGATCTTCTGGATTCTGAGTCCACCTTCTTCGACCATATCTCGTATGAAATCATACCGAACATCAATGTGCTTCGTCCTTGCATAATAAACTTGATTCTTCGGTAAATGAACTGCACTCTGACTGTCCGAATGCATCATGACAAATTTCTATTTGATTCCAAGTTCACCAAGAAACCCTTGAAGCCAAATTCCTTTCTTTGCAGCCTCTGTCATCACCATATACTATGCTTATGTAGTTGACAAAGCAGCAGTTGACTGTAAGGTAGATTTCCAACTAACTGGAGCTTTTGCCAGAGTAAATACATAGCCTGTCGTAGATCTTCAATTGTCTAAATCTCCGGCATAGTCTGAATCGCAGTATCCTTCTACCCACTGACTACTTCCATGTTCGAATACTAACGTTACGTCAACCGTGTTATGGATATACCTTAATATCCATTTAACCGCTTGCCAATGTCCTTTTCCAAGGTTAAGCATATACATGCTCACCATTCCAACAACATGACTAATGTCTGGTCGAGTACATATCATAGCATACATTAAGCTACCGACAACATTTGCATAAGGCACTTTCTCCATGTATGCCCTCTCTGCATCATTTTTCGGTGACATAGCAGCACTAATCTTAAATTGAGAAGCGAGTAGAATACTAACTCATTTTGTTTTCTTGTTGAACCTAAAATGCTTTAGAATCCTTCTCAGATATTGTTTCTGAGTCAAACAGAGCTTTCTCAATTTTCTGTCTCTGACTATCTCCATGAATCAAGAAAGGAATGCTTGTTGCTTACAGGATTTACAAGTAAGTTTTTCTTAACACCCTTTTATGTGTTAATAGTAGGTTATATCACTGTTTAGAGATCCTGTGCACAAGGATTTTGGTCGGCACATTTTTATGTGTTTATTTTCCACTGTGCATGTTTCACCTGTGCAGAAGACCACCAGAACTCTTCATTACTGATGAACAAGACAACATCAATCTACATTTCGTTCATAAGTTCTGATCATAATCCATGTTTTTCAGTATCAACATGTACATTGATATTGTCTTGTTCATTAGTTAGTCATGTTTATTAGTTTGTCTTGTTCATCAGTTAATCTTGTTTATTAGTTTATCTTGTTCACCAGTTAGTCTTGTTCATCAGTTTGTCTTGTTCATCAGCTCATCATTTTTTTACGAACAACGCCACAATGTTCGTCGTTTAGATCACGTTGTTCATTAGCTTTCTAAACTAAATCACGTTGTTCATTAGTTTTTTTTTTAAATCACAATTTTAATTAGTCAGGTTTCTCATCATCAACGCTGTTCATCAATAAAAAAGATTTGTTCATCAATAAAAAAGCTTTGTTCATCAATAAAATAGGTTGTTCATCATCGACGTTGTTCATCAATAAAAAAGTTGTTCATAAATAAAAAGAGTTTTTCATCAATAACAAGAGTTGTTCATCATATGCGATGTTCATTAACATAAAGCATTGTTCATCAATAAAATGAATTTTTCATCACATACGTCATCAATAAAAAAAAAAAGAAGTTGTTTATCAATAAAAAAAATGTTATTCATCAATAAAAAGGGTTCTTAATCAATAAAAAAAAAATTATTCATTAATAAAAAGAGTTTTTCATTACAGACGTTGTTCATTCATTAAAAAGTTTTCTTCATAAATAGAAAGGATTGTTCATAAAGGTTATCAATAAAAAAAAAATTGTTAGCTTTCTTCATCATTAAAAATGTACTTTACAAGGAAAATCTCTCTTAGTCATTTTATCAAACACTTTTTGTGAACTAAATATGTTTAAAACATCATTTACAAAATGCAATGTTTCACTCATATCATTTCGGATTTGAGTGATTCAAAATTCTTGGAAAAGAATGGCCAAAAAGCTACAACTTTCGTGTTTCAAGTTTTGTGTAAAGTTAGACAAAATTAGGGCTGAAATGCCAAAAATTTCAAGAAAATAAATATCCACTTAAAATCTAAAAAAAAAAAGTTTTGTTTTATATATCAAAATTCATACAAATTTGAAGAGAATTAAATTCTAGAAATTATGGTGAAATCCTTTTTTATTTTATTTATTATTTTTTTTTATTTTATAGTTTGTCGTTTGAAAGTTATGACTAGGGGTGTTTGTTAGGTCCGTCAGTACCCAAGAGTCCTTAAAACAGGATTTGGACACAAATTAACTAAGTGATTAATCAACCTTAAACAATCTTAAGTCACTGAGTGAACAGTCACTCAGTGAGTTACCTTCAAGATGCTCAGGACGAGTTTATGAAGAAAGACTCACCACTCAGTGAGGCGGAACTCCCCGAGTATTACCTGAGACAAATAAGAAGGTAATGGGTTCAATGAGTATTGGACAAGAACTCATTGAACCCCAGTCTCCTCAACAAACAATAAGTGATTAAGGACTGAAGACTGAAGGCGAAGACTGAAGAACCTGAAGCCTGAAAGAAAGGCGGGATTGAGCGGGGAGAGTTTGAGAAGATAAGGAGAAGTCTTATCAAGCCAGAAACGAACCTTCCCTAAAGCGGCTAAAAGTCAAGAAGTGTCAGACCTAACACTCGAAGACTTTTTGGCTCATTCCTATTGGTTCTTGGAAATGAAAAATATTATTGTAGTTGTCAGACACGCCTTGTATTCTTTTTGTATTTTAATCTTCAGTACTCTTTGAATGTTTGTATATAAATAGCAACAGATGGAGAAAATGGGGTTAAGTTTTGTGCATTAAAATCTTAGACTTTCACAAAACCCTTTTCTCCTACATAGAGTAACTAAGTCCTTAAGATAGCTCAGTGGTTCAATATTGTTACCACTCAAGCAAAGCTTGAGTTTAGATAGGAGACACACCATACCTTTTCTATTCAATCCCAAGTGTTTGTTCCGCTAAACACTTGGGTAATAGATTCTTTGATTGATTTCTAATAAGAATTTAAACGTTGAAAAACTGTGTCTTTTATATTTGCGTTTTACTTATCAGTTGTTATTAATCAAATACATTGTATCAGTCATAAACACAATTAGATTAACTTTTTAGTTATCTCTAAGCGTGTTAAGGGAACAACAGTATTAACGAGCCGAGCTTTTAACGAGCTTGAGCTTGAGCTTAATACTCATGAGCTCAAGTCGATCTCGAACAAATATTAGTGCTCGACAAGTTTGACGAGCCGAGCTGTGAAACTAATATTTGGCTCGGCTCATTCGAAGACTCATTTATTATCACGAGTCGAACGAGCTAGTTGAGCTTAATGAGCCGAATGAGCTTAACAAGCCAAACACTTAATCTATATAAGTTTTTAAACTTATTTTTTTATAAAATTTAAATATATGTTTCTAATATGATTTAGATTCAAGTTATAGATTAATATTTATAAGTTATATATATACTTGAAGGTAAACCCCTTCCTTAAAGGTAAACCCCCTCCTTTTTCTTGGACTTTTTTTTATAGGCTTTTATTTTTCTCATTTTCTTCTCTCTTTCTATGTGAGATGTATTTTTTTTTACTTTTTTTAACATGTGTTTTCTTTTACTTTCATCTTTTATATCTGATGATGTACCCTCCGAATGGGTCGAAGGACTCCCCTTCGAGCCTGTGCGAAACCCTCTCTTCGGAGGCCCAGGTTAATCTCCTAAAACGTTTCATTGGCGTAAAACTATTCATATATGAAGTGGTTACCATGTGGGAATCCGCCAATCGAAGCCTTAAGCCCTTCGAGGTATCTCCTACGAAGGAGCAAGAACGGAGAACCACCTTGACATGGTCATACCCACGTTCCCTCTTCCCTTAGGCTTTCCCGCCAAGGTAGAGATCGTGGGCCACAAAGCCCTAGCGGTTACCATTATTCATGGGACGCCCCCATGATCTCCGAATCAAGTGCAACCGCCCTCTAAGGCCTATTTCTCCCATATAAATAGCTTAGAAGGGCCATAATCATGGTAATGCCAATTTAACTCTCTCAACTTACTACAAACTTACCATATGACATACTTACTCGCACGCCGGAGGTGGTTCGCAGGGTCCAACCCCTGCGCAATCACTTAACGTAGTGTTTTAGTATTTCTTATTTCAGGTTAAAGACAAGCTTGGCACAACCTCAACACCCCATAAAACCTTTGATCATCATCGAAGGCCTAGTCATGCAATTTATTGTACAACCAGTGGCGCCATCCGTGGGACCGCTACAATTCGTCTCGTTATTTTGAAGCTTATAACCAACCAACTACTTTCACTATATATCCGGCATGGATCAAGGGAGAGAAGATACTACCCCACCGGGTTTCTCGACCTTGGTGCCAATACCAATCAATGACTCCAACAACCTTCCCCCAATAACCGCCTCCATGTTTACAACACGTTCTCACCCAGAAACAACACCCAACCATCATGCTTCGACATCAGCTAATCCGGAGCCTATTATTAGCCCAGCCTTTGTTGAAGCCAACCACGAAGCATTAGAATCTCTCTTAAGGGCTCGCAAAAGGCAAGTTAGGAATGCTGAGATGCGAAGGGAGTTGGAATACTCAAGTGATGAGTATGACGAAGAGATGGAAATGGAGCCCAGGCCTCCGGCCCAAGGAGCAACACTCTCAGCCCTAAGGATTGGGTCACCGGTGGGTAAAAGGCTAATCAAAAGGTCCGTTGGGTTTGAAGGAGTCCTGGAGAGGGCTCCGACTAGGAGAGAAGGAACGATTGTCAAAGGTTTCAATGGGAGGAGCCAACGAAGGGAAGAGACGGGGGTGAATTTTTCTCCATTGTTAGCAGCTCATCTGGGAAGGACCGAGGCAGGGGTTCCGTTGCAGCCTTCTCACGCATCAGGCGTAGAAGGCAATCCGCCTACAATTAATATGGGAGGAAATCTTCCTCCCAATGGTATGTACCCCTCGTTCCAAAATCAGTCTTATCCTCAAGGTTTATACCCTTCAGTAAATGGGAAACCTAATAACCCAAGTCTCCCTCAACCTTATGGGGGCATACCCTTCGGGAATCCTATGGTGTACCCTCCGTATGCCATGGGAAACGGTTATCCGTTCGCCATGAACACACCTTATCAGTCCTACCCAAGCTAAACTCCTATGGGAATACCCCCAAACAACAATCCGTATAATATTGTTCCTATATATGCACCACCTTATAATTGTCTATACTCGGACCTTATGGGTTCGGCTACACCCTTCGTTAGGTGGATAGAAGATTAACCATTGCCTGATGGGTTGAAATAACCCACTTTCTCTGGTGAGCATTCTTGGCCTCTAGGAGAAGTGCCATTGGACATAACAATTGGAGAAGGCAAGCTCGCAAGAACAGAAACCCTCACATTTGCTATCGTAAGGTCCGATTCTCCCTAAAATTTGTTGATAGGAAGGACCGCCATGCAAAGGATGGGTATTGTAGTCTCCATCATACATGCGGCGGTAAAACTCCATACACCTTATGGGATAGGAACCGTATTCTCTAGTTACAATCAGGGGAAGACCGGAGATATTGGCAAAAATATCAAGGAAAGTCCCGAAGAACCTCCGAAAGCCATTCTAAGTTGTACAGATGCCGAAGAACGTATTGTGGTAAATGAGCTCTATCCAGAGCAAACAGTGGTAATTGGAAAGCAACTCCCTGCCAACTTCAAGGCAGAATTGGTGAAGCTACTCAAAGCTAACAAGGATGTTTTCGCATGGATGTACTCAGACATGACAGGGGTTCCTCGGACTCTTATGATCGATGGCAAGCCCTTCGGCACAGAGCATAAGCTTAATGAGTTCAAGCACATAGAGCCAATTAAGCAGAAGCGACGAAGCCTGGCACCCGAAAGGAACGCAGCCGCTTGCAAAGAGGTGGATGAACTAGTACGAGCAGGAATTCTAAGAGAATTAAAATACCAAACCTGGGTAGCCAATCCAGTTATGGTAAAGAAAAGTGACGGAGGGTGGCGAATGTGTGTTGATTTCACCGACATCAACAAAGGTTACCCAAAGGACTGCTACTCTCTGCCAGAGACTGATTGGAAGGTCGAATCCCTCTCAGGGTTCCGTTTGAAGTGTTTTCTGGATGCACACAAAGGGTATCACCAAATACAAATGGCGGAGGAAGATGAGGAGAAGACAGCCTTCTACAGAGGAAAGGGTGTCTATTGCTACAAGAAAATCCCCTTCGGTCTAAAAAACGTAGGGGCAACTTATCAACGATTGGTAGACAAAGCCTTCCACAAGCAAATAGGAAGGAACTTTTAAGCCTACGTTGATGACATGGTAATAAAAAGTAGGACCGAGGAGGACCTACTCTCCGACATTCAAGAAACCTTCGATCAATTAAGGGCAATCAATATGAAGCTTAACCCGAAGAAGTGTTCCTTTGGCGTGGAAGAAGGACAATTATTGGGGCATCTGATTACAAAGCAAGGGATCAAAGCTAATCATTCGAAAGTCAAAGAAATTACTGATCTGCAAGCTCCAAAGTCATTAAAAGAAGTACAAAGCCTGAACGGGAAGCTCGCAGCACTTAGCAGATTCCTATCGAAAGGGGCGGATCGTTCTTTACCATTTTTCAAAACACTCAAGGGGTGTACAGATAAAAAGACTTTCCAATGGAGTTGTGATGCAGAAGCCACTTTCTAAAAGCTGAAGGAGTTCATGGAAATCTTACCAACACTTACAGCCCCAATCAAAGGCGAAGTGTTGTTCATGTACATTGTGGCCTCCTTCGAAAGCATTAGTATTGTTCTCTTAGCGGAAAGGGATAAGAAGCAAGTCCCGATTTACTTTGTTAGCAGGGTCCTGCAAGGGGCTGAATTGAACTATCCGGAGTTGGAAAAGCCGATCTTAGCTTTGGTTTATGCTGCAAGGCGCCTTTGAATTTACTTTCAACCTCATCCCATCATAGTATTGACCGACAAGCCAATTAAACAGATACTATCGAAGCCTGAGAAACCGGATAGGGTAGCCAAATGGGCCATCTAACTGGGAGAGCATGACATAGAGTACAAGGGTTGAAACTCCGTCAAAGGCCAAATACTTGCTGTGGAAAACTAGAAGGAAGGGGGGGGGGGTTGAACAGTTTTACCGGTTTTTAAGCTCTTTTAAAATCTTCTTACAAGTTTACTTATTGAAAACCATGATTCGAATCTTATGTGTAATCAATCAACACCAATATGAACTACACACTAAACTAACTAATAATAAGTAAAGTAAGTAAAGAGAAAAGTTGGAAAGATCAAACCGGGACAAAGGATTTATACTGGTTCGGCTATGAAGCACCTCTTTGCCCTACTCCACTCCTCGAGTACCACACTCGAGAGTTTCAAGCACTATGTCAACAACCTCCCTTAAGGCGGAGAAAACCGTACATGTCGCTTATCCTATTTCCGACACTAAGCTAGATGTCGAGTGCTAATCTTAGCTAGCACCAATCTACACTTGATCAAACATACAAGCCCAATGGCTTCAAGAGATCACTAAGATCTCAACATAATCACAATGATCAACTCTCACTTCACTCAACCTATTCTATCAACTCTAGATCCTTTGATCAATCACACAAGCCCAATGGCTTCAAGAGATCTTCACTATCTCTTAAGATTACAATGATCATCACTCACACTCTTACAAAAGAAAAATAATCTTGATGTATGCTATGATACAATCAAGGATGTAACAAATGTTACAATAAACCTAACAACTATAACTCTTGTATCTTCTTGGATACTTTGAGCTCTTCTCTTGCACTTGAAGAGGAATGATAACACTTTGTATCTTCTTGGATACTTTGTGTTCTTCTCTTGATATTGAAGAGGATCACTTGATGGGATGATAGGATCATTCTTGAACAAAAGAAAAACTAATCTAAATGATCAAAGAAAGAAAGTGTGAAGAGGGTTTTGAACTCAGAAAGTTCTGTGTGAAAAAGGATGCCTAAAATCTGTGAGGTGGGTTGGTATTTATAGGCAAGGAAAATCTAAACATTACAGGTGGATGGCTCCACTAAATCACCCACGGCTCCACTAAATTTAATGCAACCGTGGTGCCGTCCCAGACAAAGACGCTCCAATTTTTGTCTTTTCTGGTGAAAACTTATTTGGGGAAGTTTGGAGCTGATTTTGGGGGGAAAATAGCTGTTATGTAATTTAAACTTATTTTTTCATTAAAACATTTCTTAAATATTCAAAAATAATTTGTCAAGTATATTTTTGAAAAAATGTTTTGTCACATTAAAATGTGAAGTCTTAAAACCCAAAATCACTTCTTTGATCATTTGTCAAGTTGTAAGTTTGTTCTAGAGTGATTTGCGTAGACACGGGATCTTCCGATTAAAAACTTGTTTACGTTAATTTTAACGTAACGTGATTTCACATTTTGTCATCCTCAAAACGTGAAGTAATCGAAAGATATAAATAACGTTTTTAGAAAATTATTTGCATCAACAATCTCCCCCTTTTTGATGATGACAAAACATGAACTCATTTTATGTTAAAATTAGTTTTAACAAGTTTTTAATGAGTTTACTCCCATTTCTCCCCCTTTTTGTCTAAGCAAAAAGGTTGCAAGGCTCCCTGATTCGTGTCAATTATAGTCCAAGGAATTGCACAAGAAATATGCAAAACCCGAGTCGTTTGTCCCGACGAAGATCGAATGGAATTTGTGTTCCCGGGACGTGATTCGTGTAGTGAATGAGTGTGTATAAGTGAGAATTGTGATTTCTACACTACAAACAATGAAATAACAAATAAAAACTACTAATAAAGCTATATGGAACAATTAAACTAAGCATTTATCCTAAAAACGAAAATTTAATTTAAAAACAGAACGCGACGTAATTTAAAAACGCGAATAAAAGTGATTTACTAAATTTTAAACTCTAAAAATGCAAAATAATTTTTCCTATATTAATAATGATAAAAGAAAATTTTTTGGAAAAAGAAAAATATTTTTTTGACTTTTTAATAATTTTTTATGAATTAAAACTAATTTAAACTAATTAAATGCTTTAAAAATATTAAAACTAATTGGAAAAATATGAAAATTTTTGAGGAATTTTAATTTTTAATGAGAAATTTAATAAAAATAATTTTAGAAACTGATTATGTCTAAATAAGCTAAAACAGTGAAATAAGCACTTGGTAAAAAGCTAAAAATAAGCAATCATAAGCCAAAAATTCTCAAAAGCTCTAATCTAATGCATTACACTACTGGAAGCTTAAAGGAACTGAAAAGGATGAAATAAGTACACACAATAAGCAGATTATAGGCTGAACAGATTAATGACAAAAGCAGATTTAACATGGTTTTCTACTCAACTTGCAGCCATCAAATAAGCAGTCTAATAAGCTCTAAATTTAAAACTTAAGGGGGCAAAATATAGCTTATACTACAGGCTACCTAGAAAACACAAAGGCCCTAAATTCTATAATCCAATTGAACCCCAATAAAGCCCTAGATCAGCAGTCCAAAAATCTGGGTCTGCACAAATTCTGCTGTGTCAGCAGGTTTAGAAAATTCGGCGCAAACAAGTGTAAAACTTAGAGCAGTGTAAACCAGCCTTTATATCCTAACTTAAACCAACACAATTGACTCAGAAATGTCCAAATGATGGTCCCAAATAGCTCAGCTAATGCAAGGGCTTATTGAGACAGATTCAACAACTAATCTTCAACTTACTAGAGCATAGCCTCAAATAACCTTAATTCAACTAAATTAGTGAGCACAACAGCTAAATTTCCCTAGAAAGAGCTTAATCAAACTTGAAAATATGACATGTGAACAGTGGTTCTTAGATTAAACACCTACTGACTTATGAATTAACTCAGATCCAAACAACCTTTATGAAATCTGTTATTGCAAAACTAGTGAACAAATCTAAATGACAACTAAGCAATAAAACTGATGACTTAAGCAGTTTATATAAGAATTGACTTTAAATGAGAATTTTGAACAAAACTGATTAAACTGATTCTAACTAATAAACCTCTATTAATAACCTTCAACAAGATCAAATAAGCTTCAAAAAGGAAGAAAAACACCAGAAATCATACCATAAGCAGATGAAAAGTAAAGTTGACCAAATTTGACTTTGATTAAAACTTAAAGAAGTGAATAGAAATGAACTGGAAATGTAACTTACAACTGAATTTTAAAGAGTTTACACTACGAAAAACATTTAAATGACAAAAAGTGAAATTGGTAACAACTTTCTAAGACATGAAAATTGGACAACTATCTGCGATGAGGAGGACTCCTATTTATAAGCTTCACAGGAACCTTCTAGGAGTCCTTCAATCAATCCTAAGCCCTTGGATCCTCCCTTGCTCTCCAAGCCTTGATCACAGCCGTAGGATTAAGTTGGTGATGTGGCTTCTCCACTCAGCTAGCCCCACGTGTCCCTGGCAGTGTCAGGACCTTCCAGAAATTACCCAATCATTGGGTAATCATTTAGATACGAGGTAATTTTGATGGGCAGTTATTTTAGGGTTCATGGTAAAAGGATTTGGGGATAATGTTGAGCGCGGGTGGTGTGTGTGTGTTGGTGAAATTTTCTTTTATTTAATTTTGACCGAATGAAGTATTAGTAAGTTGACCCGGGTTTTTTAAACGTATGGATCGGGTGTGGTGATGGATCCGGGTCAAGGAGGATTGGGCTAGGGACTATAGTTTAAGGTGGGCTGGGTTTTGAGTTTGGTATGGATTGGGTAGGTGGGTGTGGGTTGGATTAGTTTAATATCCGGGTAGAGTAGTATTTATGGATTAGGGATTTTAAGTGTAAAGTTCTAGGGACCAAATGTGTAATTTGCTGAAAGTTAAGGGACTAATGCTGCCATTATTTAAAAGATGATCCAAGGGCTGAATTTGACAACTTCTGATAGATGGAGGACCTCGGTTGACTTTTTGACCATAATTTCTTTCCCGGTTCCGGTTTTGAGTCCTTTCCAAATCTCGTGCTCGTTTTCCCGGTCTTTGCTTGATTTTTGTCCTTTTCTTCGATATCCGTGCCTGCACATATAAAAACACAAAAAAACAATATATTTGGAATTTTGGTCGGGTTTTTGGTCTATTTGGGTCCGGTTTTGGTCAAGAAAAGGTATGTGTTTAAGCACATACCAAATTCTCCCAGACTAAGCTATTGCAATGTCCTCATGCAATGTTATAAAAACACGTTTTTTAAACCGAAAATTTCCAATCTCTTTTTACTAACTTTGAGAAGTAGCAAAATTTTCAAAAGAGATTAAGAAATCTTAAGTTCTAAAAACTCCCCATTTTTCCTTTTATTTTATTTTTGTATTTTCTTATTATTAAAGTGACGGCTTTGTCGACAATCATTATCTAATGATAACTTTTAGGGTCTTAGAGCAGGAAACACGACTCATAAAGAAGTGACCATACGGATAAAATTCGTCGTTCCTGATTTTTCGCGAGTCCCCAAACTAAGCTTAAAAACGAAATCATTGTTATTTACAAGTTAGATTGCCAACACTACCCATGGAAGATAATTGTGGACTTCTCGTTCCCAAATTCCTATTTTCCTCTATTTATTTTATTTTTGGCGAGAAATGAATTTCTTCAAATTCTCATTTTGATAATTTTTAGTCCGATAAAGATACCTAGTTTAGACGCTAAGTAGTTTCCAAACCTTCCCTCGAAAACCGTTGCATACAAAAATGAGGTCCACATCAAGGTCTCTGATTTAACACGATTTTGAGGATATCCCTTTTATTTGCGACCGAAACAACTCATCTACGAGTCCAGAGACAGAAGCTTTTATTAGGATACCCCCGGAGTCGAAGTTTGGCATTTTTTAACATTATTAAGCACATTAACGTATTTAATCCTTGGCCCTTTATAACAATCACAACATCGGCTGCGAACCGGCAAGATGTGATAGTCTATTATGACCTTGGAATTTTTCCTCTGCCTTTATTAGAAGTCTACAACATCGGCTGCGAACCGGCAAGATGTAGAAAACTTTTTATAGCTTTGGATTATTATTATACATTATTATATTCATTAATTATTGTTGCCAAACCCCAAGTCCTACGGCTTTTATAACAATCCCAACATCGGTTGCGAGCCGGCAAGATGGAATAGTCTATTACACCGTAACACTGACAGTACCTTGATGTGTACCCAACTTTCATAAGCAAGAATTCTCTAAGGAAGAAATAAAAACTAATTATCGCCAAAACCAAAATACCTTTAATTATTCCTAGATTACTATTTTTGAGTGAAACAAGCTTATGGGAACAAAAAGCCACAAATAAATTTGATGAGCTCTAAAGAGATCCAACTACTCCACGTTTAGCAATCTAACTTCTAAACAACTCTATCATTTCTCGTTCTTCGCAAATTTAAAATCTTAAATAATAAGATCCGCGAATGCTTAGCCAAATAATCAAGCCATGTATATATAAAGTCGATACGGGAACTTGCAAATTCTTAAAAAGAATTCGCGTTTTATAGCTCCTTGTGTAAAAGACTAGCACAAGCTTATAGATTATAAACGGTTAAGGAGACAAGCTAGGGCTCAACACGCCCGATCAAGTCAAAATTTTATTCCTACTCTCACCAGCGGAAAATCAACAAAAATATGTCAAAATTTATTATATTTTTGCAATTTTTTTTTTTAAATTTTTCTCATTTTTTTTTTTGGATTATTTCAAATTTTGGAGGAAAAACGGGGTTGCGTGAGAAAACGGAAAAAATGCAAGGCAAAAATCAAATCGCCAGATTACCCCCCCAGACTAAAACGAGACATTGTCCTCAATGTCTTAAAGGTAAGGGCTCTCCTACATAAACCTAAGGCCGTTTATTAATTATGCCAAAAGATATATGTAAACGATAAGATTTTTAGGATATCGGATAAGCAACGAATGATGAAACTCGAGTGGAGAGAAAACCACGAGCACGAGAGTCTTCATCATCGGGCATTCCTGGACACAGCACAGAAAACAAGAAACACAAGATATGGAAGAGAAGACCTCCTCATGTTTTATTAGAAATAAGATAAGAAGATAGATGGATAAGCATGGGGTGCCTCCCACGAAGCGCTTGTTTTTGGTAACCGAGTCACATGAGCTTGACTCGACCCCGAATTTAATTGTCCTTGGGGGAGCAAGTGGAAGAGATAATCTCAATCGGACTTTCGTTCAAGATGTTTGGATAAACATTGAAGCATACGAAAGTTCCACTCCGATGAGACACCCACGGCTGAAAAGAATAAGAAATGCCGGGGTCAAAGATTGTGTCTTCAGTCCCGAAGGAGTGAAAGATAGGAGACGTCACCGGGTAGGTGAAGAAAGGAAGAAAGATCATAATTAGAATGGGAATCCATTCTTCATCATTAGAGCTCTGAAAAACCTCGGGAGGGAGGGTCGGGATGATATCCTTGATAATAAAACTCTTAGGAGAAAGTACATCTCCCCCCGGGTCAGGATCTTCATCAATAGCAAAGTAATCATACTCCGGTGGAGGTATGATATGAGTGAGTTCATCGGAGAACTCCTCATGAAGAGATTCAATCATACGAGGAGAATCTGTGAGTTCTGGTATGGGCTCATCAAGATTAGAAAGAAGATCCTCCTCGCCATCAACGTCCTCTAACCCCTCATCAAAAAGAGGATTAACAACACTAAAAGTGTACTCTTCATTATATTCAAAAAGAGGGTTAGAGAAAATTCCGGAAGTAATTTCGAAAACGTCAAGGGAATCTCCATAAGATTGAAAATCACTTTCACTGTCAGATATTTCCTCGGACTCACTTGGGATTGGGACGAGGTTCTCAACATTGTCTGATTCCGTTGCCGGAATAGTATCGAGATGCTCGTCCCCCATTTTCAGAGAGTCCTCTGGTTCCTTAGAAGGTAGGACGGGAGTGATTTCTGACGAATTTTCACAAACTCCCCACATAGAATCCTCATCATCATCATCGTCATCGTAAACGAAGGTTTGACGATAATTGGAACTTACTCTAGCTGCTTGTTCTTCAGCTAGCAGTTCTCCATAAGTTTTCTGATGAGGTTCTTCTAGGGTACGTAAAGCCTTAAGTTCTTTTAGTGTATCAAGCATAGCAACGAGAAGTTCTTGTTTAGCTTTTTCAAACATTGGGTACTGTGGAAGTGGGTTATTATAAGAATAGTCGTAATTGTCACAAGGACCATGTTCATAGACAAACTGGTTACTTGTTTGACAATCAGAGCCAAAGTGAGGGCCTCCACAGTACTCACAACAATATTGTTACCGTGATTGATTCGGTGAATCATATGGATAATAATCATTCCCGAAGTTTTGATTACACGGAACTTGTTCATAGACAAACATGTTCCCTGTTTGACAATCATAACCCGGGTGAGGACTATTTCCGCAAGACTCACAAGAGTATGTCTCCATCTGATGTTGTGGGGGCTGGTTGAAAAAGTCGGTTGTTTCATGGTAAGAATAAGGATTTTGGTCATAGACAAACCTGTTTCCTGATTCCACCATGCTACAACCGGGACAATTCCCACCATTATGAGGACCCCCACACCATTGACAACCGTAATGGTATGATGAAGACATAGAGAAGAAGAATTAAACGGATAGAGGGTAAGAGATAAAGAATCAAACGTATAAGAGGATTGAGAAGAATATTTTTAGATTTTTAAATTTTATAAACATGGAAAATCACAAAGGAAAAAGGAAAATAAATTTTGAAGAGAAAATCTTTTTGGGTTTTTATATAAAAAATATTTACAAATGAAAACGATAACTCCACGAGGAAGGGTCTTCAAAACACGAATCGATAAACGGAATCACGCACTCACTTCAACCTTCCCCGGCAGCGGCGCCAAAAAGTGATTTAGGTCAATTATAGATCAAGGAATTGCACAAGAAATATGCAAAACCCGAGTCGTTTGTCCCGACGAAGATCGAATGGAATTTGTGTTCCCGGGACGTGATTCGTGTAGTGAATGAGTGTGTATAAGTGAGAATTGTGATTTCTACACTACAAACAATGAAATAACAAATAAAAACTACTAATAAAGCTATATGGAACAATTAAACTAAGCATTTATCCTAAAAACGAAAATTTAATTTAAAAACGGAACGCGACGTAATTTAAAAACGCGAATAAAAGTGATTTACTAAATTTTAAACTCTAAAAATGCAAAATAATTTTTCCTATATTAATAATGATAAAAGAAAATTTTTTGGAAAAAGAAAAATATTTTTTTGACTTTTTAATAATTTTTTATGAATTAAAACTAATTTAAACTAATTAAATGCTTTAAAAATATTAAAACTAATTGGAAAAATCTGAAAATTTTTGAGGAATTTTAATTTTTAATGAGAAATTTAATAAAAATAATTTTAGAAACTGATTATGTCTAAATAAGCTAAAACAGTGAAATAAGCCCTTGGTAAAAAGCTAAAAATAAGCAATCATAAGCCAAAAATTCTCAAAAGCTCTAATCTAATGCATTACACTACTGGAAGCTTAAAGGAACTGAAAAGGATGAAATAAGTACACACAATAAGCAGATTATAGGCTGAACAGATTAATGACAAAAGCAGATTTAACATGGTTTTCTACTCAACTTGCAGCCATCAAATAAGCAGTCTAATAAGCTCTAAATCTGAAACTTAAGGGGGCAAAATATAGCTTATACTACAGGCTACCTAGAAAACACAAAGGCCCTAAATTCTATAATCCAATTGAACCCCAATAAAGCCCTAGATCAGCAGTCCAAAAATCTGGGTCTGCACAAATTCTGCTGTGTCAGCAGGTTTAGAAAATTCGGCGCAAACAAGTGTAAAACTTAGAGCAGTGTAAACCAGCCTTTATATCCTAACTTAAACTAACACAATTGACTCAGAAATGTCCAAATGATGGTCCCAAATAGCTCCGCTAATGCAAGGGCTTATTGAGACAGATTCAACAACTAATCTTCAACTTACTAGAGCATAGCCTCAAATAACCTTAATTCAACTAAATTAGTGAGCACAACAGCTAATTTTCCCTAGAAAGAGCTTAATCAAACTTGAAAATATGACATGTGAACAGTGCTTCTTAGATTAAACACCTACTGACTTATGAATTAACTCAGATCCAAACAACCTTTATGAAATCTGTTATTGCAAAACTAGTGAACTTAAGACAAATCAATCAATCTACTGATCTCCTAACTGAGATAATAACTAATGAGCAAATCTAAATGACAACTAAGCAATGAAACAGATGACTTAAGCAGTTTATATAAGAATTGACTTTAAATGAGAATTTTGAACAAAACTGATTAAACTGATTCTAACTAATAAACCTCTATTAATAACCTTCAACAAGATCAAATAAGCTTCAAAAAGGAAGAAAAACACCAGAAATCATAGCATAAGCAGATGAAAAGTAAAGTTGACCAAATTTGACTTTGATTAAAACTTAAAGAACTGAATACAAATGAACTGGAAATGTAACTTACAACTGAATTTTAAAGAGTTTACACTACGAAAAACATTTAAATGACAAAAAGTGAAATTGGTAACAACTTTCTAAGACATGAAAATTGGACAACTATCTGCGATGAGGAGGACTCCTATTTATAAGCTTCACAGGAACCTTCTGGGAGTCCTTCAATCAATCCTAAGCCCTTGGATCCTCCCTTGCTCTCCAAGCCTTGATCACAGCCGTAGGATTAAGTTGGTGATGTGGCTTCTCCACTCAGCTAGCCCCACGTGTCCCTGGCAGTGTCAGGACCTTCCAGAAATTACCCGATCATTGGGTAATCATTTAGATACGAGGTAATTTTGATGGGCAGTTATTTTAGGGTTCATGGTAAAAGGATTTGGGGATAATGTTGAGCGCGGGTGGTGTGTGTGTGTTGGTGAATTTTTCTTTTATTTAATTTTGACCGAATGAAGTATTAGTAGTTGACCCGGGTTTTTTAAACGTATGGATCGGGTGTGGTGATGGATCCGGGTCAAGGAGGATTGGGCTAGGGACTATAGTTTAAGGTGGGCTGGGTTTTGAGTTTGGTATGGATTGGGTAGGTGGGTGTGGGTTGGATTAGTTTAATATCCGGGTAGAGTAGTATTTATGGATTAGGGATTTTAAGTGTAAAGTTCTAGGGACCAAATGTGTAATTTGCTGAAAGTTAAGGGACTAATGCTGCCATTATTTAAAAGATGATCCAAGGGCTGAATTTGACAACTTCTGATAGATGGAGGACCTCGGTTGACTTTTTGACCATAATTTCTTTCCCGGTTCCGGTTTTGAGTCCTTTCCAAATCTCGTGCTCGTTTTCCCGGTCTTTGCTTGATTTTTGTCCTTTTCTTCGATATCCGTGCCTGCACATATAAAAACACAAAAACACAATATATTTGGCATTTTGGTCGGGTTTTTGGTCTATTTGGGTCCGGTTTTGGTCAAGAAAAGGTATGTGTTTAAGCACATACCACTCCCCCTTGATGTATACTCCCCCTCATTTGGAGAACGCCAAGGAATCGAGCAATGATTCGTGCTACAAAACAAAGTTGGATGACACATATATATAATATCTAACAAGTAGCACTTTTGACAAATATCCAACAAAAATTAGCTAAGTAGCCAAGCACACAAGAAAAGAAAACATTCATTCATAAAGCAAATGTCATACATATGTATGACTACATGATAAAGATAACAAAAGACAAATAGAGGCATAAATCCCTAATGACTAAAGGCAAGCCTCATTTCCAAGAAGGGTCCTAAAGATTTATTGTTGAGGGGACTAAACATGAATATGTTTAGATGTGTTGTCTAGGGGATGGTGACATCATTTGGGGTGGTGGTGGTGTCAAGAGATGCTCCTCAAAGGAGAACATGAAGTGAATTTCATCTCTTAAAAAGAAGATGAGATTACGGTTGTGGAGGCAACATAGGCAATTAGTACTATGTAAATCAAAGGGATGGGGTTGGATGGGTTGTGCCATGAGAGGGGAAGGAGGTGGTGGTGAGTTTGTTTGTGATGGAGTTGGCATGTTATAGTCCAATGGAGTTATGGGGGATAGTGTGTACTCCATTGATGATGTGGTGTTGAAGGATGATGAAGATGTTGTGTAGGAAGATGATGTTTTTGAGGGTGCATTGGGTGGTGATGGTGATTTGTGAGTGGCTTGGGAAGCTGGTGTCATTGCTTCATCATCTTTGGTAAGATCCACAAAGAGTGGTCTTGAAGGTGGTTTTACGGTTATTCTAGGTTTCTTAGAGATGTGAGTGGTGGAACATTGTGTGGAAGACATGGTGTGTGTGTGATGTGAGGTTGAAGATGAAGTGCAAGATAAACTTGCTAGGATGAAGCCTTATATAGGCAAGATGGGTGAAATTTGAATTAAAGTGGATGGGAGTGTCCTATGGTGTAGCAAGGGAATCTTAGGATGTGTGTGATGTTGTAGGAGTTGCAGGTTTGAGGTTAGGGTTGCAGGGTTTTTAGGAGGAACAGTGAAAATTCATCAAATAGGTGCACGGTACCACTAAATACCACACGGTACCGTTAAATTTAACGGTACCGTGGCCTATTTAACGGTACCGTGACACTGTAGTCACGAATTTTCCAGTTCAGGCTAGTTCTGGGCAGCTAGTGGAATGTTTTCTAGGGGAACTAGTTCCTGGAAATGATAGTGCCTAAAGCCACTAAAGACTTATTTGCCTAATATGTCCCATATTAAGCTATATCTAGCACATAAAGATTACCATGTAATTTGCCAAAGTAAGCATAAGCATGCAAGCATAAGGGACAAGATAAACTATCATCCAAATATCACATAGAATATTCATGCAAGATGAAAGATTTAATGTTAAGCATGCAAGATAATTAAGAGTATTAATCCCTATTATGATCTATTAAGAATAAACCCTAATAAGAGATATAAATTCCTTCATAACTACTTATGGCTTGAGCATTCTCCCGTTCTTGTCACATTCTCGTCTTGAACATGCATCTCATTCTCATGATTAGGATCATCAAAGGGTGCATAGTGGGTGGAGGATTCGAAAATGAGAATGGATGAGACATATGACCCGGTTATGGGTTTCATGACGGGTGTGAAAAGTGAGTATTGAGGACCATGAAGGTAAGGGTGAAAGGTCATGAAGTGGTAATAGAGACAGGTTAGGAACATCCCATAGGGTATCAATTTATTTTTGTTCCCCTTGAGATGTACAATTCGATTATCGAAGAAGTAGGTGAGATTGTATGGTTGTTGGGTTAGGAGACAGTAAATCATATGAGCACAACACGCCAGAAGTTGCTCACGATTTCCTGTTAGACTTAGAACATTTTCTCGCAGGATGACTGCCCAAGAAAGTAGTTCATGACGAACCTCATCCAAACGAATTTTCGTTGGATTTGGGTAAGAGGAGTTCTTATAAGTATGGATAAGTTTGGTTAGTTCGGTGAGAGAGGGTATGTAGGAACAATATGGACTATCCTCTTCACGATAGTTAGAGAGGGACTCAAGACACCAATCTTCAGTATAGGCACATTGCCCATGATTGGGAATACGAATAATTTGAGCAAATTGCTCAAGGATTAAGACAAGTTTGAAACTTCGGATCCAAAACCAAAGTGACAGAGATTGATCCTCGTTACGTACGAGTTCGACTTTTTGAAAGAACTCCAACACAAAGCGAGAACAAATGTGCTCATTTATGTGGAGTAAGCAATCGAATCCTATAGCTCTAAATGAGGTGTTGATATCCCTATGATAAACTAAGGATGGATCAATGACTCGACCTTCATGAAACTGACGGGTTTCAAGATTGACATAGGCACGAATGTGGTTACCGGGTGTTGTGGGTTCACAAGAGATTTGAGGTGTATAGGTATCGGTTAGAAGATGATCAAAATCATACTCATGAGACATTTTTGTTTCCTATAAAAAGTTTTAGGAAAAATTAGAATGAAGAATAGTTGCATTAAAGACACGTGCCTAGTGTGTGCCTAATGCAAACTATGTGGAGGTGCGGTAATCTCGACTCTAGAATTAAAAATAATGAGATTACCCAAACACTCCTAATTTACTTTTGCTCAAGCAAATATGTCGAAAAGTACATATTGATTATGTAATTCGATCAATATTTGTGAGATCATGTATGCATGAGAAAACGTTTTTAATTTGCATCAACAATGCATGAAAAATGTTTCATGATCCTAGATTTATGAAATCTTTCGAAAATAATGGAATTGGGGTGTTTGATGCCAAAATGTTTGAAAGATTTGAGTGTTGATGACTTCTAATTGCAATTTTTTCTAGACATGATTCCAAATAAAAATTTAAGGAGAATATGTGATTCAATTTGGTTTATGAAAATCCTATGTTAAGGGAATCACATTTTGTCTAATCCTAGTACTAATTTGATGAAGACTCAAAAATTGAAAAACCCCAATTCAATTTTCATGAACAAACCCTAGACTCAAAATTAAAGAAAATTTGAGTAAGATGACTTACAATTTGTGTTGAAAAAGAAAAGTGATTGTTAATCTTGAAAATCAATGTCTTGAATATGATCTTGAAGAAGTGTAGTTGAATTTTGGGTTGTGAGGTTTGGTTTTGACAGCAGTTGCAGGAGTTGGGAAGGTTTGAATTTGGTAAAGTGGGAAAAGGGGAACTGAAATACTGAATGTATCAGATACACGGTTCCACGGTATCGTTAAATTTAACGGTGCCGTGCCACCTTTAGTGGAGCCGTGATCTGATGGGATGAAATTTCGTCCCATTTTGATTTTTGACGAATAAGTCTCGCTGATTTAGTGAGACTTTTTTTTAACACGAGGAAAGAATTTATACCTAATAAATTCTTTTGACGAGGGAAACCTAAACTAGACGAGATGACTTCAAAGAGTCATGAGATTCATGGAATATGTTCCATCATTCCTAGACCTAGACGAAGGTAATTGAAGGATTCTCGTTTGAGAGGTTTGGTTAGGATGTCGGCGATATTGTCTTGAGAGGGAACTTTCTCAATAGAAATATTTCCTTTCTGAACATTATCGCGAAGGAAGTGGTGACGAATTTCGATGTGTTTAGTACGGGAGTGTTGAACGGGATTTTTGCTCAAGTCAATAGCACCTTTATTATCACACATAATGGGGACGTCATCTAAATGGATGTCATAGTCATTAAGGGCTTGTTTCATCCATAGTGCTTGTTGACATGCCTTTCCGGCGCTTACATATTCGGCTTCGGTCGTGGAGATAGCAAGAGCAGTTTGTTTCTTGGAGAACCAAGAAGTTAAACAACAACCCATGAAGGTACAAACGCCACTCGTACTTTTTCGATCCACATAATCTCCCACATGATCAGAGTCGGCATAGACAACAGTTTCTACACCGGTCCCCTTGGGATAAAATAATCCCAAGTGTAAAGTGCCTTTAATGTATCGGAAGATACGCTTAACTGATTCAAGGTGAGATGTTTTGGGATCCGCTTGGAAGCGAGCACAAAGGCATACACTAAACATAATATCGGGCCTACTTGCCGTGAGGTATAGTAAACTTCCTATCATACCTCCATATTTAGTGCTATCCACGGACTCACATTCTTCATCTTTCATGATTTTTATTTCCGTGGACATGGGAGTTTTCATGGGCTTAGACTCTTCTAAACTAAACTTCTTAAGCATTTCCTTACTATACTTAGATTAGTTAAAGAAGATACCATCTTCCATTTGTTTAATTTGTAAACCAAGGAAGAAATTTAATTCGCCCATCATGCTTATCTCAAACTCGTCGCACATGATTTTAGAGAAATCATCGCACAATTCTGGACAAGTTGAGCCAAATATAATGTCGTCAACATATATTTGAACAATGATGAGATGTGAATTACGTTTCTTTGTGAAAAGCGTGTTATCTACCACTCCCATGGTATATTCATGTTCGATCAAGAATGCTTTTAGTCTATCGTACCAAGCTTTTGGAGCTTGTTTTAGACCATATAATGCTTTCTTGAGTATATAAACATGATTTGGTTTCTCGAAATCAACGAATCCTGGAGGTTGTGCAACATATACCTCCTCGTTGATATAACCATTTAGGAATGCACTTTTCACATCCATTTGGAACAATTTAAAGTCTAAAGCATACACATAGGCAAGGAGTATCCTAATGGACTCTAATCTAGCTACGGGTGCATAGGTTTCATCATAGTCTATTCCCTCTTGTTGGTTATAGCCTTGTGCTATCAACTTTGCCTTATTCCTAGTTACGACGCCATTTTTGTCGAGCTTATTCCTAAACACCCACTTTGTTCCTACGATTGTTTGATTCTTAGGTGCAGGTACTAAATCCCAAACTTGGTTTGCGGTGAATTGATTAAGTTCTTCTTGCATAGCAATCACCCAACTTTCATCCTTAATCGCTTCACTTACATTCTTAGGTTCTACGGTTGATATAAAACAAAAGAAATTACTTTTGTTTTGGGCTTGTGACTTAAGGGTTCTTTGGTTTAGGTTTCCTATGACATTTTCAATAGGATGGTTCTTGGATTCCTTAATGTTGACAACTTCGTCAACTTCAGCTATTTCATCCTCAATGTCATCTTCTAAGGGTTTCTTGCCATTGACCTTAATGACTTCATCCTCATCTAAGTCATCATCCACCAAGGGTGATATCTTATTTGGTAGAGGACTTTCAACGAATGTCACGTTGAGTGATTCTTCGACTTTCATGGTTTCTTTGTTTAAAACTACATAGGCTTTACTATTTTGGGAGTAACCTAGAAAAACACCTTCGTAAGACTTTGGGTCAAACTTGGTGAGGTAGTCTTTAGTGTTAAGTATGAAGCACTTGCTTCCAAACACTCTAAAGTAATCAAGAGTAGGTTTTCTACCTTTCATGATTTCATATGGGGTTTTTCCTAAGATAGGTCTAATTAGAATCCTATTAAGAATATAAGTTGAGGTGTCCACCGCATTACACCAAAACTTTTGCGGAATTGATTGTTCATTCAACATCGTTCTACTCATTTCTTGTAGAGTACGATTTTTCCGCTCAACTACCCCATTTGATTGTGGAGTGCGTGGAGCTGAGAAATTGTGTGTAATACCATTAGCATCATAATATACTCCAAATTTCACTTCATTATCAAATTTCCGACCATGATCCGTCCTAATGGAAACTATTGTACATCCTAGTTGATTTTGAACCTTCTTACTAAAGACCTCGAATTCCTCAAAGGCTTGTGTCTTATTCTTAAGAAATCTAGTCCAAGTATACCTAGAGTAGTCATTAACTATCACTAAGGTGTAGTAGTTTCCTCCGTAGCTCTGTACGGTAGATGGACCAAATAAGTCCATGTGAAGGAGTTCTAGGCATCTAGAAGTCGAGACCATATTCTTAGCTTTGTGACTAGAATGAGCTTGTTTTCCAACTTTACAAGTGTCACAAAAATGTTTATCAAACTCAATCTTAGGTAGGTTTCAAACTAGTTCCTTAGACGTTAATGATTGTATCAATCGCATATTGGCGTGACCTAATCTCCTATGCCATAGAGTGGAGTTATCATCTATGGTTGCTAAGCATATCCTATCCTGAGGCTTATTTCCTATTTTCATGACAAATAAGCCATTTCTCCTAACTCAATTGCCTATGGTTTTACCATCCTTAATGATCTCACTACACTCTTCGGAGAATATAACTCTACACTTATTATCTACCATATGACTAATGCTAAGTAAGTTAAATCCAAGGTTGTCTAAATGCTCAACATTTTTAATAGTGAGGGAGTTTTGAGTGATCGTACCTTTGCCAATGATGTTACCCTTAAGTTTGCTACCGAAAGTGACATTACCTCCGTTGTATGCTTTGTATGATGAGAAAAGACTTCGGTTACCCGTCATATGATTAGTGCATCCACTATCCTTGACCCATTCGTCAGGCTCCAAGTCGATTCCCAAGCATATCTATTGAATAAGACAGACATTCAAACATTTGGTCCCCAATATCTCATGGGTCCAAATTTATTAGCATTAAACATCCCATGCATTAGTTGCATTTGGTTGAGATGTTGGAACGGAGGACAAATTTCCCATGGTAAGTAACTTTGTAGATGATGGTCATTCCAAGTTACGGGATAGTTACTTGGATAACTTTGTCTTCTAGAGTTACGTCTCAGTAGAGGAGTTCTTGACCGAGGTTTAGGGGAATTTGTTTTTCTAGGTGAAAGTGTCTTAGACCGAGCATCGGGTTTTACAAAGTTATGTCAGGAGGTTGACAATGATTTGTAAAATCTTTTGGCTTCCTTTATACTAGCAACATATACCTTGGTACCATTTACAACTATGTGACTTGGTTTAGAACTTGGATTATGTTTCAAATCAGACTCAGTTCTGTCTTCAGCAGCACACGGTACCAGGGTACCATTAACTTTAATGGTGCCGTGTGTATATTTAGTGGTGCCGTCTGATGTTTTGATAGAATTTGTGGGTTTGACAGATTCTAACTTTTCTGTTTTACTTGTTGAAACATTTTCTTTTTCAAACCTACTGATTCTAAATACATTTTCTTTGAGTTTTTCGTTTTCTACTTGAAAGCTTATGCATGACTTGCATTCTACATCTACTTCTTTATTTTTCTCAAGTCTTTTGACTTGATTCTTTAGTTCTAACACTTGCATTTCGAGTTCATGTAATTTTAATTTTAGTGATTTGTTTTTACCTAAAATTTTAGAACTAACTTTGCATAGTTTATTATATTCGTCATTTAGCGTGTTCTCATCTATTGACGAATTATCATCAAGATAATCAAGATAGTCATAATGTACCTCATGAGAAGCTTGAGCCATTAGGCATGTTTCGTCCTTGCGTTTCTTTTCTTCTTCTTCACCGCTATCACTCCAAGAGCCTCCTATGAAAGCTCGTTGGTTGTTGGATTTCGGTGGTATGGGACATTCTCTAATGAAGTGATTAGGATCTCCGCATCTAAAACATGTCCTATCACTTGTCCCTTTCTTTTCAACTTGGTTCTTTTGTGATGTCTTCCTTTCATCACGAGGTTGCCTAACGAACCTACCTCTTCTCCTAAAGAACTTCTTAAAGTCCCTAACTGCTAATGCATATTCTTCATCTTCACTATCGGAACTCGAACATTCCTCATCACTAGACTCCTTCTTGGCCTTTATTGCTAGAGATCTAACTCTCTCACTTTTGCCTTAAACTATATCGGAGTCTTTCTTGATTATCATCTCGTGAACTTTCAAGTTTCCTATTAGTTCATCGAGTGACAATGTCGCCAAGTCCTTTGACTCTTCAAAGGCGGTGACCTTTGCTCTCCATTTAGGATGTAGAGCCCTAAGAAACTTCCTAACACAATTCTTGCTAGAGTAACCTTCATCAAGAGCTTTAAGACTAGTGATAATAGTATTAAATCTAGCAAAAGCATTATCTATTGACTCATCTTCCGAAATGGAAAATTGTTCATATTGTTGAACAAGAAGATCTATCTTGTTGTAAAACCCCGAAACTTAACATAATATGAACGGACTAAAATACCCTCAAGTATAAATTTTGAGAAACTTATGACATTATGTAAGTAACATTAAGAACATTTAACCTAAGATAAATTTCGTCCTAAGTTATTTGATGAACTAAGCTACCAATTAAAACTTATACCACAACTTATATATCACAAGTAAATGTTACCAACACTAGCTATGCTAGTCGAAACTTGTATGTCCCTAGCCTTAAAATTTTTGGCCCAAATTACTAAATAAGAAGACACTGGACTTGTTGGATCCTAGCCTGAATTAAACCCTTTCACTCCCCACTTGGCCCATCAACAAAGTATCGGCTTGCCTTTTTTTTATATAACCGAGAATCACAAACCACAAAACAAAGAAGAAAAAAAAAAAAAACCCTAACTCTTCAAAAGTTCGGCCTCTCTTTTGCTACCTGCTGCTGTCGATTTTAACTCAGCCAAACCAAGGGATTTTTTTGTGTTCTTGCTTCAAGTAAACTAAGGTAATCTTGTTCTTGTTATCATAAATCCATTCGAACCCACTAAGCAAGCCCTAATCGACCATGTTATGTGTTTCTTTTCTATTTCTGCCAATCGACCCAAAGGAGAAGGGAAGGAAGGAGCTTCGTGTGGTATTCTTGATCTTGTGTTATCTTTGTTCTTCGTGTGATCTTCAAGGGTATTGTATCTTTCTCCTTGTTCAATCCTTATCGTTCTTATCCTTGTTCTTGGTCAATTTGATGTCACATGAAATAACATGATGATACATAAAATCATAAAATTTACATGAAATAATGAATTGGTAATTAGGGTTTTGATAGAATTCATGAGTAATTTGATATGGGATGTTTAGAACATGTTAATTGGATGTTAATCTACTGATCTATTGAATTAGGAGGGGCGTGGATGTGTTTAGGATGCAAAATTACGTGATGTTATGGTCAAAATTGAAACCAGTTTCTGATCAGAAAATTTAGGTCAAATTGAATCGAGTAGATCTTGAAGATAACAAAGGGTATTTGGGTGTTTCTGGAGTCTAAAATTAAGTTCAAGGAAATATCTTTCTGGGAAAATTAGCCTTGTAATTTTTAGAGGTCGGGAAGGCAACTTTTTGATTTTTAGAAATTCGTGTGTCAAACCTGAATTCGGATGTCTGGAAATCAGTCCGTTTTGACGATTTTTCATTTTCAAACCATGAGGAGTTAGGTCATGAAATTCTCCAGTATGTTACTTCAATATGTTTAGTAGTGTCATGAATTTTTGTATATTTTTCCTGGAGGTATTGGTGGGTAAATGAAGTGGTTACTTTCTGAGTGTTACAGCAGACATGTTTTCTGAGTAGTCCGAGTTGTGGTATTTTTCATGTGGGGTTAAACTAATTAATAAATTCTGGGAAAATTAGTGTGGGTTTTCAAGATATTGAGGTAGCTCTGGGAATTTTTGTGGATTTTATCTTTGAGTTCTAATATGGTTCATAAATTCGACCAAGTGTGGTCTGTTTAGGGTTAAAAGCTGATAAGAAGTTAATTAGGGCTAAATAAGGATTAATTGTGTAACTTAAGGGTGGAACTTATCATTATTCAAACTAAAATGGTTTAACTTGTTAAAACATGTAACTTTATGATATTTATATTTCATACCCTAACCTTACGATAGTTTCACTATAATCCCAAAACTATTTATAATTACTTAATAAACCCTAACTATAAGAATGTGATTAGTAACAAGTATTTAAAATCCGTTATGAAATTAAATGAGCTAATAAGCATATTATGAATCATCATCTATGTAGATTCGTTGAAGAGGTGTGACAGTGTGTCCTTGTGTTCATCCATTTGTTTGCTTCCATTCACTCGCTAAGGTACAGATATTCTGCCCTTCTTGTAAGGAGCCTTCGTTTCTCTCGATCTCTGATTTTGATTCGTTTAGGATTCCCCAAGCCATTGCTATGTTCCCCTTGATGTGAACCTTAGATATGATCCATTTGACTTGAATCTTTGTTTTGAACCCTTGCCTTGATCTTTTATTTTGAACCTTGCCTTGAACCCTGCTATGAACCTTGATATGAACCTTGCCATACATCTTGCCTTGAACCTTGATATACTTGAGATTTTAACGGGATGAGAAAACCTTTTAATTATTTATGGAAATATTTTAAGAAAACCATTTTTAAAGACTATTTTTATAAAAACCATTTTAAAATACTATTTTTATGAAAACCATTTTAAAAGATTATTTTATGGAAACTATTTTAAAAGGATTGTTTTTAAATGAACTTTTAGATTGAACCTTTACTATGAATATTTGCTACGATCTCTTGTCTTGACCATGTGACTTGAACCTTGATACATTGATATGAAACCCTTGATATATGACTTGACTTGAACCTATTGATAAAACTTGAACTTGAATTTGAAACATGAAACTTGAAGCTTGATACTTGAACCCTTGATACTGGATACTTGACCTTGACCCACAGTTTGAGATTACGAGCTATACTAGGCATGAGGGTTTCATGTCCTTGTCATTGATGTACCAATGGCTTGACTTTTGGGTAGGAAAGTGATTACCTATCCCGTCCCTTCCAAGACTTGATATTTTACTTGTACACGTAGATGAAGACATTGTGGCAGCCTACAGGGGCGCATGGATGCATCCTAGATTTGTACTTGACTTGACTTGATTTACTTGTATTGTTTAGTGACATGATGGGTGTGTGCGATACACGTCATTCACTCTTGGGAGCACGCGACTCCAACCCTTGGAGGTATCCCCTCATATTATACTTGGCATACCGAGGTCACCCCTCCGTATACATGTATACTTGTTTACTTGAATTTACTTGATATGATATGTTCTGGGCTCGTAGTGGATTACTGTTTCTGTTACCTTATAACCTTGATACTTAACTTGATACTTGACTTGATATTGGATTTAATTCGATATTTGACTTGACTTAAATTGAATATTGGGCTGGTGGTGGGTTATGGTTTCCTTTACACCTACCTATTGTAACCATTCTTGATAACCTTTTCTATTTTCTTTCATAACTCTTGTTACACCTTGCATTGTCTCGCTTACTCCATTATCCCATTATTACTGCTTTGTACCGTTATATCTGTTCACTGAGCTTTCGTAGCTCAGCCGCATTTCTTTTCCTGCGGCATGTTTTAGTTTGGAAGCTGGGTTGAGTGGAGAGTACTTGGGCATTAGAAGACTTTATTAGCTATTGAAGATTGACTAGAAGAACCGTAAATTAGACGTAGAAGATATTGAATTGTAACCTTGTAGTTTCAGATTTTTCTTTGTAACCCTTGAATTCTATTGTATTATTAATGTCAAATGCTTGTGTTTGTTCTGATATGCCACCATTGTTGTGACACCTTTGCCCTTGTCGGGTCGGGGTGTTACACTTGTTCTCTTTGACTTGGTTATTACCTTGGTGAGTGACTAACAAAGTTTTCCAAATATCTTTTGCCGTATTACACATGAAAATTCTTTCAAATTCCTTTTTAGACAAAGCATCATAAATCATTATTTTAGCCTCATTATTTTTGGCTAGTTTTCTTTTAAGTTCATTACTTTGTTTATCATAAGAAACTATTTCATCCTTTTTAGTTTTCGGATTCATTTGAATCGGTTTAAAGTCATCCTCGGTAATAACATGCCAAAGATCAATGTCTTTTGATTTCACATACGTTTCGAATCTTGTTTTCTAATAAATAAAATAATCGGTTTCGAAAAGTGGTGGGCTTTGCATAAATTGCCCTTCTAGATATTTTTCGAAATCCATTGATCGATTCAAGTTTTAAAATACAATATAATTTAAAAGCTTGATTAACCTGGCTCTGATACCAATTGTGGAAAACTAGAAGGGGGGGGGGGTTGAATAGTTTTACCGGTTTTTAAGCTCTTTTAAAATCTTCTTAAAAGTTTACTTATTGAAAACCTTGATTCGAATCTTATGTGTAATCAATCAACACTAATATGAACTACACACTAAACTAACTAATAATAAATAAAGTAAGTAAAGAGAAAAGTTGGAAAGATCAAACCGGGACAAAGGATTTATAGTGGTTCGGCTACGAAGCACCTCTTCGCCCTACTCCACTCCCCGAGTACTACACTCGAGAGTTTCAAGCACTATGTCAACAACCTCCCTTAAGGCGGAGAAAACCGTACACGTCGCTTATCCTATTTCCGACACTAAGCTAGATGTCGAGTGCTAATCTTAGCTAGCACCAATCTACCACGATCCACTTGATCAAACACACAAGCCCAATGGCTTCAAGAGATCACCAAGATCTCAACACGATCACAATGATCAACTCTCACTTCACTCAACCTATTCTATCTACTCTAGATCCTTTGATCAATCACACAAGCCCAATGGCTTCAAGAGATCTTCACTATCTCTTAAGATCACAATGATCTTCACTCACACTCTCACAAAAGAAAAATAATCTTGATGTATGCTATGATACAATCAAGGATGTAACAAATGTTACAATAAACCTAACAACTATAAATCTTGTATCTTCTTGGATACTTTGAGCTCTTCTCTTGCACTTGAAGAGGAATGATAACACTTTGTATCTTCTTAGATACTTTGTGTTCTTCTCTTGCTATTGAAGAGGATCACTTGATGGGATGATAGGATCACTCTTGAACAAAAGAAAAACTAATCTAAATGATCAAAGAAAGAAAGTGTGAAAAGGGGTTTGAACTCAGAAAGTTCTGTGTGAAAAAGGATGCCTAAAATCTGTTAGGTGGGTTGGTATTTATAGGCAAGGAAAATCTGATCGTTACAGGTGGACGGCTCCACTAAATCACCCACGGCTCCACTAAATTTAGTGGAACCGTGGAGCCGTCCCAGACAAAGACGCTCCAACTTTTGTCTTTTCTGATGAAAACTTATTTGGGAAAGTTTGGAGCTGATTTTTGGGGGGGGGGGAATAGTTGTTATGTAATTTAAACTTATTTTTGTATTAAAACATTTCTTAAATATTCAAAAATAATTTGTCATGTATATTTTTGAAAAAATGTTTTGTCACATTAAAATGTGAAGTCTTAAAACCCAAAATCACTGCTTTGATCATTTGTCAAGTTATAAGTTTGTTCTAGAGTGATTTGCGTAGAAACGAGATCTTCCGATTAAAAACTTGTTTACGTTAATTTTAACGTAACGTGATTTCACATTTTGTCATCCTCAAAACGTGAAGTAATCGAAAGATATAAATAACATTTTTAGAACATTATTTGCATCAACACTTGCAGACTTTCGTGCCGAAACACCTTCCGGACCTAGCCAGGACAAGGAAATCCCAAAAGAAAAACCCCTATAGACGAAGGAGGGGTGGAAGCTATACACAGATGGAGCCTCAAGCTCTGATGGTTCGGGAGCAGGTCTTATGCTGGTTAGCCCGGAGAAAAAAGAATACACTTATGCATTATGTTTTGAGTTTGAGGCTACGAACAATGAAGCAAAGTATGAAGCTTTGCTAGCTGGCCTCCGACTCGCAAAGGACATGGAGGTTCGCAACCTCTCCATTTTTGTGGACTCGCAGCTACTCTCCAACCAAATCAAAGGCTCTTAAGAAGCAATGAAGCCCACCATCAAACAATATTTGGATAAAGCTAAAGAACTTCTTCGGGGGATCGAATCCTATGAGATAGCACACGTTCGCAGAAACCAAAACAAGAAAATGGATGCCTTGAGCAAGCTAGCTACGATGGCATTTACTCATCTAACAAAGGAGGTCTTAGTAGAAGTCTTAACCCTCAAGTCAATTACACAAGGCGAAGCATCTGACAAAGACTCTAGCTGGATGACTCCAATAAAGGTGTACTTGGAAAGTGGTATTCTGCCTAGTGATAAAAAACTAGCATGAAGGGTCAGGGTTAAGGCTCCCCAATACAGACTTATGGGGAATAATCTCTACAAAAGGTCTTTCTCGTCTCCATGGCTTCGTTGTATGGGACTGAAGCAGGCTTCGAGCATTATCTATAATATTCATGAAGAATCGCACGGAATGCACACAGGTCCTCGCTCCATTGCTTCAAAAATAACGAGGTTAGGAAATTATTGGCCATCCATACTGGAAGATGCAACTGAAATGATACAAGCATGTGCGGCATGTCAGATAAACTCAAAAGTTCAAAGACCATTAGAGCATGACGTAACCTGCATCACATCAATAAGGCCTTTCGGACAATGGGGATTCGACATAATCGGACCTATAGCAGAAGCTCCCGGAGGAATATAATTCTTGGTAATAGCCATAGACTACTTCACCAAATGGGTCGAGGCCAAACCTTTGGCATTAATGACAGGAAAGCATGTGGAAAAGTTTGCGTGGGAACACATAATTTGCCGATTCGGAGTCCCACAAATCATCACCTCCTACAAAGGAAAGCAATTTGCCGAAGGGGTATTCCCATCTTTCTGCGAAAGCCTAAACATAAAGCAAATGTTCACTTGTGTCGACAAGGACATTGTCATTGAAATTGAAACAAGGTTAGGGCAACGCCAGCATGAGTGGGTAGGCTAACTACCCCAAGT
Source organism: Artemisia tridentata subsp. tridentata (assembly GCA_021014915.2). NCBI lineage: Eukaryota > Viridiplantae > Streptophyta > Magnoliopsida > Asterales > Asteraceae > Artemisia > Artemisia tridentata. The sequence continues at coordinate 117,705,366 of CP139504.1, forward strand.
CCTACGGGCATATAGGAATATGTCCCTCTAATAAAACAACACAAGCAAAGTTAGGCCTACATCCGAAAGACCCAACGTCATATCGGAAGGCTGTGGCAACAAAGCACACAAGCTTGGCATGCTGGACTTGGTATAATGCCAACCTTCGTAAGTTTTACATATAAGACTTACTATTATTAAAAGCACTCAGCTTGTTTTTCAATTTCATGTAAGGCATTCTTCTCACTTGGGAAAGAAGCATTAATGGTAGGTGTCTTAGTGTTCATTTCTTAAAATGGTGTAATCCTCCCTACCCAATTAATGATATAAAACATTTCCCTCAAAATCTCTTGTTTCGTTATTTACAATAAAGATTTGTTCAGCCAAGTACTTTACAAGTTTCAATGTCTAAGGATGAAGCAGGATACATGTCCTTTATGCAAATAACATCCATTACAATTCACATTAACTTTCCTATGAATTCTTAGGGTATTCTAATCCCTTTGCAACTTAAGGATAAAGATGGAGTGGGTCGCGACCCTCTGTCACAGTCAAACTATACGATTGCTAAAAATCTTGGTCCAAAATACACACAATAAGGTCATAACCTTAGGTTGTATATTTACGTTTATGCATAAGCGTAAGAGAAGATAAGAATGATATCATAAGAGGGACACTATCCCTTGCTTGGCATTCATACGGCTAGAAATAGTTATAGCCAACATTAAACATCATTGTCTAAAGTCTGGGTCAAAGCCCAGAAACACAAAAGATAAATTGTTCAAAGAAATAGGCACAAGCCTAACAAAGCATCATAAGAAATTGTTTAACAGAGTACATGCCACCCTTAAGACCAAATTACTGCCAACAGGGCAGCCTTTAGATGTTCTTTGAGGAATTTGGATCCTCTTGGTGAGATGGGGACAGAGGCTTCACAAATGGGGTTCTCTTAGTTGGAGAGGGAGGCTGTATTTTCCTTGGCTTCTTGGACAGAAGATCTTCAATTGAGGCTGAGGGGTCTTTGGTTGCTTCGGCAAGGAAAGGGTACTTCGCTGTAGTGTACGCATTGCCAGCATCATTGTATTCTTGCTCAGAAGAGGGACGGTAGTAAGATACCTCTGACGGCACAACTGGTTTCTTGGTTGCGGCAATTTCCTCCAACGTTGTGCACTTACCATAGAATATGGTTGCGTTCACCAGCTTTCCCACAGCAGCTCCCACCTCATCACTATGATATAACTCCATAGCAACAAAGGGGACAACCTTTGACACCACCTCAGCCCTATCCTTCTTTAAGTTCTTGCACTCGAGTTTTAACCCATTCATATCTTGACAAAGCTTGATCTCCTGCTTGCCTGGTATAACTCTTGTCATGCAAGTCACACAACCCTTCAGTGGACATATCATTCAAGGTTCTCCACCAGCTGGCAGGGGTAACATTTTCAACCAACAGATGACAAGTGAGAGCATTCGGTAGCTCCTTGGTGTTTGGCAGCCCTGCATAAAGCATAATCCGTTAGATATGGAGCAAATTAAGGGAGAAGGGATTAAAAGAGATTGTACTTACCATGAATGTCATCGTCATCAGCAACTTCTTGAGTCGGGTACACGACTGCCTTACCAAAAGACTTCTCTGTCTTTTGCCGGGTTGACCTCGAGGTAGGAGTGGGGATGTTTAATTTCCTCTTTGGGTGGCCTTCGAAGACCTTGCACTCATGCATTTCCTGTTTCGCACCCTGTCGGCGATGCCGGAGGACCCCACGATCTTCAGTTCATCACCCTCTGAGGGAGGGTCATCCGAATCAGCAACGTTCTCAACAAGCTGGGGAATTTCCTCAGTATTCACAGGTTTTGGAGGATGGACTATTGCAAGTGGTACAACTGGTGAAGCATCAACATCATTGTTATTCACAGATAAAGACGGAGATCCAACTCCGTAGCTCACATCTTTTGGGTCTTTGGGAATAAAGCTGACCTCCTTAGCACCTCTAGACACAACAAAGTTCCTGAATGCCATTCCTGCAACAACAAAAGAAAAGAGATAAATATCAGCAGATAAGTTATTTGTTTTATTTAAATGGGAATATACATACTCTGTCCTTCACACACTATTTCAGGCTTTGATGGAGACCCCTCCCAACGGTACATAATGCCCGCCATAAACAAGATTAGCTCAGGGAATGTTTGCACATCAACTGGATGACGTGCAAGACGCTGGTACAAAGGATCGCTTCTTACTTCATAAGGCAGGGGGTCATTGAATCTTTTCTCATCAAACATATATGCTTCATCAAGCAAAGTTGGATACTCAGGTGGTATGATTGTGCTCTGATGCGTGGTTTTGCAACCTTACAACAGGTTTTACCTCTCAAGGGATCTCAAGAGGCTTACAACCCCACCAGGCAGTGTACCTGACCGATGTAGTATAGTGTAGTGGTAAGTACGGGGGATTGATCGTTCTCCACAGGGAATAGTGTTCGTTAGGTATGAAAGACTACTCTAATAGGTCTAAGGGTTGAGGAAGATTCTTTTTTGTGTTTTTATAATTTTGTGAAAGCAAGTAAAATCTCGGGTTTGAAGGAGTGGGCGGAATTAGTTGCTAGTCAACTAACCCAAATTACTACGAATGCAAATAAAATAAAATAACTGAAAGTAAAATGTTGGTGGAAACTTATGTGTAGAGAAATGTGTTCACTTAGATTTCCTTACTCCCTAACTATCTTTTACCGGTTGATTAGTGTGTATTAGTTGCGTGGATGATGGGTGTATTCCTTAATACCAATCGTGGGGTGGCGTACGTACTTCCCCAACTCTACAAGCTCCTACTTCACTCCTATGTCGAGCCGGCTAGGAAGCTCCTAACATGGGATCACTAGAATTCGCTTGTGCATTAAATACAACCATAAAAACCTTTAGTACGCATTTGGTTCATGTTTCTTAAGACGTTCAAGCAAGTTACCGAATAGGAAGTTAGCCAGTTTTCTTAAGCCTAACATAGATAAACAATCATCCAATACAACTAATAACACACTAATAACCAATAATCAATAGCTAGGTTTCATTAGATCTAAGCAAACACAAGATAAATCTAGCCTAACATGTTAAACAAAAGACAAGAACAAGATAGAATCAAACAACACATAGACATATTGAATGATTAATTGATAACTTATCTTTCAATGTAACATGGAAGATCTCAAGGCAAAAAGCCTTGAAAAAGAAGCTAAATTCGTCTTAGGGTTTTCTCCCAAAAATTCCACACTAAGCTCTCTCTATGACAAAGAATTGCAAAACTATATATAGATTTTTACATCTGACGGCGTCACCTTATGGAGTGTGACGCCGTCACCTCGCCACTTCTAGGGTTCCCGGATGGCCTTCTTGACGCCGTCCCTCTTTAGCTCTCCAAAATTCGTTCTGGCTTATCAAGGCTTGACGCCGTCAGACCTTGAACGTGACGCCGTCCCTCTTTGAATTAAGCCGTGACGTCCTTGATCAGGTTAAAGCGTGACGCCGTCAGAATTCACATGCAATTTTCACTGGCTTATCATGAGTAAATTTCACGTCCACCTTTTCTTGCCAAGCCATGACGCCGTCCAGAGTAAAATCTGACGCCGTCAAAGGTAACTTTTAGCCGATTTTTGAGACTTTGTCGTTTTCTTCACTTTAATGCTCCAAAAACGTCCAAAATGCCTCCTTTTCCAGATTTCTCCTCAAAAGTACCTAAAATGACAAAAGGAACGATTTAGGGCAATATTTGATCAAATAAATACGATTTAGGGCTTAAATGACCCCTTAAAAGCGGTACACTTTTCGCTTCATCAAATACCCTTACACTTGAGATTTGCTTGTCCTCAAGCAAATGCGCTTTTATTCTAATCAAAATACAAGTTAGGGGTCATTTAATGCAAACATAAAAGTAATTACAACAAATAATCGTTCCACTTCAATCATAATAAGCACGGAGATTATAAACTAGCACCTCACAAGTAGTGTTTAGATACTCACATCTCTCAAGTGTCATCAAAATAAATCTCATAAATGAAAACGGATAATATCTCTCACTACCTGTCATAGCAAATAGATTACCATAGGCTTGGGAAAGGATCGAAAACCTCCTCCACTAGGCGTAAGCACCTAAGATAAACTATCAAAGAGGGCTTTTAAATGGGTTATAACGTTAGGTGTAGGGAAATGATAAACACGGTTTTGTTGGATAAGGGATATTTTACTGGTGGCGAGTTAAAGATCTTGATTAATTACATGTACTATACAATGTTGCTAAGCCAAGACTCGACTCGATCTTAAGCTAAAAACAAAATAACAAAAACATAAAATAAACATAAAATAAAACGGGATGGTAGTCTAATGACTCGAATTAAGATAATTGAAAAACTTGGAGTACTTTTAAAATATTTAGCACATATGGGGGTAATAAATGATGTTCTTCCCCATTACTCCATTACACTAGTACTTTACCCATGAGTCCCAATCGTCCCAAAACAATATGTACAAGGATATGACTCGACTTAGCAACCATGTAATCAATTAGATAATTAACTTGGGTTTAAACAAATGTTGTCACAATAATGCACTAAAAATGAGTGCATACAAGGTAGGCTAAGGCGATTTGGGTGTACATTTTAGTGGGGTGTAACAAATTCTTCCTTTAAGTAAAATGCTTAAAGGTCGAAACGAAAAGATAGGCTCTGAGGGGTGTACTAGGGGTATCGTGTACTAAAATTGAGTACAACGCAAAGGGTGTGGGAGAATTACTTGACCAATGTAGCCAATGTAATTATAACAAAAACACAGGTATAAAACAATGGGTTAATCCTAATGCCTCTTATCATGTAGTAAATCTAACTACACAAATGTAGTCTCACTTGTGGCCTTGGAATGGTCCTAACGCAAGTTCTAGAATCTAAGTGCTACCGGTACACACATCATAGCATAAATGCTTTTCCTACCAATTCTAGGGGCGAACCTCACATATTTGGGGGTGGAAAATTTTTTAGTGGTATGGTTTTTGTGCTAGTCATATAACTCCTATCCGTGAGACGCTCATTAAGATCAAAGTTTCACTCCTATATGTTGTAAAAAAATTTAAATTTGGCACTAAAATTACCTTAACAAGTATTTCTCTCAGTTTTATTACACATCTACTATTAAACAAACAAAAATCAAGCGTAATAGCATTCTCTAAAATCGTACTTTTACCCTCCCCTTACACTTAAGATGAACATTGTCCCCAATGTTCAAATAACAAGATGTAAAAGTAAAAAGTAAAAGAATGAAATCAAATACTCCCCTGATTCGCTCGGTGGATAATGAAGTAACACGGTTAAATCTTCTTCCAAAGTAAGGTTGAAGCTCCATGACTAATGCATTGCCATAAGCTTGATTCAAAACATTTCCTTGTCCGAAATAACCTGTTAAACCTGAGAAAACAAACACGAAAACCTGCATAACATCGGCGGGATAAATCTATATATAAGGATATAATGCTTGTGGAATGATAACTTTGCAGATTCCTGGAGATTATAAGTTGGAGATTTTAATAAAAACTTTTTATGAAAACAAAACTTTCAAAAATTTCTGAAAATTAAATCTGACGCCGTCAGGTTATAAACCCTGACGCCGTCAGAAATGACCTGACAAAAATTTTCATTTTAAGTTTCCGGATAATTTCTGGAAAAACCTTTACCTTACTTCCTGGAAATCCTGCAAAACATCATTATGACTCGATACAAGCATTTGACTCAAACAAATACGAATATGTATGTTAATTTAATATTATTACGATTCATGTTCATATGTGTTCTAATAAACCAATTTAGATTTCCCTTACACTTAACTTTTGCAAAATACCTTTATATGTAGTTAAGACGAAGTTAAAAACAAAATAAAGCATTTTCACAAATTACTTTTGAACATGAATCAATAGGAATAAAAATTAAACACACATACGGAAACAAATAAAAACAAACAAACAAACAAATAAACACACAAAGCAAATAAAGATTGGGTTGCCTCCCAAGAAGCGCTTTTCTTTATTAACGAGTCTTGTAGCTAGACTCAAAGTCACTCTACCCTATATAAGTGAGCTCGTCATCGAGGACGTCTTTAGGGTTAAGCTTGGATTGAAGTTTCCTATTGGTCCGCTTAGTACGATATATCTTTTCAAACTTCTCTCCATCCGGGTCATACAATGTCATCTTAATATGCCATGACCCATCTCCATCTTTGGGTGGTTTGTCCCAACTCCACTTATGATCATCTTCCTCACAAGTCCACTTATTCATTCCTAGGTTAATTGGCAAAACTCCTAGGAACTCAATCATCCTTCTAAAAACTAGAGGGTCTTCAAATGGATCCAATTCGGTGTCCCTAGCCAAGAGTTGTTCTACCGTATGTGTTCGGTTCACAAAGTCCTCTTCTAGGTAAAATGGGCGTTGGGGTCCTATGAAGCCTCTATCAATCCAAGGTCCATATCTAGATGGTCTCCTATTTGATTCTAACCAATGTGGTGTTGGTTCCTCACTAGTATCATAGGCGTGTTTCTTAACATCATAGACTGACCAAGTATCTCCTTCTCCTACCGCTATCTTGGATTCCTTACAATCAATCATAGCACTAGCGGTCGCCAAAAATCCTCTACCTATCAACAAGGGGCATGTAGGGTCGCTAACCATATCAAGGACGTGGAAATCGGCTAAAATGGTTAGTTTTCCAATGTGCACTAACACGTCCTTAACTACTCCAACCGGGTAAGCAACACTCCCATCCGCTAAACCTATTATCACCTCGGTTTCTTCAAGTTTTCCTAGTTTTAGAGAGGTGTAGAGAGGTAACGGAAGTAGGTTAAGGCTTGATCCAAGATCGGCTAATGTGTCATAAGCCTCCGAATTACCGATCTTGCAGGGTAGAACGAATAAGCCCGGGTCATCTAACTTCTTAGGTAGTTTGTTTTGAACGAAGGCGGTCCCTTTTTCGCCTAACTTGAGCTTCTTCTCATCCAACACATCAACAACCGGACTTTCAAGGTGGAGCTCCTTGAATTCTTCGTCAAGGTTTTGAGTGGGAGGTGTTTCAACTATGTTGTTGACCAATTTGGATGTCATAACTTCTTGGTCATTTGGAACGACTTGGGTTTGTTTGAAACACGTGCTCATGGAATTGACCGAATAATATTGTGGACAAGAACTAGGGGACGAAACCGATGAAATAACGTTGACGTTTAGTTTCGGGTTCTTGACCGTGTTGCTAGGGAGTGCTCCCATTTCTCGGTCATTGAGGGCTTTCAACAAGGTGTCAATCTTATTGGTCATCTCGCTTTGTTTTTGTTTGAAATCGGCTTCAAACTTGACTAAACGAGCTTCTTGAGATGCCATAAATTGAGACATCAATCCTTCAAAGTTATTGGTACTACCATTGCCGGAAGGATTGTTGTTGAAAGTACGGTTCGAGTTGGAACCGCTTGATTGGAAACGATTAGGTGGGTTGGAAGAATTGGTTGGTTGTGCGTTTTGGTTTTGTTTCCACCTAAGGTTCGGGTGATTTTTCCATGAGGGGTTGTATGAATCACCGTAATGGTTTGGCTCGGGTTTGAAAGTGTACCACTTGTCTCCTGCTCCGTCGGTACGCGAGGATGCGTAGTCCACAAAAGCTTGTTCGGGGAGTTCCATGCAATCACGAGTGTCGTGGGGACCACTACATAATTCACATGAAGAAGTGATTTTGTTCACTTGGCTTGAAAGTTTAGGAGCCTCGTAGGATTTCATGAGAAACTTGACTTGGTCTTCAAGTTCTATGATCCTACGGTCGGAAGTGCTTGAATTGTTCGAAGGCAAAGATATTGCCTTGACCGTTTTATTCAAATCACGGGGATCACTCCAACTTTCGTTGTCATAGAGAGCAAGATCCTCTAGGAGAGCCCATGATTGTTCCGCACTTAGATCATGTAGCTTGCCACCGGCCGATTGGTCAATGGTTTGCCTCGTGGAGAGATTGATATGGTCATAGAAGATTTGGATTTGGAGCCAAAGTTCTATGCCATGGTGAGGGACTTTTTGGAGTAAGTCCTTGAATCGAGTCCATGCCTCGTAGAGAGTTTCGCCTTGACGTTGTTGGAACATCAAGATATCATTCCTTAGCTTGGTAGTTCTTCCCGGTGGGAAAAACTGAGCAAGGAAACGAGTGGTGAGATCATCCCAAGAGGTGATGGATCCTGCGGGTTGACGTTCTAGCCACTGACTAGCTTGATCCCGCAGAGAGAATTGAAAGAGACGCAATCGGGTCGTCTCTCGAGTGGCAACATCAAGGTCTATAGAATCAACGATTTTAAGAAAGTCCTTGAGGTGTTGATTAGGATCTTCAGAACGAAGTCCATGGAATGCGCATCCGCTTTGCACCAACCGGATGGTGTCGGATCGCAAGGGTGTGACATTGGCTCCTTGAGTGAGCTCAATGGTGTTTCGATAGCCATGGTGGCTAGGACGGGAATACTCTCCTAAAGTACGGGCTCTAGGAGGTGGTGGTGGGTTGTTGGGATTAAGGATATTACCATCTTCCATGATGTCGGATGGTATGGTTACGAACAAAGACACGAAGAAAATAGATAGACTAAAGAAAACCTAGAAAAATAAAACAAAAATCTCACTAGAAAGGAATCTAGTGAGTAGACCTATAAAATAAAAATTCAACCTAAACAATAACTATTCCCCGGCAGCGGCGCCAAAAACTTGATGCGTGGTTTTGCAACCTTACAACAGGTTTTACCTCTCGAGGGATCTCAAGAGGCTTACAACCCCACCAGGCAGTGTACCTGACCGATGTAGTATAGTGTAGTGGTAAGTACGGGGGATTGATCGTTCTCCACAGGGAATAGTGTTCGTTAGGTATGAAAGACTACTCTAATAGGTCTAAGGGTTGAGGAAGATTCTTTTTTGTGTTTTTATAATTTTGTGAAAGCAAGTAAAATCTCGGGTTTGAAGGAGTGGGCGGAATTAGTTGCTAGTCAACTAACCCAAATTACTACGAATGCAAATAAAATAAAATAACTGAAAGTAAAATGTTGGTGGAAACTTATGTGTAGAGAAATGTGTTCACTTAGATTTCCTTACTCCCTAACTATCTTTTACCGGTTGATTAGTGTGTATTAGTTGCGTGGATGACGGGTGTATTCCTTAATACCAATCGTGGGGTGGCGTACGTACTTCCCCAACTCTACAAGCTCCTACTTCACTCCTATGTCGAGCCGGCTAGGAAGCTCCTAACATGGGATCACTAGAATTCGCTTGTGCATTAAATACAACCATAAAAACCTTTAGTACGCATTTGGTTCATGTTTCTTAAGACGTTCAAGCAAGTTACCGAATAGGAAGTTAGCCAGTTTTCTTAAGCCTAACATAGATAAACAATCATCCAATACAACTAATAACACACTAATAACCAATAATCAATAGCTAGGTTTCATTAGATCTAAGCAAACACAAGATAAATCTAGCCTAACATGTTAAACAAAAGACAAGAACAAGATAGAATCAAACAACACATAGACATATTGAATGATTAATTGATAACTTATCTTTCAATGTAACATGGAAGATCTCAAGGCAAAAAGCCTTGAAAAAGAAGCTAAATTCGTCTTAGGGTTTTCTCCCAAAAATTCCACACTAAGCTCTCTCTATGACAAAGAATTGCAAAACTATATATAGATTTTTACATCTGACGGCGTCACCTTATGGAGTGTGACGCCGTCACCTCGCCACTTCTAGGGTTCCCGGATGGCCTTCTTGACGCCGTCCCTCTTTAGCTCTCCAAAATTCGTTCTGGCTTATCAAGGCTTGACGCCGTCAGACCTTGAACGTGACGCCGTCCCTCTTTGAATTAAGCCGTGACGTCCTTGATCAGGTTAAAGCGTGACGCCGTCAGAATTCACATGCAATTTTCACTGGCTTATCATGAGTAAATTTCACGTCCACCTTTTCTTGCCAAGCCATGACGCCGTCCAGAGTAAAATCTGACGCCGTCAAAGGTAACTTTTAGCCGATTTTTGAGACTTTGTCGTTTTCTTCACTTTAATGCTCCAAAAACGTCCAAAATGCCTCCTTTTCCAGATTTCTCCTCAAAAGTACCTAAAATGACAAAAGGAACGATTTAGGGCAATATTTGATCAAATAAATACGATTTAGGGCTTAAATGACCCCTTAAAAGCGGTACACTTTTCGCTTCATCAAATACCCTTACACTTGAGATTTGCTTGTCCTCAAGCAAATGCGCTTTTATTCTAATCAAAATACAAGTTAGGGGTCATTTAATGCAAACATAAAAGTAATTACAACAAATAATCGTTCCACTTCAATCATAATAAGCACGGAGATTATAAACTAGCACCTCACAAGTAGTGTTTAGATACTCACATCTCTCAAGTGTCATCAAAATAAATCTCATAAATGAAAACGGATAATATCTCTCACTACCTGTCATAGCAAATAGATTACCATAGGCTTGGGAAAGGATCGAAAACCTCCTCCACTAGGCGTAAGCACCTAAGATAAACTATCAAAGAGGGCTTTTAAATGGGTTATAACGTTAGGTGTAGGGAAAAGGAAAACACGGTTTTGTTGGATAAGGGATATTTTACTGGTGGCGAGTTAAAGATCTTGATTAATTACATGTACTATACAATGTTGCTAAGCCAAGACTCGACTCGATCTTAAGCTAAAAAGAAAATAACAAAAACATAAAATAAACATAAAATAAAACGGGATGGTAGTCTAATGACTCGAATTAAGATAATTGAAAAACTTGGAGTACTTTTAAAATATTTAGCACATATGGGGGTAATAAATGATGTTCTTCCCCATTACTCCATTACACTAGTACTTTACCCATGAGTCCCAATCGTCCCAAAACAATATGTACAAGGATATGACTCGACTTAGCAACCATGTAATCAATTAGATAATTAACTTGGGTTTAAACAAATGTTGTCACAATAATGCACTAAAATTGAGTGCATACAAGGTAGGCTAAGGCGATTTGGGTGTACATTTTAGTGGGGTGTAACAAATTCTTCCTTTAAGTAAAATGCTTAAAGGTCGAAACGAAAAGATAGGCTCTGAGGGGTGTACTAGGGGTATCGTGTACTAAAATTGAGTACAACGCAAAGGGTGTGGGAGAATTACTTGACCAATGTAGCCAATGTAATTATAACAAAAACACAGGTATAAAACAATGGGTTAATCCTAATGCCTCTTATCATGTAGTAAATCTAACTACACGAATGTAGTCTCACTTGTGGCCTTGGAATGGTCCTAACGCAAGTTCTAGAATCTAAGTGCTACCGGTACACACATCATAGCATAAATGCTTTTCCTACCAATTCTAGGGGCGAACCTCACATATTTGGGGGTGGAAAATTTTTTAGTGGTACGGTTTTTTGTGCTAGTCATATAACTCCTATCCGTGAGACGCTCATTAAGATCAAAGTTTCACTCCTATATGTTGTAAAAAAATTTAAATTTGGCACTAAAATTACCTTAACAAGTATTTCTCTCAGTTTTATTACACATCTACTATTAAACAAACAAAAATCAAGCGTAATAGCATTCTCTAAAATCGTACTTTTACCCTCCCCTTACACTTAAGATGAACATTGTCCCCAATGTTCAAATAACAAGATGTAAAAGTAAAAAGTAAAAGAATGAAATCAAATACTCCCCTGATTCGCTCGGTGGATAATGAAGTAACACGGTTAAATCTTCTTCCAAAGTAAGGTTGAAGCTCCATGACTAATGCATTGCCATAAGCTTGATTCAAAACATTTCCTTGTCCGAAATAACCTGTTAAACCTGAGAAAACAAACACGAAAACCTGCATAACATCGGCGGGATAAATCTATATATAAGGATATAATGCTTGTGGAATGATAACTTTGCAGATTCCTGGAGATTATAAGTTGGAGATTTTAATAAAAACTTTTTATGAAAACAAAACTTTCAAAAATTTCTGAAAATTAAATCTGACGCCGTCAGGTTATAAACCCTGACGCCGTCAGAAATGACCTGACAAAAATTTTCATTTTAAGTTTCCGGATAATTTCTGGAAAAACCTTTACCTTACTTCCTGGAAATCCTGCAAAACATCATTATGACTCGATACAAGCATTTGACTCAAACAAATACGAATATGTATGTTAATTTAATATTATTACGATTCATGTTCATATGTGTTCTAATAAACCAATTTAGATTTCCCTTACACTTAACTTTTGCAAAATACCTTTATATGTAGTTAAGACGAAGTTAAAAACAAAATAAAGCATTTTCACAAATTACTTTTGAACATGAATCAATAGGAATAAAAATTAAACACACATACGGAAACAAATAAAAACAAACAAACAAACAAATAAACACACAAAGCAAATAAAGATTGGGTTGCCTCCCAAGAAGCGCTTTTCTTTATTAACGAGTCTTGTAGCTAGACTCAAAGTCACTCTACCCTATATAAGTGAGCTCGTCATCGAGGACGTCTTTAGGGTTAAGCTTGGATTGAAGTTTCCTATTGGTCCGCTTAGTACGATATATCTTTTCAAACTTCTCTCCATCCGGGTCATACAATGTCATCTTAATATGCCATGACCCATCTCCATCTTTGGGTGGTTTGTCCCAACTCCACTTATGATCATCTTCCTCACAAGTCCACTTATTCATTCCTAGGTTAATTGGCAAAACTCCTAGGAACTCAATCATCCTTCTAAAAACTAGAGGGTCTTCAAATGGATCCAATTCGGTGTCCCTAGCCAAGAGTTGTTCTACCGTATGTGTTCGGTTCACAAAGTCCTCTTCTAGGTAAAATGGGCGTTGGGGTCCTATGAAGCCTCTATCAATCCAAGGTCCATATCTAGATGGTCTCCTATTTGATTCTAACCAATGTGGTGTTGGTTCCTCACTAGTATCATAGGCGTGTTTCTTAACATCATAGACTGACCAAGTATCTCCTTCTCCTACCGCTATCTTGGATTCCTTACAATCAATCATAGCACTAGCGGTCGCCAAAAATCCTCTACCTATCAACAAGGGGCATGTAGGGTCGCTAACCATATCAAGGACGTGGAAATCGGCTAAAATGGTTAGTTTTCCAATGTGCACTAACACGTCCTTAACTACTCCAACCGGGTAAGCAACACTCCCATCCGCTAAACCTATTATCACCTCGGTTTCTTCAAGTTTTCCTAGTTTTAGAGAGGTGTAGAGAGGTAACGGAAGTAGGTTAAGGCTTGATCCAAGATCGGCTAATGTGTCATAAGCCTCCGAATTACCGATCTTGCAGGGTAGAACGAATAAGCCCGGGTCATCTAACTTCTTAGGTAGTTTGTTTTGAACGAAGGCGGTCCCTTTTTCGCCTAACTTGAGCTTCTTCTCATCCAACACATCAACAACCGGACTTTCAAGGTGGAGCTCCTTGAATTCTTCGTCAAGGTTTTGAGTGGGAGGTGTTTCAACTATGTTGTTGACCAATTTGGATGTCATAACTTCTTGGTCATTTGGAACGACTTGGGTTTGTTTGAAACACGTGCTCATGGAATTGACCGAATAATATTGTGGACAAGAACTAGGGGACGAAACCGATGAAATAGCGTTGACGTTTAGTTTCGGGTTCTTGACCGTGTTGCTAGGGAGTGCTCCCATTTCTCGGTCATTGAGGGCTTTCAACAAGGTGTCAATCTTATTGGTCATCTCGCTTTGTTTTTGTTTGAAATCGGCTTCAAACTTGACTAAACGAGCTTCTTGAGATGCCATAAATTGAGACATCAATCCTTCAAAGTTATTGGTACTACCATTGCCGGAAGGATTGTTGTTGAAAGTACGGTTCGAGTTGGAACCGCTTGATTGGAAACGATTAGGTGGGTTGGAAGAATTGGTTGGTTGTGCGTTTTGGTTTTGTTTCCACCTAAGGTTCGGGTGATTTTTCCATGAGGGGTTGTATGAATCACCGTAATGGTTTGGCTCGGGTTTGAAAGTGTACCACTTGTCTCCCGCTCCGTCGGTACGCGAGGATGCGTAGTCCACAAAAGCTTGTTCGGGGAGTTCCATGCAATCACGAGTGTCGTGGGGACCACTACATAATTCACATGAAGAAGTGATTTTGTTCACTTGGCTTGAAAGTTTAGGAGCCTCGTAGGATTTCATGAGAAACTTGACTTGGTCTTCAAGTTCTATGATCCTACGGTCGGAAGTGCTTGAATTGTTCGAAGGCAAAGATATTGCCTTGACCGTTTTATTCAAATCACGGGGATCACTCCAACTTTCGTTGTCATAGAGAGCAAGATCCTCTAGGAGAGCCCATGATTGTTCCGCACTTAGATCATGTAGCTTGCCACCGGCCGATTGGTCAATGGTTTGCCTCGTGGAGAGATTGATATGGTCATAGAAGATTTGGATTTGGAGCCAAAGTTCTATGCCATGGTGAGGGACTTTTTGGAGTAAGTCCTTGAATCGAGTCCATGCCTCGTAGAGAGTTTCGCCTTGACGTTGTTGGAAAATCAAGATATCATTCCTTAGCTTGGTAGTTCTTCCCGGTGGGAAAAACTGAGCAAGGAAACGAGTGGTGAGATCATCCCAAGAGGTGATGGATCCTGCGGGTTGACGTTCTAGCCACTGACTAGCTTGATCCCGCAGAGAGAATTGAAAGAGACGCAATCGGGTCGTCTCTCGAGTGGCAACATCAAGGTCTATAGAATCAACGATTTTAAGAAAGTCCTTGAGGTGTTGATTAGGATCTTCAGAACGAAGTCCATGGAATGCGCATCCGCTTTGCACCAACCGGATGGTGTCGGATCGCAAGGGTGTGACATTGGCTCCTTGAGTGAGCTCAATGGTGTTTCGATAGCCATGGTGGCTAGGACGGGAATACTCTCCTAAAGTACGGGCTCTAGGAGGTGGTGGTGGGTTGTTGGGATTAAGGATATTACCATCTTCCATGATGTCGGATGGTATGGTTACGAACAAAGACACGAAGAAAATAGATAGACTAAAGAAAACCTAGAAAAATAAAACAAAAATCTCACTAGAAAGGAATCTAGTGAGTAGACCTATAAAATAAAAATTCAACCTAAACAATAACTATTCCCCGGCAGCGGCGCCAAAAACTTGATGCGTGGTTTTGCAACCTTACAACAGGTTTTACCTCTCGAGGGATCTCAAGAGGCTTACAACCCCACCAGGCAGTGTACCTGACCGATGTAGTATAGTGTAGTGGTAAGTACGGGGGATTGATCGTTCTCCACAGGGAATAGTGTTCGTTAGGT
The DNA here is from genome assembly GCA_021014915.2 of Artemisia tridentata subsp. tridentata. Classification (NCBI taxonomy): domain Eukaryota; kingdom Viridiplantae; phylum Streptophyta; class Magnoliopsida; order Asterales; family Asteraceae; genus Artemisia; species Artemisia tridentata. The sequence goes on from CP139504.1 coordinate 117,720,664, forward strand.
ATGAAAGACTACTCTAATAGGTCTAAGGGTTGAGGAAGATTCTTTTTTGTGTTTTTATAATTTTGTGAAAGCAAGTAAAATCTCGGGTTTGAAGGAGTGGGCGGAATTAGTTGCTAGTCAACTAACCCAAATTACTACGAATGCAAATAAAATAAAATAACTGAAAGTAAAATGTTGGTGGAAACTTATGTGTAGAGAAATGTGTTCACTTAGATTTCCTTACTCCCTAACTATCTTTTACCGGTTGATTAGTGTGTATTAGTTGCGTGGATGACGGGTGTATTCCTTAATACCAATCGTGGGGTGGCGTACGTACTTCCCCAACTCTACAAGCTCCTACTTCACTCCTATGTCGAGCCGGCTAGGAAGCTCCTAACATGGGATCACTAGAATTCGCTTGTGCATTAAATACAACCATAAAAACCTTTAGTACGCATTTGGTTCATGTTTCTTAAGACGTTCAAGCAAGTTACCGAATAGGAAGTTAGCCAGTTTTCTTAAGCCTAACATAGATAAACAATCATCCAATACAACTAATAACACACTAATAACCAATAATCAATAGCTAGGTTTCATTAGATCTAAGCAAACACAAGATAAATCTAGCCTAACATGTTAAACAAAAGACAAGAACAAGATAGAATCAAACAACACATAGACATATTGAATGATTAATTAATAACTTATCTTTCAATGTAACATGGAAGATCTCAAGGCAAAAAGCCTTGAAAAAGAAGCTAAATTCGTCTTAGGGTTTTCTCCCAAAAATTCCACACTAAGCTCTCTCTATGACAAAGAATTGCAAAACTATATATAGATTTTTACATCTGACGGCGTCACCTTATGGAGTGTGACGCCGTCACCTCGCCGCTTCTAGGGTTCCCGGATGGCCTTCTTGACGCCGTCCCTCTTTAGCTCTCCAAAATCCGTTCTGGCTTATCAAGGCTTGACGCCGTCAGACCTTGAACGTGACGCCGTCCCTCTTTGAATTAAGCCGTGACGCCCTTGATCAGGTTAAAGCGTGACGCCGTCAGAATTCACATGCAATTTTCACTGGCTTATCATGAGTAAATTTCACGTCCACCTTTTCTTGCCAAGCCATGACGCCGTCCAGAGTAAAATCTGACGCCGTCAAAGGTAACTTTTAACCGATTTTTGAGACTTTGTCGTTTTCTTCACTTTAATGCTCCAAAAACGTCCAAAATGCCTCCTTTTCCAGATTTCTCCTCAAAAGTACCTAAAATGACAAAAGGAACGATTTAGGGCAATATTTGATCAAATAAATACGATTTAGGGCTTAAATGACCCCTTAAAAGCGGTACACTTTTCGCTTCATCATGCTATCAACATAGAAAAACTGGCCTTTCCAATTTCAGATATTTGAAAAGGGTTTGGTCACTAGAGAGGGCACATCATGTTCACCCCTTTTAGCAATGGTTATCCAATCCCCACTAGGATACAGGTTGACAAAGCCCCTAAGCACAGTTAGTGTGGGCTCATAACCATATGCTTTGCACATGACAATGTAGGTGGTTAATTTTGCCAGGCCAAAAGGGTTTAACCTAGAGATATGGGCCTTATAGTATTGCAAAAACTCCAAAATTAAAGGATGTATGGGTATCCTAAAGTTTGACTGAGTAAATTCATGCACATATAAACCTACATATCCAGGGGGAGCATCAAAAATATTTTATTTTTTGCTCGGAAGCATGATTTTGAATTATGTGGGTATGGGATAATCATGAAGAAAGTCAGACAGTGCTTCCTTTGACAAAGTACATGTTTGTTGCCTAATTATTCTTTTAGCAGTCATACTCATGTCGCTATTAAAAGAGTAAGAAATCAAAGAGGAATGATAGAATTTTTACCTTTCGTTTCAACGGAAGCACAAGAGCACAGTGAGGTATATGTGTATTTTGGGCGGAAGGTGAAAGTAAGCTAGGGTTTTACCGTCCTATGGGTTTAAATACCCATCGAATCTTTGATCCTGGTCATACACGTGTAAGCGGACTTCAAAAGTATGGTAAAATTTTGAAAGGACATTTTACGATTACCGAAAACATAGCCATTATGGCTGTGACGCAAGTGGGCGGATAATCATGAAATCGCATTTAATGCGGAATTCAGTTAAATGCTTATCTTTTTTGTCGTATGTTTTTGTGACAAGGAGGATACAGTCTGGCATATTTTTTGAGTCAAAAGCAATATAAACTCGTACGTATATATCACTTTCGACTGGGGGGCTTGATGATGTACCCTCCGAACGGGTCGAAGGACTCCCATTTGAGCCTGTGCGAAGCCCTCTCTTCAGAGGCCTAGGTTAATCTTCTAAAACATTTCATTGGCGTAAAACCATTCATCTATGAAGTGGTTACCATGTGGGAATCCGCCAATCGAAGCCTTAAGCCCTTCGGGGTATCTCCTACGAAGGAGCAAGAACGGAGACCCACCTTTACCTGGTCATACCCACGTTCCCTCTTTCCTTAGGCTTTCCCGCCAAGGTAGAGATCGTGGGCCACAAAGCCCTAGCGGTTACCATTATTCATGCGATGCCCCCATGATTTCCGAATCAAGTGCAACCGCCCTCTAAGGCCTATTTCTCCCCTATAAATAGCTTAGACGGGCCATAATCATGGTAATGCCAATTTAACTCTCTCAACTTACTACAAACTTACCATATCACATACTTACTCACACGCCGGAGGTGGTTCGCAGGGTCCAACCCTTGCGCAATCACTTAATGTAGTGTTTTAGTATTTCTTATTTCAGGTTAAAGACAAGTTTGGCGCAACCTCAACACCCCATAAAACCTTTGATCATCATCGAAGGCCTGGTCGTGCAATTTATTGTATAATCAATATCTATTACACTATTTTCTTTATAGTTATTACAAGTTTGTCAACGAAATAAATGACAACTCTTTTGAGTTTAATCTATATAAATACACTTATTTATCTTATCTAAACTAATATAAAGCATTTGAATGTGAGTTTTATTTGTAGAAGTGTTAAATGATTTCAATTTACACACTTTTGCTTTATGGAATGATATCTAAACATGTAACCATCAAAGTATATTAATCTATAAACTTGTAAAAAGCGGCGAGGTCCTTTCTTGAAAAGCAAGATATTAAAAACTAAACTTGTAATATTTAATATATCTATAACACTCAATGCAATATCATTGAAAAATCAAAATGCTAAAAATCAAGAATTAGACATCCAAAAATTTAATTACACAATGCAAAACCTTTAGCTAAGTCATTCACATATAGCCACTATATACATGACATAGACCATGGATTATGGAGTATCAAAGTCAAATTCAAACTGATTTTATATTTCATAAAGTTGAGCGTGACATTGAGCTAATAAGGGTAATGTTATATTTGTCTCTTACGAGCGGATTCAAGATATAACATACGTGCTAAAATATATAATTTCGAATCAGAGTTTAGTTGCAAGTTCACAACTATATGTCATACACATAAATATACACAAACACGCCACACACATAAAAACATACATATATACACATGCATACAAAACTTATATACATGAAGTCTTTTTATTAATCAAATAACAAAGCATGCAATTAATAACAACCCGATGTGTAAATTAGGTTTTCACAAACTTGTCCATCTTTTTCATGTGTTGTTGATCGAGTTCGATCATTTGACGAAATAGTTAAAATTAGTCAGTTAGTCATACAATTTAAACATCTATAGTTTGCACTGACACTTTATGCGATTACTTTTGCAATCACATGCTTTAAGTAATTGATTTGTAGAATCCATAGTAAACCATCAACATAATTATGATTCATGATCGTTAAAGTTGTTTGCTTAGATTTATTGTGATTTTAAAATTGTTTAGATTTAATGTAAGTTTGAATCAATCATAACGTTATCCTTACTACCTAGACATTATTTGTATAAAAAATAGGGGATAGCTTGGCTACAGTTTTTGTTGCCAATTGGCTGCAATTCTCGACAAAAAAATACACAAGAAATGACTCAGGAATCACAAAAAAACTCAGGGATCCACATTTTGTAGCAAAAAATTGTAGCCAATTTGCTGCATAAAATTGTAGCTAATATATTTAATAGAAAGTAATCTAAGACATCTTTTACTAAGAATATCAAAGAAATAAATAGATGAAAGATTTAAAAGTATTAATATTGTTTATGTAGAATTTTATCCATTGTTTTTATATTATGAGTTTTTATTTTAAGAGAATTGACAATTAACTTATGTTAACTCTGTTAATTAACTAGCTAATCTTATAATCTACTTCTTTGTATTTAAAATAATAACAATTGTTATTTGAAATTTGTTAGCATAAGTTAATAATAAAATATATATATATATATATATATATATATATATATATATATATATATATAGTGTGACTTTCAAACGAGAACCATTTTATCCGCAAGAACTGAGAGAACCACCAAAAACATACATGCACGCCTTCAATAATTGTATTTTTGCACATATGTTTTCAAAACAACACATATGTTTTAAAAAAACCATAGTTGTTCTAAAGAATTTGATAAGAAATTCGAAATACAAAAATTTTCTTTGAAGGTGTGCATGTATGTTCTTATAAGACGTGCAACGACAATATTGCGGCCGTGTGTAAGGTTTTTGTGAAAAAAGAGGATGAGTTCATAATGATATTGAAGAACATATGTGGATGTTTACGATTATTGATGATTTGCATGTATTTTTATTTTATTTAAAAGGCGTGCATGTATGTTTTTGGTGGTTCTCTCAGTTCTTGCGGATAAAATGGTTCTCGTTTGAAAGTCCCCCTATATATATATATATATATATCTATCATATCTTTAGTTAAGAATCATAATTTTAATTTAATATAAAATTTATATTTTGAATGGTAGTTACAAATTATCTAAAAACTAGATGAAAAGTATCCCACATTGAAAAAGATATGAAAAATGAAGTGGGAGTGAGCACTATAAAACAAAGACGTATTTCTCTTATCCATATGAGAATTAAATATCACTTAATAGTATAAAAATATATAATTATGAGTATAATTCACTTTTGCACTTTTAATGCAAAATAAATTTAATCGTGAGTTTCGTAAAAATTAGTTTGAGCTTTAGAACAAATTTTGTAATTATAAATGAGCTTTCGAGCTCGAGCATGGGTTAACAACGAGCAAATCAAGCTAGTTCTTTTATACGAACATTTTAAGCTTGAAAACAAGTTTATTGTAGAATATAAAAAAAGTTAAAAATTTAAACGAGCTTCGAGATCGAGCTCGAACAACAACAAAAATTTCGAGTTCAAGCTCGAGCTGAATAGTATTAAACGAGCCTAGCTCGCTTAGGCTGAAACTTGACTCGACTCGGATCGTTGACACCCTACTTATGAAAATTTGAAATTCGATTTTGAAATTTAATATAATCTCATATTTCCAAAACTACCCATGGTCAAATGGAAAAAGAAGATCCGTGGGATATGTTTTAATCCTAGCCATGAGATGGTTTTGAAAGGGATTAGATGGAGATCTGACGGTTGATATCTCTTTTTAGGACTTTTATTTTTGATCCATTTTTTAGTGGATCACAACACATATAGACTAAAAACATATAGTCTAAAAAAAAGTCATGGTCCATAAAAAACTTAAAACACAAAAACAAAAGAAATAATTACACAAAATTTCGACTCACAGAAAATACAAATATAAAATCCAAAATAACTCAGCCGCAACGCGCGAAGACCGAATAACTCGTTTTTAACAATCAGCATTGACTAGTATTGCATGCCTATTAATAAGGCCAACTAGCCCAATCAAAAAGTACCCAAAGCTGTCAATATGCATAGCCCAACCGAAAAAACCCGAACCGACTGCCAAAACCTAACCGAACCGAATTAAATATTCGGTTTTCGGTTATGTTATGGTTTTGGCAAAATGAAAATTGGACCGAACCGAAAATCGAATTCACATAAATATATATACCTTTTATATATTTATATTAAAAAAAAAAAAAAAAAAACTTTTTATAGTATATATATATATATATATATATATATATAGTATATATATATATATATATATAGTATATATATATATATAACATCTTTTAAACTTGAATTTCTTTTTTAGTGCAAAACATCTATATAACTAGATAAATAAATAACTAAAATTATGTAATTCGGGTTACTCGGTTCAGTTTAATCCAATTTAAATTCGGTTCGATTTTCTGTTTTACCCGAAAAAATTTTTAACCGAATAAACCGAACAACCCGATGAATACCCTTAAATGCGGCAATGCACAAGTAATCCAATGTTGTGAACATTGTACAGTTAAAAACTTAAACTTACATAAATAAATGAGTAAATTACACGGATCATCCCTATGGTTTGTCCAAAATTTCACGTATAGTCCCTCGAAGTTTAAAGTTGCATGTATCGTCCCTCTGACTGCAAAAGAATAACATCTATGGTCCCTGTGATGGATGTCCATCTATTTCTCCATTAAACTTCATACACGTGATAAACACGTGAGGGTAATTAAGTCTTTTTCCCCCAAATACATGACTGATACTTAAATTTTTATCTCCTTCCCAATGAACAACTCATCATCTATTAATGTCAACTATAAATGTTTAAACCCATTCGTTAAATCAAGTCTGGTAAATATTTGGAGAGAAGAAATCATAGTTTAATGATTGGTGAATATTTAACGAATGGTTGGTGAATATTTAACCCATTGTTCACCAATCATTGTTCATCTTCATCTTGTGGAGATGACTGATACTTACCCAAATCTGATTTAGTTGGTGAATGGTTGGTGAATTTACACAAGATGAAGATGAACAGAATTTACCTAAATCTGATGGTTGGTGAATTTACCCAAATCTTGTGGAGATGACTAATACGAATGGTTGGTGAATTTACCCAAATCTGATACTTAAATTTACCCAAATCTAATGGTTGGTGAATATTTAAGTATCAGTCATCTCCACTGATACTTAAATTTAACGAATGGTTGGTGAATATTTAAGTATCAATCATTTTTTAAACCCCGTTTAAACCCATTCTTCACCAACCATTGTTCATCTTCATCTTGTGGAGATGAACAATGGTTGGTGAAGATTTGGAGAGAAGAAATCAAATAAAATATGATGAAGATGAACCGCAACTACAAAATTTTTAAACCCAGTTTAAACCCATTTGTTAAATCAACTCATCATCTTAAATTTAAGTACCCGTCGCCATCTCCACAAGATGAAGATGAACAAATCTGGTGAATCACACACAAACTTAACCCATTCGTTAAATCAAATCCCAAAAAAAACCTTAAACCTAACAACTGAACCATGTCATCAATGTCACCTCATTAATCAACCCATGAATTTCTTGATAAACTCTTGAATATTTTTTTTGGGACAAAAACGAAAATCCAATATTTTACCACTTCCAACAGATTCAAACCAAAAAGAAGAAAAACAAAACCAAAAGATGTCGGGTTTCGATAACTAAAATCCTTACAGTTCTTTCAAGAGTTTCAAAACAAAACCCTTCATTGATCTTTTTTAACAAAGAAACAAAACAAACCGATACCTACCTGGTTCGATTCAAGCAAGAATAGAGGGTTCGTTTTCGAGAGTAAAGAAACAAGAACCACAAAACAACAAACTTATAGGTGCGTTTGTGTTTTGGTTACTATCAAAGAAACCGAAAATCAAGAGTTTGATTTGTGGTTTGTGAAGAAAAAACGATTTGGAAGAAAAAATAAGTGACCGGAATCTGGGTTTGTAGTCGAAAAAGGTCGCTGGAACTGGGTTTAAACATGAGTAAAGGGTTATTGGTTATCCGTGTAATTTACACGGAATCTGGGTTTGTAGTCGAACTGGGTTTGTAGTCTAAAAAATCACACTTTCTTATAAAATCTTCATTGCAAACTATAAAAATCTAAACTTTTTTATTAAAACTCCACCAATAACCAAAACAATCAATCTTTTTTTTTATAAAATCTTCACCAACAACTATAAAGGATTGATGAAGATGGGGATGAAGATAAGGTTCGTTTTGATGGAAGCAGGAAGGATTGAATTGAATTGAATTACCTTGGATCTTTTGTTGGAAGGAGGAAGGATTGATGAAGATGGGGATGAAGATAAGGTTCGTTTTGATGATGATGAGCTGCGACGTGTTTTGACCATCGTTGATTTAGATTTTCCGGTGATCGGAATTTGGTTTGATTGGTTTTGTGGTGGTGATGATGAGGAAAAAGAGGGGAAATTGTGAAGGTGAAAGTTGTATTTATAAGAAAATAGATGTTAAATAGATATTGCATAAGAAAACCATTATTTAATTATTTGGGGAAAAAAAACCTTATTACCCTCACGTGTTTATCACCTGGGTGATGTTTAACGGAGAAATAGACGTCCGTCCAACACAGGGACCATAGATGTTGTTCTTTTGCAGTTAGAGGGACGATACATGCAACTTTAAACTTTGAGGGAATATACATGAAATTTTTGACAAACCACAGGAACCATCCGTGTAATTTACTCTAATTAAATCAAGGGGAATTTCATATATCCCCTTCCAAACCTTCTAAATTTCATATATACCCAACCCAAAATCTAAATATCATATATCCCCTTCCAAACTTTCTAAATTTCATATATACCCAACCCAAAACCTAAATATCATATATCCCCTCCCTTAAACTTTTAAATATCATATTTACCCAAACTAATTAATTTTAACAATTTTTTAGAAAAATTATTTTTTTTTGAAATTTTTTTTGGAAATTGATTTTTTTTCCGAAATTGATTTTTTTTCGAAATTAATTTTTTTTTTGGAAATCAATTTTTTTTTAGAATTTCAAAAAAAAAATTCTGAAAAAAAATAATTTAATTTTTTTACAATTTCAAAAAAAAATTGATTTCCGAAAAAAAAATTCCTAAAACAATTAATTTCGAAAAAAAAAATCAATTTCGGAAAAAAACTAAATTAATTTTTCCGAAATTGATTTTTTTTCCGAAATTAATTTTTTTAGAATTTTATTTTTTTGAAATTCTAAAAAAAAATTGATTTCCGAAAAAAAAAAATTCCTAAAAGAATTAATTTCGAAAAAAAATCAATTTCCAAAAAAAAAAAAAAAAAAAAATTTAAATAATTTTTCTAAAAAATTGTTAAAATTAATTAGTATGGGTAAATATGATATTTAAAAGTTTAAGGGAGGGGATATATGATATTTAGGTTTTGAGTTGGGTATATATGAAATTTAGAAAGTTTGGAAGGGGATATATGATATTTAGATTTTGGGTTGGGTATATATGAAATTTAGAAGGTTTGGAAGGGGATATATGAAATTCCCCCTAATTAAATCAAAACATCTAAAAGAATCAAAACAATAGTGGCTGCCTTCCAAGGTTTCACTCATCACTTCATTTGGCAACACTTTACTAGATGTCTGTTGACATAATAAAACTTGATCTAAGACTACAATTGTTTCTTTTTATTTTGGTTCTGATTTTTGATCTTTTGGTTGAGTGATTCACATGGTTTGAACCCACCGCCACACAAACTCTAACCACGTGAAGTCTTTCATATTTAGAAGGTTGGCGTGTCTATTTCAGATATGTTTGCATCTAGCAGAAATCAAACTTGAGACCTCACATATTTTAGTTTGAACCCTTGACTAATTTAAAATCTCAAATTTTCATGATGTGTGGAGAACAAATGTATAAATATTATAGTATGGCGATAGAAGTCGTCAGTGATCTTGGATACGGATCCATGTTGTGCTTTAGAGTAGTCATTGATCTTGGATTTCGACACATACAATTTTGATTCAAGTATAAACAGACACATGAAAATGATGATACAATAGCCGAGCAACGTTTTACCTTTAGGCTTTAACATTACTCTCTTACTGACCAATATATATCTTGTGTCACCCGCGGCTCTATCATTTTATCGAACACAACAGGAAACCCATTTTCTTTCTCCATACCAGAAATCCGATTTAAAAACTTTATTACGTTCGAGACTTTAATAAAATGATTGAAATATGCGTACCCGTTATAACTGAGGTTATGATATGAAGAAAGTAAATGGTGGATGAATTGCCAAGATCTTGGAATCTTGGAATCCTTAAACGTTACGTACTGGTTGTGAACCCACTAGTCACAATCTTGGAATAGAGGTTATGATATGAAGAAAGAAAATGGTGGATGAATTGCCAAGATCTTGGAATCTTGGAATCCTTAAACGTTACTGGTTGTGAACCCACTAGTCACAATCTTGGAATAGATGATATCGCACCCGATACACAAATCACCATTCATGAGACTGACAAAATCACCATTCACCATTCATGAGACTTTGACAAAATCACCATTCACCATTCATGAGACTTTATCATCTTCATTTGGCGTCACATGAATGGTGATTTGTGTATCGGGTGCGATAGTACCATCTATGATACGAAGATTCCAAGATCATGTGACTAGTGGAGCAGAACCAGTAATTAAAGTTTAAATAGAGATGGGTACACATACCATGAATAGCCATATAAGCTTTTTCATCACAAGGGTATTTATGTTGATATAGAATAATGGTTTTTTGGTTTCTTTAAAAAACGATAATATGTAGACATAAATGTACGTATACGAGTTCATTTATTTCGTCCATAATTCAAATTAGTTAACTAGGGAAAAAAAAAAACATGTTCATGAGTGCATTCAATTAATTAATTAAGTATTGTTTATAATTAAGTAAGAAAACACATTTTTATATATCAAAAAATGTTTATCTAGTACACAGAATAATTAATTATCTTTGTTTAAGTTCTGTGAGTTTAATATGAAACTTTTAAAAGATATGAGAACCGTAAAAACCTTATGATATATAAAGAAAAAACGCATTTGTTTAAATTCTTATTGAATTACTAATCCACCTTTATTCCTTATTCCTTTCAATATTATATTTTACACTTATATACTTTTCTTCCATAGCTACTTGTAACTTAGAAGTTCTAACAAATAAATAATATTCATCTATTTCATACATGAATAACTTTTATCACAACTTCGCTACTAACTATTAGCCGTTTTAAATTTCTGACGCTATGTACCGATACTCGCATAGTATTATTTAAGACAATTTATAAATTACTTAAAGGTTATGCTAAGACGTGTCAAATGGGCACATGTTTGATTACATTTATTAAATACATAGAAAAACAAAAAAAAAATGAAGGAAAAAAAAAAAAAAACTTATATCAACAATTAAATATACATTAACTAGACCTATAAATAGCTTATGATAAATATATTTTTAGATTTAATCCACTTAAACTTTATGCTTAAACATTTTCAAATATGTGACCATTGTGTACATGTTAGCAAAAACCTTTTAAAATTAAATAGCTTGTGTCCTAATAGTATCTCATGTGTGAAAATGTTATTTAACTAAATGATTATGGTTCAAGTTCTGGTTGGATATTATGAGATTGATTTGTTATGTAAATAATATGAGATAATTGTTTCTAAAACTGAAAAAAATAATAATAATAATAATAAATAAATATATAAATAAATAAATAAAACTTTTGAAAAATCAATAAAACCAGATAAAAGAAAATGCGTTGATCGGTTAAATTGATTTAGAGATCCTAGATTATTCGGCCAATCAAACCTGTAATAAATGTGCAGAAAAAATACTTTGGGAATATATTAGATACAATTTCTTTTAGCCAACTCCCTACAATTTTATGTTACAATTTGTGGGTCTTTCAATTTTTTTGTGGGTCCCTGAATCATTTTTGTAAGTTCTGAATCATTTTCTATGTAATTTTGGTGAGAATTGTAGGCAATTAGCTACAATAATTATAGTCAAGATATCCCTAAATACTTTATTTCATTTAGAAATCTATATGTGTCAAAATTCACTTATACATGTTTTACGATCGGGGTTTTTGTTGAATTTGATACATGTTTTATGATAGTGGTTTTTGTTAAATGTGTCCGACAAACTTAAAAGAACATGAAGTTGGACTTTGGAATTTGGATGGCTTCATTATTTTATTTTATTGTAAACTTATTTAGCCCGAAAAGAAATTAGAACCTTATAATAAACACCTTTAATTTGTGTCACAAAATACACATTTGAAGCTCAACACATTTTTAATTTGAATTTAGTAAATTGAAAGAATTAATAATGACACTCACTTTAGCTTAATGTAAAAAAATATAAGAAGACTTCAATGAATTATTTTTATAGGTCACTCAACAGCTAGCAAAAAGCTGTTTTGGTTACTCTCCATCGATTAACACAGTTAAAGAAAAACAAAAAGTGGTAACTTTGAATTCAATGAACCCTTATATACACTTTGAATTCAATGAACCCTTTATATACACGGTGTATTGTGTATATGTATGTTTTAAGTCGTCAACCTGAAATGAGAGGAGTGAACTATATTGCGACTTTGCGACAAAATACTAGTAAATACATGCATGCAACAGTAGAGGGGGATTGAAGCGATAGATAATTAGATATTGGAGATGAATAAGAAACTTTCCAACACATGCAACCACATCTTCATTCTAACAGCTATCCTAAAACAACAAAACACATACCAATATTATTATTAAAAAAAAAGAAAAAGGAAAAAAAAGAATTGCATATATATATTCTTCGAAAGGTGAATAATTGCATATATATTTTTGGTAAAAGTTTTTGATAAATATGATGCAATGATTTTTATACATTCAAATGATATATATGCAATTTTGCATCTTTGTAAAGATATATATGCAATACCGATACAGACTTATACCCTTTATTCTTTTACCAATTTCTACCCTAAACATTGTTCATTTGAATGTATAAGAATTTACCTGTTTCACTATCTTGTATGAGATTGAATTACCTACTAAAACAAGTTAGGTATATATATATATATAAGTGTCTTTTAAGACATTGGTTTAGACAAATAGAAAAAGTACGATGTCATTAAATTAAAAATCACATTTAATAATTTTATGTAATTTATAAGTTTAAATTAATATGTATATACGTACACATTTTTAACTTAAAATAGATTGAGTTTAGTAAATAACCACTAGACAGTGTCCAGTATTTTTAGAGTATCTGATAAACAAACTCAAAAAGCTAGGTAACTGTATACAAGTAAATAACCGCCTGAACATCTTATTATTATCTTAAGATTTGAACTAGGAAATCTTAAACGATCCTTATATGTGATTAATGAACATAATTTTGCTAATCGGAATGCGTTATTAGTAAGCAACTTAAGCTTACCATAATCATAAAAACGATATGTAATGAATTCATAATCACTGTACTTTTATACATCTCGTGAGATTCAAAACTTTCAATTTAGCTTCAGTCTTTAATTTTGTTAGATACTTTTTATTTACCATAATGCAACTTAATTAGCTTGTATCTAATAAAATTTAGATCTTGCAATAATCTAGCTTAAATCTTTTGTTATATCCTCTTGTTAAGAAATGAAGTAATATCCGGCCATAACGACTTGAAAAGATCAACAAGAACTACTATTAACTGTGCATAAAAAGTAAAACCACTACAACATTCGACGCTTTTCGAGGGGACATTTGATACTTTCTGCGGAGACATGTCCCCGCCCATAATTTTCAGCGGGGACATATCCCCACTGAAACGTCCACGCGTACACCCCATCGCTGATACTTTTAGCGGGGACAAATTAACATTTTTAGCGGGGACATGTGGGTCCCACAGCCATTGGGCTGGTCAAACTATGTCCAGTGTGACACTTCTTTTGGCGGGGACATGTCCCCGCCAAAAGTGGAATCCACTGTTGTTGTTGTTGTTTGTGTTATTGTTGTTGTTTAATAAAATGTTATTGTTGTTGTGAAAACTTAAGTATTTCACGAGGCTTCTTTAACAGCCGTCGTGCACCTTCGTTAGCGGCGGTGATCTACCTATCTTTTGTTGACCAGGTTCTGAGTTAACCAAATTATGGTGTCCAAACACCCCTTTAAACAACTGGGTATTTCAAATATACAATTTTCCAACACTAAATTACATATGCATAAAGAATGTAACTAAAGGAACAATATCACAATTAACAAACACGAAGGCAAACATTTTATTTAAAACACACAAGAGTTCTCAACCACATACATTTCATACAAACTCAAACGAAACAACTTGACAAGCAAACGAAACAACTCGACAAGCAAACGAAACAACTCAAACGAAACAACTCGACAAGCAAAAAAAAAAAATCTCAAACGAAACAACTCGACAAGCAAACGAAACACACGACATAGACCATAACAAACATCGCCCATTCATTTTTTTTCTTCTGTTATTTCCCACTTTGCTAGAACCTGCACCATCTTTATCCTTCCTTGCCTTCATTTGCTTGATGAAATGTTCAAACGTAGCTTCAAGATTTGTTATCCTATTTTCCAGATCATAAAGTTTGGTTTCCAACGTGCTTTCTCCTCCAACATCATCAGCTTGAGCGTCCAACATCTCTCGGTAGTATGGCTTTTTCCTCAACCATTACAGAATATGGTCTCTCATCCACGGGCTAATGTTCTTATAAGAACCATATTCATCATAAATTTCGTAGCCATATGTATTAAGAACTTCATTAAAGAGATACATCGACGATAAAACCTTTGACCACTCCTCTTCGGACGTGTAATCAACCATTGTTATGTGTGTTTTGTGGGAATTGACAATTGAGTTATTTGTGTTTTGCCAAATTGAGGATGATCGGTTAGGTTGTATATAAGTAAAACTTGGCGGGATAAATTGGCGGCAACACTTTTGGCGGGGACATGTCCCCGCGAAAAGCTATTATCATTAGCAGAAACTTTTGGCGGGATAAAGTAATTGCTAGAAGGGAAAACTGGATACTACTTTCGGCGGGGACATGTCCCCGCCAAAAGGTTAGGTGTACAGTATCACTCTTTTGGCGGGGACATGTCCCCGCTAAAAGATTTGGTGGGAAAAAACGCGAGAACAATTAACATGTTCTAATTTTGGTCAAAATTTGTCCAATACCAAAAATACTTTTGGCGAGGACATGTCCGCGAGAAAAGAAAGCGTTGAAAATTTAGTAAACGGTCAGCAACTTTGTGTGCCGGCTCAGCACCGTTTTTGTCGTTTAGCTACTTTCGGCGGAAACATGAGCGTCCGTGCCAAAAGCTTCATCGCTCGTCCTACCGATTGTTGTAGTGAGCCTAACTACAACAAAGTAAGAATATTTACAACTAATAGCGTAGTTTGGAGGAAAAAGTTTTTACTTTCTACTTTTTACAGACCCAAACTAAGCGCAGCTTTGACATCCAACCGCCATGCGCAAGCACCACTCTCCATACGCCAAACATCACACGGCAACGTTGTTGTTGTTGTTTTTCGGTTACTATTAACGGCTGACGTTACTCTCACTTTACAAGTGAAAGCTGGAAACGTTAACGGTAACGGTGTCCAGTTATCTTTTCTCACTAATACCACTGATATATTATCAGCTGCAGCCATTTGTCTATACGCTTTGTTGGTCCATACAACTCTATCTTGACCGTCTGATATGAACGATGGACACGTGTCATGCTCCATGTTCCTTACTCTTTCTTCATCTGTGCATCCTAGGCCTGGCATGTCAACCCACGTGTCGGTCACACATTCGACCGTTACGTAGGATACCACCTGGGCTGGTGCAGGTTGTATCGGTTTTGAAAAGACCGGTACAACACTTTTCATGCGGCCTAAACAAAGTTTTTGTGCCTCGGTATTGAAATCTAACAACATGGGTTCGGATTTCTTGGTAGTAGTAATATTACTACTATAGTTACACTTTATCGTTGTTGGGGACACTAGATCAAAAGCATATGATGTCTGTTTTTGAGCTGGTGTTTCTGGCAACAACGAAAGTGTCACCACCTCTTGTTCTATTGGCGGAGAAGCAGGAGATGGTGTAAACTTTCTTTTAGAAGAAGTTTCTTTCTTCTTTTTGTTTTTGTTAACCCTAGCATACTTTCTTTTAGTTCTTCCACATTTAACATACCCACCGCTATTTTCCGAAAAAGAACCACCCAAACCTGTCCGCAATGCAGCTACAACTGGCTTCGGGGCAATTGGACGGTACTTGAGCATTATTCTATCAACTTTTGACATACCATATATCCCACCACCACCACCATCCCCACCATATCTATCTATAATACAACCACTACCTTTACCATTCATTTCTTCTAATCCAACAACAACCTTGTTATAACTTGTAACCTAGCTAGTGCTTTTTCTTTCTTGTTTTTCTAGAAAATTTTGATGAATGAAGAAAGATGGAAATGAGAACCATATATAAAGAAGAAGTTGGCCACGTGTGACGACAAACATTGGAATACGGAAAAGATGTTGGAGAGTGAACGTGGCATGGTGGGTCCCTGTGAGTTGTTAGTACGAACAGGGGGAGAGCATTTGTGTGGGACCAGGTGTTAGATTTTGAGCCAATGAGATTAAGATCAGTGAAACCCGTTTTGACCCGACCGGTTGCACCGGGTGAATTTTTTTTGGCCGAAAAAACGGTCAAAATGAACCGGTTTTTCGAGGCCTTAAAACCAAGTTTTATCCGCCAAGTTTCATGTAACCTAAGTAAACACTGTTCACCAAAGTTGGCCGTATTTGATATTTTTCTTTTAATTTTATGTTACAAAATATATATAATAAGTATGGATTGATTGTGGTGATGGATAATGTTGTTTTTAGGTTTAAAACATGTATTCTCGTTGAATTGTATATGTTTCTTATTGTATAATAATATAATATATGTTTTATAAACATATTGTGTGATGAGTATTAAACTTTTTAGGTTTTATGTATGTTTGATATTAAATATTAAAGGGTATTACAAGTGTTTAGTTGCCGAAATATTGCAATCTATATAAATGGAAAATCGGGTTGACTCGGCGGTCGAACCGGTGACCCGGTGACTTTATCGGGTCGAATCAAGACCCGATTTTTTAAAATATTGATTAAGATAGTGGTGGTGGTATAGGAGAAGGGAAGTGATTCGCACACGCTATGATTTTATTGCGACACTCCAATATGCAAACAGTTAAAGCAAGTTATACTTAAAGTTATATTTAAAGTACAACTGTCTAATGCATACATTGGAATGTGTCACAAAAAATTAAGAGTATGCAAATAAATTCTCATAAGAGAAATGCTAGAACAATAAAAGTTTTACAAAAGAATGCCCACAAAATGACATGGTATGTTTATTTGTGGATGTATTAATTTTAGAGAAAAAATTTTAAAAGAAAGAAAGAGATGCCAGTAAATCCATAACATGTAATTGTGGATATTTTCTATAAAGTTTTTATGGTTCTAGCATAGCTCGGTGATATAGAGGGCACGTAATATAGGATTGTAGCTCGTGTATTGTGTTTGTTGTGAGAGTGTAGATTTAGGAGAATGGATTTAAAGAGAGAAAAAAAATGTTTACTTTAAATATATGGGTATTGAAATAGTAATTTATAAGTATAGACATAGGATTTTATGAAAGCCAATGAATGAGCCAGGTTTTCTATATTCACGTTCAGGGACGAAGCCAGAAATTTGTATTAGGGGGGCTCAATTTTTTTCCCCAATTCTTTTAAGGGACGAAGAATATGTGAACATATATACATACTATATTAGTTGAAGTTTTTACAATCAAGTTTTTAGAAATTAATTTCACACCGCAAAAATTCTTTAATTGTATCGTAACTACGGTAACACATTTTTTTTCTAAATATGACGCGAAGAATCAGGTATAAAGTTATCACTCTTTTAGCTGAATCACTTAAAATCGTGAATAATAAACTCATCTATGTCTATCTATAACTTAAAATAAAGTTTTGTGTTATAAAAATCATTCATCATTTTATTTGCGTCTTTTTTGGTCGCAAACCTTGAAAGTTGAAACACTATTTTGAAAAAGTAAAACAAGTAGTTTGTCCAATTTCAACTTATTTGTAAAAGTGTATAAATAGTTAAAGTTTACTAGCACAAAAGATAATTGGGTAAAGACCATTGTTCTAAAAAGCGACGTCACGCCACGCGTTATGCCAATTTATGTCACGTATTTTTTTAAACTCGATATATTTGAAATATAATATAAATATATAAATATTTTCATATTTTATGCCGCCTTATGTCACGCCTTATAAACACAAAAGCTTCGACTTAACCACTAATACGTGAGGCTTGATCATGACGTCACGCCACGGCTCACGTTATTTATAACCTTCTTAAGACAAACTAAAGCATGGACAAAAAGTACAACCTCGTAAATAAAAGTAAAAGAAAACATTTTTAAATATTTCTTCTAAACTTGTTTCTCATCTCTTCCACTCTTTCTTCCCATTTCTTGATAAACACCATTTCTCAGTCACCGATCCTTTATATCCTACGCATAAATTATCTTCAACAACACTACCAAAACCTTCACCAAGGTGGTTTCTTGCATAAATCTAAGGTAGGTTCCTTAAAAAATTAAAAAATAACTTCTAAACAATGTTTCGTTCTAAGGTTGTTCCCGGGAATCACCTTGATACAAGGTAGAGTTTGGCCGGTTAGGTGGGGGGAGCACCCTCCAGCACCCTACTGGCTTCATCACTGTTTACATCCCGCTATTTTCATTTTTAATTTACAGTTTATAGGTGTCTGTTACTATTTATTGTGTCCTTAAAAATCATCGTTGGAGTTTTATATTAACATCATAACAATTATATGTAAACATAAACATAAACATCAAAGCATGCAGCGGAATATAGGATCTAACACTTGTAATTAATTAACCAAATAAAAGAATATGCGTACCTTTGATTTCTAGCAAAACAAGAAATCAATTATCCAAGAACTAGTAAAACCCTAACTTAGGGTTTAGTGTGATTCGACTTCACCTAAGTCGAATGAGAAAAGATACAAGCAAAAGTATGATTGTACTCCGTTCTTGTACACACGTATTACAAGCGTTTTAATGAGAAAAACTAGGTTCTTGATTTACAAACAAACCAAACACTTGATTTGAGCTCAAAGAAAATCGACCCTAAGGGATTAGGGTGGAGTTCGATCGGCTATGAGCACAAAAGGAGGAAGAAGAAGAGAAGTTAGGGTTTGCAAGGAACCAAGATTGTCTAGAATGAATACAAGGGGTTTGTATTTATAGGAGAACAATCTTGTAGTCCAAGTTAGGGTAGGATTCCCCTTTCTTTTCTATATGGCCGATCCTAGCAATCCCTAAGGGATTCTAGATCTTTCTTGGCTTCTTTCATTATTTCCGTCTCCCTTTAACATTTAACGACCTTTAGTCAATTCCCGTTAACTACTAACGTCCGTTAAGTGTTTATTTGAGAAATTAATAATTAAACATAACTTATTATATTAATTATTAAAACATTGAAACTCATACGTAAAGTGTGCAATCCCGAAGTCTCGTGTTCGAAACTGGTCATACGTATATTAATTTATATCCATAAACTTAACAGCTCCCACTTGAATATGCATTAATATAGTAATGACATTGGTTAGTCTAGCATAACACCCCAATGCCTCCAGATCGACCCTGAGTATGGTTTCCTGGAAAAAACCTTTTGATGATTCATCATCACACTTATCCTTTTGTTTCTAATACCACGTTAATATGGATATGGATCTAAGTTATTACATAATTAACTATTCTGTTTCTCGTTATTTATAATTGATCAAGATTACCAAATCATCTGAACGTATTCCAGATAGACCTTGGGCGTGGCCACGCAAACATCTTGTCAACCCTACGAGGGGCCCAGTAGTATTATACTTCAAAACAAATTTGAAGGAACAAATTCTTTCTTGACTACAAGCATAACCCTTGAACTTTGCATCACCTCCGAAAATAGCCCTTATAACTACCAGTTACGGATAGCGTTAGACTATCTTACAGAAAATGAGCTACATCCGCAGCTGTTATCTGGTATCTTAAGTCTGAGGATAAATATTCATGATTTACTTTGATGACAAAGATTCATAAAGTACAATCATGTGGTTGGGATCTGTCCTATATTCAATTTATCCACTATTGAATATCATGTGAATTTGGCATGTGCAACGCATCAATATACTTAAGTATATTCTACCAAAACTCAGATTTGTCTTAATTCAATAATATTCCCATATTATTGATTGACAACGGACTATTTAGAATAACATAAGTTATTCATGGATTTAAATATGCAAATATAGGATACAATTTATTATTAATGAAAACAAACGTACCAAGTACTTTAATTCATTGTAAATAATAATTGCTTAACATCCCTTATCCAAATACTAAATAGATCAATGCATGATAATTCCCATTAATGAATTATGCCTCAAGTCATGTCAAACATACTTGTTGACAATGCATAAATCAACTAATTTGATCTATCGGTTTGAGAATATTTATTTCAAGAATTTAATTAGTGAAATTCTTGTATGTGTGCATTCATCTACCTAGATATTGCCACATAATATTTTATAAAATGCGTGACATCCTCAACCACGAATTTATGACAATTAAACTACAAAACCTTTTATAGTTTAAAGTATTCTAATTCTTTAATGTATAATGCAACTATGCTTATAGTTAAGCATAACTAGTACTCATGGCCATTAATTAGGATAAAATCCTACCATGACTAGTATTGAGTGTCATCTCAATCTTATTAGCATCATTGTATGCAAACAACAATATGCTCTTTAAAATTCCGTAAACTTTGATATCCATTGTGTAATGTTTGATACCTTCAAATCTTTCAAGATTTGTCAACTATATCAATTACGCAACAATTTGCCATATGGTTCATACTTAGAATTTAGGAGCAACTCCAGGTTGAGGATGTTAATTCTAAATCCAACCATATCCATTACACTTAGTTATCTAATAACTTTCAATTAGATATTAATGTTGTCAAATCATCTTTCATCAAGCATGATACAACAAACAACATGATGTACATGATAAATCCTTGTGTCAAACTTATATTTTATTCATGTCGTATCTTTTCAAAGATATGTTTCTATCTAGACTTTCTAATAGTATATCGTGTTTTTTAGAATCAATTATTTTACCGCTTATATTTATAACAATAAACATATATCCAAGGTTGTATGTTTATTTCCTAAATCTTCACATGAAGTTTCATTCCAAACTAAGACTTAACATTTAATGTTAATGGAATGTTACTTCCTATATGTTAAACAATGTATATGAAATAAGAAAATAAATATAACACTCCCACAAGCTTTCAGGAATATTAAGAAATATCTTATTTTAATTTATAAATCAACACTAGGATTTATTAACTAAATATAAGTATATCTCCTAGATGCATGCATTAATCCATTCATAAATGATTTCACTTTGTATACTTCCAAAGATTATTTGAATTCAAATACTCCTTTCAATTACTTATCGTCCTCGCACAAGTAATTACTCAATAAAGAGTTTTGATATTCCATTGTTAATTTCATATAAATGAAACTAAGAATGACAATCATAATCTTTATACATTTATTGTGCCTAGAAAGAATTTCAATCACAGTTAATTGCTTAAGTGCGATTGATAATCTTTTCACACATTAAATATGTATACAAAATTTTGTCCATTATGATTTCTACTCAAAAATTTAAATCTCTAGGATTTTCATTTCCTTTGTAAAAACTCATCTTCATTCTATAGTGTAACTATAGAGTTCAAGATTACCAAAGTTTCCAAAACTAGTTATCTTTCTGGACTGCATCTCATCATTCATAGTATGAGTAATTTGCCAAATTCAATACTTGCAATTCATCACCAGGTTTACCATAATCCTGTAACTCATAATCCTCAACATATTATCCAAATATTTGAGATATCCTTGTGGATCTATGAATGAGAATTCTATCATCTTGAGATTTAACATTAACATGTTTAATCCTCATTATAACTTTGCTAGTGTATTTTAGATGATTATGTATCTTGTAATTTTATCTTTTCAAGATAAAATCTCCCACTTGCCTTTTGCAATTTATAGATTATCTATAAATACTTAGCAAGTAGAGCAACACAATATTGTTCTCTTTTGGGACATTACAAATACATATTGACAGTTCCTTTCATTAAGTTTGTTAATGACCTACTCAAAAGCAGTTTAACAAATTCAGAACTTCAATTTTAAGACTTAATGTGATTCATCACATTCCATAATAAATGGTGTCTTATTAATCTTCTAGGTTGGAGTCTAATTGAGTATATACTTTTCATACTCAATTTTCTAACCTTGATAGCTTTAGGAAGAATAGAAGATATAGTTATCTTAATCAACCAATATAACAAGAGTTTGATTTTCCTAACTGAACTTACCATACACATTATGTATTTCATTAGGATTAATATTGTAAGTCATTCTTACAATATGTAAGATAAATATATTTCATTTTGGCTTACCTATTTACCAACTAAGTCAAGTTAATGGTATAATAGACTTTCCAAGCCAATTGCATGCTATATAACATAAGTACTTTTTAACCAAGTCACTTCATGTCCATGTCTTAACAAGAAGACATAAACTGTTATAATCTCAATATACGTTATAAATCATTGATCAACTCAATGACTTCTTGTATATGTCTTAATTAAAAAAACATAACAAGATAACATCTTACTTTATTTATAAGTCTTATAGCAATAAAAGACTTCATATTTATATCTTTACAATAAAATATAAACATGTATAACTAAAGTAATCATGAACACCACAATTTGGTTTCAATAGTAATTTCAAGTTAATGTATTACTTCATATATTTATGACATTCCAGGAATACATAAATATTCAAATTTGAAGTAGTATTAGATTACTTCATTTATTTATGTCATTTCAATAATACATAAATATTTGGTTTGAAGTAGTCTTATTATCATATTGACACTTGTTCTAATAATTATCTAATTTAGAAACATGCAAATTAACATAGTTTCATTACATCAGTTGATCTGCTAGTAATGAAAGTATGTAATTTACCTTGTCATTAATATCTATGTCAAGGTCTCACTTACACTAGATATTAATTCCAAGTGTTCTATTAATTAGATGTGAATAAGTCACATTAGAACATTAGTCTCTTACCTTGCAGTCAAGAGAATCCTTTAAATCATATTCCTTTGTGTTGTTGCTTGCACACGATAAAGATTTCTCCCACTTGTGCATGGAACAACATCATGTATCAGATAAACAACACGTCAATCGTTTGTTTATGTGATTAATATGATTGTGTCATAGATATTAGTAGATATAGGACCACCTTGTCTAGTAAGGAAACGTACATGACTATCCTTAAAACCACAAGTGTCTATAATTAAAAAGTAATTATCTCAAGAAATTCTAGAGATAATTCGGGTTACTACCAAGATATCAAAGCTTGTAGCTCCCACTGAATTACAGATCATTACATTAACTCATTATTCAGTAATTACAACACAATGCGCGCTCCCACTGGATTTGACAACATTATAAGTGTTTCATAACCAGTAAAAGCAAATAGTGTGCTATTTACTTTTCTACACCTTTGAGTAATCCCATACGTAATAATTATTTAGGTACTCAAAGAATGTATTCTACTTTGTAAATGATGGAATATCTATCAATGCAATTAACTTGGAAAATTGGGCATGCAATTTCTTCCTCAATAGGTCTACCATCCCCACAATGGTATGTAGCACCTTTAAGTGATCAAAGCACAACAACTAGATAAAGTATGCTAGTTTGCCTTTTACCAATTTTGCGGTAACTAGTCTAGCTTCTAATTTTAATAACTCATAAAACGTGCAATTTTCTCAACTATTAAAAATTTGCTATGAGTTATTTCTTAGAATTTAGACAATTCTAATTTTCCTATTATACCTTTCTCATTCATGAAAAGGAATAGGATTAAGTCTCACTCTTCTCAAAGAAAGTAGACTAGGTTTGTTCTTTTAGTAAAGTTGACTCTAGCCAAAAACCCCTACGGGTGTAGATCAATTTACCACTAAAAGAATGCCCCACATTTACGGTTTTAACGTTGCATTAATACATTAAAAGAATTTACAAAATTCAATTTTAGTATTTTCGATAATAAAATCTTTCAAGAAAATTAAATACCCATGGTAAATGATGCGTGGTTTTGCGACCTTACAACAGGTTTTACCTCTCGAGGGATCTCAAGAGGCTCACAACCCCACCAGGCAGTGTACCTGACCGATGTAGTATAGTGTAGTGGTAAGTACGGGGGATTGATCGTTCTCCACAGGGAATAGTGTCGTTAGGATTGAAAAACTACTTTAATAGGTCTAAGGGTGAGGGAAGATTCTTTTTGTATTTTTATATTTTATGAAAGCAAGTAAAATCTCGGGTTTGAAGGAGTGGGCGGAATTAGTTGCTAGTCAACTAACCCAAATAACTACAAATGCAAATAAAATAAAATAACTGAAAATGAAAAGAGTTGTGAAACTTATGTGGAGAGAAATGTGTTTACTTAGATTTCCTTACTCCCTAACTATCTTTTACCGGTTGATTAGTGTGTATTAATTGCGTGGATGACGGGTGTATTCCTTAATACCAATCGTGGGGTGGCGTACGTACTTCCCCAACTCTACAAGCTCCTACTTCACTCCTATGTCGAGCCGGCTAAGAAGCTCCTAACATGAGATCACTAGAATTCGCTCATGCATTAAATACAACCATAAAAACCTAGTACGCATTGGTTCATGTTTCTTAAGACGTTCAAGCAAGTTACCGTATAGGAAGTTAGCCAGTTTTCTTAAGCCTAACATCGATGAACAATCATCCAATACAATAAATAACACACTAATAACCAATAATCAATAGTTAGGTTTCATTAGATCTAAGCAAACACAAGATAAATCTAGCCTAGCATGTTAATTAAAAGACAAGAACAAGATATAATCAAACAACACATAGACATATTGATTGATTAAGTAATTACTTATCTTCAATTAAACATGGGAGATCCAAGGGTATGAAAACCCTTAAAAATGGCAGAAATTCGTCTTAGGGTTTCTCCTCACAAAGTTGCACACTAATGACAAAAAATTGCAAAACTATATATAGAGTTTAGGGGCTGACGGCGTCACGTTGTAGATCTTGACGCCGTCACCTCGCCGTGTGTAGGGTTCCCGGATGGCCTTCTTGACGCCGTCCCTCTTTAGTGCTCCAAAATACGCTCTGGCTTATCAAGGCTTGACGCCGTCAGAAATGGGCTTGACGCCGTCTCGCTTTAACTTAAACCGTGATGGCCTTGATCACCTTAAAGGGTGACGCCGTCAGAATTCCTTTGTAAAATTCTCTGGCTTATCATGTGTATTTTTCATATCCACCTCTTTTGCCAAGCCATGACGCCGTCAGGAGCAATCCTTGACGTCGTCAAAGGTACTTTTCCAGCCGATTTTGAGACTTTGTCATTTTCTTCACTTTTATGCTCCAAAAACGTCCAAAATGCTTCATTTTCCAGATTTCTTCTCCAAAGTACCTAAAATGACAAAAGGAACGATTTAGGGCAATATTTGATCAAATAAATACGATTTAGGGCTTAAATGACCCCCTAAAAGAGGTTCACTTTTCGCTTCATCAAATACCCTTACACTTGAGATTTGCTTGTCCTCAAGCAAATGCGCTTTTATTCTAATCAAAATACAAGTTAGGGGTCATTTAATTCTAATATAAAAGTAATTACAACAAATAGTCGTTCCACTTTAATCATAATAAGCACGGAGATTACGAACTAGCACCTCACAAGTAGTGTTTAGATACTCACATCTCTCAGGTGTCATCAAAATAAATCTCATAAATGAAAACGGATAATATCTCTCACTACCTGACATAGCAAATAGATTACCATAGGCTTGGGAAAGGATCAAAAACCTCTCCACTAGGCGTAAGCACCTAAGATAAACTATCAAAGAGGGCTTTTAAATGGGTTATAACGTGAGGTGTAGGGATATGATAAACACAGTTTTGTTGGATAAGGGATATTTTACTGGTGGCGAGTTAAAGATCTTGATTAATTACATGTACAATATGGCGTTGCTAAGCCAAGACTAGACTCGACTTAAGCTAAAAACAAAATAACAAAAACATAAAATAAACATAAAATGAAACGGGATGGTAGTCCGTATGTTTTTTCTATTTTTCTTTTTCTCATTTTTTTTTTGTATTTTTCTTGATTTTTTTTTTTTTTTTTTTTTTTTTTTTTTTTTTTTTTGCATACACTTTTGCCCTACCATCCAAAATAATACATCATAGGGGCCTCGGTTCTCCCCTTACACTTGAACTTTTACATAACTTTACAATTAACTATTCTAATGACTCGAATTAAGATAATCGAAACACTTGGAGTACTTTTAAAATATTTAGCACATATGGGGGTAATAATGTTGTTCTTCCCCATTACTCCATTACATTAGTACTTTACCCATGAGTCCCAATCGTCCCAAAACAATATGTACAAGGATATGACTCGACTTAGCAACCATGTAATCAATTAGATAATTAACTTGGGGTTTAAACAAATGTTGTCACAATAATGCACTAAAGATGAGTGCATACAAGGTAGGCTAAGGCGATTTGGGTGTACATTTAAGTGGGGTGTAAACAAATTCTTCCTTTAAGTAAAATATTTAAAGGTCGAAATGAAAAGATAGGCTCTGAGGGGTGTACTAGGGGTATCGTGTACTAAAAATGAGTACAACGCAAAGGGTGTGGGAGAATTACTTGACCAATGTAGCCAACGTAATTATAACAAAAACACAGGTGTAAAACAATGGGTTAATCCTAATGCCTCTTATCATGTAGTAAATCTAACTACACGAATGTAGTCTCACTTGTGGCCTCGGAATGGTCCTAACGCAAGTTCTAGAATCTAAGTGCTACCGGTACACACATCATAGCATAAATGCTTTTCCCACCAATTCTATGGGCGAACCTCACATATTTGGGGGTGGAAAATTTTTTAGTGGTACGGTTTTGTGCTAGTCATATAACTCCTATCCATGAGACGCTCATTAAGATCAAAGTTTCACTCATATATGTTGTAAAAAATTTTAAATTTGGCACTAAAATTGCCTTAACAGGTATTTCTCTCAGTTTTATTACACATCTACCATTAAACAAACAAAAATCAAGCGTAATAGCATTCTCTAAGGTATCGTATTATACCCCCCCTTACACTTAAGATGAACATTGTCCCCAATGTTCAAATAACAAGATGTAAAAGTAAATAAGGTAAAAGAATGAAATCAAATACTCCCCTGATTCGTTTGGTGGATAAAGAGGTAACATGGTTAGATCTTCTTCCAAGAGAATGTAGAAGCTCCAAGACTAATGCATCGCCAAAAGCTTGATTCCACATACATCTCCTTGTCCAAAATAACCTGTTAAACCTGAAAAAAAAAACAAACACGAAAACCTGCATTACATCGGCGGGATAAATTCTATATAAGGATATAATGATTGTGGAATGATAATTTTGCAGATTCCTGGAGTTTATAAGTTAGAGATTTAATAAAAACTTTTTATGAAAACAAAACTTTCAAAAAATTTCAGAAAATTAAAACCTGACGCCGTCAGGTTGTAAAGCCTGACGCCGTCAGAAATGATCTGACAGAATTCTCATGTTAAGTTTCCGGAAAATTTCTGGAAAAACCGATACCTTACTTCCTGGAAATCCTGCAAAACATCATTATGACTCGATACAAGCATTTGATTCAAACAATTACTAATATGTATGTTAATTTAATATTGTTATGATTCATGTTCATTTGTTCTAATAAACCGATTTGGATTTCCCTTACACTTATCTTTTGCAAAATACCTTTATATGTAGTTAAGACGAAGTTAAAAACAAGATAAAGCATTTTCACAATTTAGTTTTGAACATGAATCAATAATAATAAAAATTAAACACACATACGGAAACAAATAAAATCAAACAAACAAATAAATAAACAAACAAATAAAGCTTGGGTTGCCTCCCAAGAAGCGCTTGTTTTTGTTCGAGTCACGAGCCTGACTCTACCCTTATTTAACGGAAATAGGGGAGGTTTTCCCTACACTTAGGATTAAGTGTGGGTGAAAGTAGCGATACACACCCTTAGGGTGGAAATATGCCACGTGAGGAAAGAGTGACGGGTGAATTATATGCTCAAAGGTGCGGGATCCTATCATCATAACCTTACCTAATTCAATTGGGTTAGTGGGCGGATTAAGATTTTCTCCTAGAAAGGGATCATCTTCTATCAACTTCGAGAGACTCCAAGTTAAGAATCCACTTTGACCTAATAAACCCGGTTTAAACCCATAATGTTTCTTGTGATCAATCATAAATGGGTGATGTAAGTATGTAAGGTCATGGTTCACTCCTATGTTAGCTTCCTCTCTACAAGGCCTAGAGTCTACTACCTTAATCTTAACATTACCCGGACTACATGGTTTGATGGGTGGATCGGGACCTAATTCAATTCCTAAGTTCACATCTAAGGATGGAAGATTAGGTAACGGTTTTGGTTTAGGCTCCAGTTCATCAAAACTAGGAACTTCCATAGAACTAAAAGAAAGGTTATGACTACAAGTATTCAAACCTATTTCTTCTAGTTTTGTTTCTTCCAAAGGTTCTACTTCAATTGGGGTTCCTATAGTCCCTTCTACTTCTTCCGGGTAAGTCACGGGCGGTGTGTATGCCTCGAATGATGGTAGGACTTGTGGGGTACTTTGTAGGTTTGTGTTATTTACCTCATCCTTCCTTGTCTCTATATCAATTATATCCACGTCATGTGTTTTAGTAGAATCTAACCCAAACATGTTCCTAAGTATCTCAAATCCTTCTCTAGCCATTTCAAGTTCTAAGTCCGATTCATAAGAATCTTCCCCGATAATGTCACACCCTGAATTTACCTGTTAATGGCAGCAGAATTGAATACCTTGGTGTGACTTTCATGGCGTCTCATACAATGGATATATTGAACGACCTAAAGTGTAGTTTTGAAAATACACGTTTGATCATAAATAAAATCAGAGTTTACAAAACATAGGTCCCAAATGATGTTGCAAGTTTAAAAACAAAACCATAGTAGATCAAACGGTTACATAAGTGCATGAAAATAAGTGATGCAAGTCGACCCCGCGACTCCAAGATGGTCCAATGCATGCCCACATGATAGCTAATAACCTGAAAATACATTGCTAAAAACGGTCAACATAAAGTTGGTGAGAGTTCATAGGTTTAATAAAATGAAGTTATACGATAGCCACAAGTATAAAGTGTATGACATAAGTCACATAAAAATGATTGTACAATAGCCTTAAGCTCATGACCCCGATGCTGTGACTGAATTCTTTGGAGCCCCTGGGAGTGTTTTGCCAGACACTCAAATGAAAAGACATGAAATGCATCCGCTATCGGTTGTTGGTCAAAGCCAACACGGATGGAGGCGTCACCCTCGATAGATCTATCCACTCACTCTCGCTTAAACATAATTAACGGTTCATGATTATATGGGGACTTTCAATTGGAAACAAGGTAACTTAATCTATGTACAGGAAGTCTGATACTTTGGCTCGTATGGAAAACTGTTGCAATGTATTCTCCCCCGTGGGATTTGAAAACAATAATAAAATGTATACGGGGCTATGAAAACTCACCTGAAGTGATGATACAACAATGCTATGAAATCGGAATACTTGGAATAATTGAAATACTGGAACACTTGGAATACTTGGCAATAACAAGGCGCGAACACTAGCCGCTACCTAAAATGAATATGCATAATCTGCTTAGATTATGAGGCAATGTAGTGCATGTACATGTATATGTAACCTATACCACTCGTCATTTGAAAATACTAGTTATCGTTGATATGTAAAGTTTTTCCAAAACTTGGTATAAATATGTTAACTTGTTAACGTAAAACTAGTCGTGTCATAATGTGTATAAAACGTTAGTGTTGGTCTTGGCGTTTTGAAAACATTGAAATGTGATATGGTAGTCGCGTTAATAAACCTTTGATTGTACGTGTTCCAATGGATAAGAATTACGGTTCACCATAGTCGTTTCGTGAAAAATATAGTTTCTAGTACGTAAACATTTTCTACTTAAAAAGCTGTCAAAATAAAATGTATATAGTCGATGTTTAAACGCGTGTATCTCGTTCGTTATTAGCTTGTTTTTGACGTTCTTTATATCCGTGGTTTCGTATAAACATGTACTAATATATTTTCAGTAGCTCGGGTCATCTAGGTCGCGTTAAACGCCTCAGCGGGTCCGTCGAAAGTCGTGTAACAGCTTGCTATTTTCCGGAAAATTAGTTTTCGTCGTTAAACTTGTAAAAATCATATCTCTTTCGATATTAACTCGTTTTTATCCCCGTTTTCGGCCACGGCTTCGTCTCGGAAGGTATTTTCTAAATATTTGGCCAAAAATTACCTCACACCTACTGAGTTTCCCACGTTCCACTTTTAATGACAGTAGGTTATGTATATTTGTTAAAACTTGATTTTCTAGTTATTATCTTGTCCAAAAATGTCACAAACAACTACCAATCATTCTAAAACTTACCATATACTTTCTTAAGGTGTCAAGGGTCCTAAACATCATCATCCATGATAATCTAACAAGGATCTAATTATATGACAAAACTAGGGCTTATAACTTATAAAAAGTTTAATAAGAGTGGTATAACTAACATATACTTGTAAATCTTCTACAAAAATTATATGAACATGATATTAACTTGGAAAAATTATGAAAATAGGTGTTGATAACTTACTTGAAGTATTAGTGAGAAAAAGATGATAAAAACCTAAGAAACCTTTGAGTTTGTATTTCAAAACCCTTAAAGGAACACTAGTAAGACTTGATTATGTAATGATCTTGAAAAATTGATGTGTTCTTCCTCTTGTTCTTGTTCTTGCCGAGCACACACACACACACACTAGATGGGAGAGTTTACTTGTGTATTCTTGAAATGATATGTAAAAAATGAATGAATAAAGAGATAATATGTATATATAGGAGACAACTAAGTAGGTGTAATTAAATTGAGTTGCAAAATCTGAATTTTGGGGCTAAAGGAGGGGGGGGGGGGCTGGCGTGAAACAAGGGGAGGGGGGGGGGGGCCATGTTGGGTGATGATTATTTATAAAGATTATGTAAGATTTGTGTAGTTTTAATTAGTTTTAAGTGTAACCGGGTACCGTGTTTGCTAGAAATAAAATTTAACGGTGTTAATCGGGACTTGACGAAGTCATAAAAATTACAAAAATAGGTTGGGTACAAGTATTGGGTGTTCGGGTAATTATTGTTTAGTTTTTACAAAAACCGTCGTAATTATATTAAACGTACGATATAAATTAAATAAATTTGCAAAATACTGGGTAAATGAATTTTAAAATTTTCTTGATATTAAAATGAGTATAAAAATATGTCGGGACCATCGTGGGGTTTGTCGGACGTGTTAGTCATATTTATTGATCGCGCGTTGACGTTTTAATTAAAAGTAATTATACGTAATACGTCGAATGTAACAAAAATATTAATTTGATAAACCTACGAGTGGTATAGTATGAAAATGGAAATCTGATGATATGCAGACTATTCCTAGTCCGTATGCAGTGTTCCTACTGATGATGCATGAATTTCGCAGTCAAACCAAACCGGTTACGCGAATATGAATACCCGTAAACTACGTTTACGCTGAAATGAATAATGAACATGAATAGTGATTCCCTCCCGGGGATGAATAGTGTCACATGAATAGTAAAATTCCTGAACGCTTCTCGAAGTCTCAAACTGACTCCAAAAACGATGAATAGTGAAATGATGAATAGTGATTGGTGAATAGTAAATGATGAATAGTAACTGATGAATAGTGAATTGTCGTGGTTAGGAAAGTGACCTGAAATCTCGGGTTGTTACAGTTGCCCCTCCAAAAGGGAATTCAGTCCCTGAATTCAAATGTTGTTGGTTTCGGAAGCAGGCTCGGGAAAAAGATGTGGATACTTGCGTCGCATTTGGTCTTCTCGTTCCCAAGTAAACTCGGGTCCTCTTCGAGAATTCCAGCGAACTTTCACGATAGGAATTCGACTCTGCTTCAATTGTTTGACCTCACGGTCCATGATTTCAACGGGTTCTTCCACAAAATTAAGCTTGTCATCTAGTTGAATTTCTTCTAGTGGAATAACGGACGACTCGTCGGAGAGACACTTCTTGAGGTTTGAAACATGAAATGTGTTATGAACGTTGCTGAGTTCTGACGGAAACTTAGGTGTGTATGCCAACTGACCGGTTCTAACTAGAATCTGAAATGGTCCAATACCGAGAGCTCAGTCTATCGGGTTACCAAAAATTGTATCATGCCTTTCCAAGGCAAGGCTTTCAATCATAGTTCGTGCTTTTACTTGAATCTAGGAGGTTCGTTGTTCAAGGATATCAATTCCGTATGATGTGCATCATACATCGACCTAACTTCCGTTGTTTTCTCATTTCTTGTAACTGATTCTTGACTTGTGAAGTTTCCTTTGTTGTCTCCCGGTTTAGTTCTAGGTCCGTGAATTTAACTTTCCAAATTCGATATATAAATATGTATATGGTCACTTCGGCCATAGGGTGTCTTAAATGGTGCCTTTATATATTCCCGTGATGGTTATTTTTGCTGATGATGAAATTCGTCAATACTCGAAAGATTATCCTAATCCATTCAAAGTTGGTTATGTGGTGTTGAATAAATCCTATAGTGTTCAGGTAGTTCTCTTAAGGATTCGTCGGGCTAACTATGGTAGAGCGTGTATATCCAATTAGAAAAGGAATATCTTAAAGGAATTGCTAGAAATCTGAGGGGTATCGTCTATCCTTTCGCCGTTTCTATGTCATAAAATATCTTTCATAATGTAGAGTCTCTCCTAGAGAAGTCAATGGTGCAAATTCAACTTAATGGCTGAGTGAGTGATGAGTGATGTAAGTATCCGGTGGGAGTTTGTTAAAAGGGGTGTTCATGAAAAATTCCATTTGTTTACAAAGCTTTTGAATGAAGATTGTTATTAATAATTTCTGAAAATGTGACTATTTTCTTCACGGCATAATTCCTCCTGAATTATACATAGGTGATCAGGCTATGTATAATTGAGGACCAACGATGCGATGCTTGGTTAAATCGAAACGGTATTACTTTTTCCCAAAAGTTTTAGATGGTGTTCAGCGTGTTGTTTTGATAAATGGTTTTCTAGATATTTCCTTTGAAAGTAACATGAAAATTGTCTCGCGTAGCGGTAGTAAATACTTGATAAAATGACAGGAAATCCATTTATAGGGTGGTACCAAATGGTTTATTTTGAAAGTTCTGAAAAATAGTTCTCCCGTAGGGTAGTAAAATAACTTGCATTAAATTTGTTGAAGGTTTCATTGGATACATGGATGAATCTTATGAAATGGTATTAGTCTACTAATCCGTCAAGAATGAAATCGGCCTAATCCCTAGTAAGATAAAGGTATATTGTTGCGAAACTATAGAGAATTGAGCAATTGGAATAGGAATGGAATAAACGATGGTTATGATTATCGCGAAGATAACAAAAGATAGGTATTACATTGGATAGGAAAGTGCTTAATACAACTAGGTTACACCAACGTACCTATGGAAAGTACAAAAGAAAGATACAACCCTAGAGGGCTCAACTACGGTTTATTAAAACATGAACTCCTTCTGGTTAAGCATTGTTGTTGTCTTTGATGTTGCTAATGTCCTGACGGTCTCTCTCCCAAACACGCACGCTATTCCTCGAGTTAATTCCTCTTGGTCCCCATGTCCTGATTTCCTTTCGGGCAATTGTTCCTAAAGTGTCCAACTTCTCCACAACCATAACATGTTGGCGGTGGATTCTGATTATTTCCCCCAGGAGCAGCCCTGCATCCCTTAGCCAGATGACCGATCTTCCCACAATTGAAACAAGGTTTAGGGCAATCCCCCGGGTTATGATGTGTTTGGCATTTGTTACACTTTGGTAGAGTACCGGCGTAACCTTTCTTTTCAGTCGGACCCGCAACATAGGCCCGTGCAGTTTCTTGTCTTTTGGGTGGTGGTTGGTTGGCGTTGTTACCTTGGTTGTCATCCCATTTCCTTTTGTTGTTGTTGTTCTGGTAATTGTTGGTGTTATTGTTGTAGTTACGGTTTCGGTTGAAGTTATTGTTGTTGTTGTTGGCGGGGGTCACTTTCTTCAGAACTTGAGCTATGAGTTTTTGAGACATCCTGATTGCCTCATCAAGAGTTTGCGGATTAAAAGAAATCACATCACCACGGATGCTTTCGGGCAATCCACCAATGAAATTCTCTACCAATTTTTCATCATCAGGCACCATAGATGGGCATAGAGCAGCTAACTCTTGGTACCTCCGAATGTAAGTCTCAATATCATTACCCACAGTTACCAGATCATAGAACTCCACCTCTAACTTCTTCACTTCGGTTCGTGGGCAAAACTTCTTAGTTACCAACTTTTTGAACTCGTCCCATGTGACCTTGTAAGCATTCTCCATCCCTATGGGCTTTGCATAGGAGTTCCACCACGATAAGGCTTGATCACGAAGCGTACTCACGGCAAACTTAACCTTGGAATCATCCGGACAGTTGCATAAGATAAACACGGATTCAGTATGTTCGAACCATCGAACCATGGCAGTAGCCCCTTCAGTACCCTTATACAAAGTAGGATCTCCACTCTTGAAATCCTTGTAAGTACATTTCTTCCCATTGGTTCCGTTGCTAGCTTCTCCCGATGTCCCTATCCGAGAAGCATCTTCGGCAGCTCTTGCGGCAACAGCGGCTCTTTCAATCTCTAGAGCTTCGGCTACACTATCCCTAACGAGCTTCCGGATAGCAGCCTGAGTCATTTCTGGGGTAGTCGTTGCAGCAGCCTTGGCTTTTGCTTTCCTAGGTGCCATAATTCTGGTACATCACAACAGAATACATCAACAACAATCATACTAGAAATGATTATCGTACAAAATATATACAACCACAACATGTATATATATATCCACCACAAGTGTAAATACAACCACGATATGTACAACCACAACATGTACAACCTCAGCGTGTATAAATACAACCATGAGTACTCGTAATAGCAACGATCATTGTTCACTAGGTATACCACCACAACCATGCGTATATCCTCATAACACATGAATACAACACTTAAAAATTTTGGTCTACATTGACCGGTGTCATAGATAGCACAACCATACCCATATAGTAAAGTCAATACTTGGGGATCTCGTTGTACAACAATCAAAATACCACAAGTTTCTTTGAACCACGCCACACTTCCCGTGGCCAAGATGATAGTAGAAGCGAGTAAAGGTAAAAGCTAGGATGATGTCCTGAAGTGAGGTCTGGGGTTGTGCATCGATTCATGTCTGAGATAATGTAGATTCCAATCCATCCTTGAGGAATCTATAGATGTTCCTGTTGAGTCCGTGATCTTGGTGTCATCCACAAGATGTTATCTAATTCATGTCAAGTGAGAATGGGAAAAAGGAAATGACAATGGTCGTACTGAAAGGCAAGGTTAGACTCCCGAATCTCGAAGGTCTCGGTGTCATATCTGATTGGTGGGGTGTTGTTACGATGACCAATGATGAAATCCAACTCATCGGTTTAGAATGTGATGTAATCAAACTTGGTAAATAAAGAGGGAGTTGTGAAGAGTTCTCTTGTGGTGGTGTAATATTGCTCAAAGCATCTTGTTGGTTCATTATGTCATGGAAGTATGAGTCGATTATACCTGAGATAGTATAGAGTCTTTGCGAGGAATGCCACTCTTTGGCGATTTGTTGTTGCTCTTGTTTGGTCTGTGGGGCATCCAAACCTTCATGTGTAGTCTCAATTAGTTAGAGATCATCATCTAACGATGAAGAGTAGTAGGTTGTCTAACAGTAAGGGCTCTCGAACTCTCATCAACCTTAATCTATAAGGTGGTGTAGTGTCCTTAGTGGTAGATGGTAATGGTGTATCAAACCATGTACGCTTCTCAAGCGGTAAGTTAAGTATGTGAGTAGAGTCCCTGAAATGTGATGGTATAAATGGGGTTCCATATGATGATGATGAAGTCGATGGTGATAATACTGAAGGAATCACTACCTTCTTTTACGCTATCTTGCGATGTCTAAGCGGTAAAACTGGAGTATGCACTATGGGACGACCAATAGTGGTATGAGTAGCTGATACTGGTGGTAATACATGAGTAGTGAGTGTTCTAATAGTGAGGGAATGAAGGTATACTATCTTTCTTGCAATAAACATTCTAATAGGTCCATAAGGACTAAGCATGTACGTCTTATCAAATGGTATACTCTGTATGGGCTGAAGTAATAGGAACATCCCGATCGTCTTGCGACGTCGGAACATAAGAGTTGGATTATGCGGAAACCGGAATAGTATGGGATGATGAATCTGTAGGTGCACGAGTAACCAAAGGTGGTGCAATAAGTGAAATCTGAGGAGTAGGTGCAACAATGGGAGTAGTAGAAGACATAGCGTCCTCGATGTAAACATCAGAAAATATAACAATAGTGCGGGAATTGGAAGACATATCTCTGTGGCAACAATACAAAATGAAATGAATAACCCATGTAATGAATCCTCGCAAATAATAATGTGCACTTATGATGTAATGATGAGACGCTACCGTTGGGGTAGTTATAGTCTAGGGTATGAGGACAACCTAGTTCGCTATAACCATTGCTCTGGTACCAATCTGTCACACCCTGAATTTACCTGTTAATGGCAGCGGAATTGAATACCTTGGTGTGACTTTCATGGCGTCTCATACAATGGATATATTGAACGACCTAAAGTGTCGTTTTGAAAATACACGTTTGATCATAAATAAAATCAGAGTTTACAAAACATAGGTCCCAAATGATGTTGCAAGTTTAAAAACAAAACCATAGTAGATCAAACGGTTACATAAGTGCATGAAAATAAGTGATGCAAGTCGACCCCGCGACTCCAAGATGGTCCAATGCATGCCCACATGATAGCTAATAACCTGAAAATACATTGCTAAAAACGGTCAACATAAAGTTGGTGAGAGTTCATAGGTTTAATAAAATGAAGTTATACGATAGCCACAAGTATAAAGTGTATGACATAAGTCACATAAAAATGATTGTACAATAGCCTTAAGCTCATGACCCCGACGCTGTGACTGAATTCTTTGGAGCCCCTGGGAGTGTTTTGCCAGACACTCAAATGAAAAGACATGAAATGCATCCGCTATCGGTTGTTGGTCAAAGCCAACACGGATGGAGGCGTCACCCTCGATAGATCTATCCACTCACTCTCGCTTAAACATAATTAACGGTTCATGATTATATGGGGACTTTCAATTGGCAACAAGGTAACTTAATCTATGTACAGGAAGTCTGATACTTTGGCTCGTATGGAAAACAGTTGCAATGTATTCTCCCCCGTGGGATTTGAAAACAATAATAAAATGTATACGGGGCTATGAAAACTCACCTGAAGTGATGATACAACAATGCTATGAAATCGGAATACTTGGAATAATTGAAATACTGGAACACTTGGAATACTTGGCAATAACAAGGCGCGAACACTAGCCGCTACCTAAAATGAATATGCATAATCTGCTTAGATTATGAGGCAATGTAGTGCATGTACATGTATATGTAACCTATACCACTCGTCATTTGAAAATACTAGTTATCGTTGATATGTAAAGTTTTTCCAAAACTTGGTATAAATATGTTAACTTGTTAACGTAAAACTAGTCGTGTCATAATGTGTATAAAACGTTAGTGTTGGTCTTGGCGTTTTGAAAACATTGAAATGTGATATGGTAGTCGCGTTAATAAACCTTTGATTGTACGTGTTCCAATGGATAAGAATTACGGTTCACCATAGTCGTTTCGTGAAAAATATAGTTTCTAGTACGTAAACATTTTCTACTTAAAAAGCTGTCAAAATAAAATGTATATAGTCGATGTTTAAACGCGTGTATCTCGTTCGTTATTAGCTTGTTTTTGACGTTCTTTATATCCGTGGTTTCGTATAAACATGTACTAATATATTTTCAGTAGCTCGGGTCATCTAGGTCGCGTTAAACGCCTCAGCGGGTCCGTCGAAAGTCGTGTAACAGCTTGCTATTTTCCGGAAAATTAGTTTTCGTCGTTAAACTTGTAAAAATCATATCTCTTTCGATATTAACTCGTTTTTATCCCCGTTTTCGGCCACGGCTTCGTCTCGGAAGGTATTTTCTAAATATTTGGCCAAAAATTACCTCACACCTACTGAGTTTCCCACGTTCCACTTTTAATGACAGTAGGTTATGTATATTTGTTAAAACTTGATTTTCTAGTTATTATCTTGTCCAAAAATGTCACAAACAACTACCAATCATTCTAAAACTTACCATATACTTTCTTAAGGTGTCAAGGGTCCTAAACATCATCATCCATGATAATCTAACAAGGATCTAATTATATGACAAAACTAGGGCTTATAACTTATAAAAAGTTTAATAAGAGTGGTATAACTAACATATACTTGTAAATCTTCTACAAAAATTATATGAACATGATATTAACTTGGAAAAATTATGAAAATAGGTGTTGATAACTTACTTGAAGTATTAGTGAGAAAAAGATGATAAAAACCTAAGAAACCTTTGAGTTTGTATTTCAAAACCCTTAAAGGAACACTAGTAAGACTTGATTATGTAATGATCTTGAAAAATTGATGTGTTCTTCCTCTTGTTCTTGTTCTTGCCGAGCACACACACACACACACTAGATGGGAGAGTTTACTTGTGTATTCTTGAAATGATATGTAAAAAATGAATGAATAAAGAGATAATATGTATATATAGGAGACAACTAAGTAGGTGTAATTAAATTGAGTTGAAAAATCTGAATTTTGGGGCTAAAGGAGGGGGGGGGGGGGGCTGGCGTGAAACAAGGGGAGGGGGGGGGGCCATGTTGGGTGATGATTATTTATAAAGATTATGTAAGATTTGTGT
This sequence comes from Artemisia tridentata subsp. tridentata, assembly GCA_021014915.2. Taxonomy (NCBI): domain Eukaryota; kingdom Viridiplantae; phylum Streptophyta; class Magnoliopsida; order Asterales; family Asteraceae; genus Artemisia; species Artemisia tridentata. Next base: position 117,759,816 of record CP139504.1, read on the forward strand.
AGTTTTAATTAGTTTTAAGTGTAATCGGGTACCGTGTTTGCTAGAAATAAAATTTAACGGTGTTAATCGGGACTTGACGAAGTCATAAAAATTACAAAAATAGGTTGGGTACAAGTATTGGGTGTTCGGGTAATTATTGTTTAGTTTTTACAAAAACCGTCGTAATTATATTAAACGTACGATATAAATTAAATAAATTTGCAAAATACTGGGTAAATGAATTTTAAAATTTTCTTGATATTAAAATGAGTATAAAAATATGTCGGGACCATCGTGGGTGTTTGTCGGACGTGTTAGTCATATTTATTGATCGCGCGTTGACGTTTTACTTAAAAGTAATTATACGTAATACGTCGAATGTAACAAAAATATTAATTTGATAAACCTACGAGTGGTATAGTATGAAAATGGAAATCTGATGATATGCAGACTATTCCTAGTCCGTATGCAGTGTTCCTACTGATGATGCATGAATTTCGCAGTCAAACCAAACCGGTTACGCGAATATGAATACCCGTAAACTACGTTTACGCTGAAATGAATAATGAACATGAATAGTGATTCCCTCCCGGGGATGAATAGTGTCACATGAATAGTAAAATTCCTGAACGCTTCTCGAAGTCTCAAACTGACTCCAAAAATGATGAATAGTGAAATGATGAATAGTGATTGGTGAATAGTAAATGATGAATAGTAACTGATGAATAGTAAATTGTCGTGGTTAGGAAAGTGACCTGAAATCTCAGGTTGTTAAGAATCTTCCCAGATAACATGATTACTATGTTCAATTTGCCTAAAGGATTCATCATGTGTTCCTTGAGATTCAAAGTCATTGATCATAAAACCTAGGTCTTTTTGCTCAATATGCTCATGTTCGGCTAAATCCTCCTCAATTGTTTCCTCAAGTTGTGATGTATACGAACCCATTAATTCATTAAACTTATGGTTCACGGTTAGGAGGCTTTCCTCAAATTTTTCCAAAGGGTCTTATTAAAAGGAGTTGATCCTAACAATGATTGTTTAATAGAAGCCACACATGCACATAATTCATCAAACCTATCAAACTTTATACCCATCTCCTCTTGTATATATCTAAGATCACTTAAAAATTCATTGGAACAACATGAAGCAAATCTATCCGTGTAAAGTAATTGTTCCTCTATTGTTAATGATCTAAATGGAATTTCATCCGCCATGGTGACAAATGAAAATGGTTTTACAAACAAAGGGCACAAAGAAAAAGATAGACTAAAGAAATCCTAGAAAAATAAAAATAAAAATCTCACTAGAAAGGAATCTAGCGAGTAGACCTAATAAAATAAAAATTCAACCTAAACAATAACTATTCCCCGGCAGCGGCGCCAAAAACTTGATGCGTGGTTTTGCGACCTTACAACAGGTTTTACCTCTCGAGGGATCTCAAGAGGCTTACAACCCCACCAGGCAGTGTACCTGACCGATGTAGTATAGTGTAGTGGTAAGTACGGGGGATTGATCGTTCTCCACAGGGAATAATGTCGTTAGGATTGAAAAACTACTTTAATAGGTCTAAGGGTGAGGGAAGATTCTTTTTGTATTTTTATATTTTATGAAAGCAAGTAAAATCTCGGGTTTGAAGGAGTGGGCGGAATTAGTTGCTAGTCAACTAACCCAAATAACTACAAATGCAAATAAAATAAAATAACTGAAAATGAAAAGAGTTGTGAAACTTATGTGGAGAGAAATGTGTTTACTTAGATTTCCTTACTCCCTAACTATCTTTTACCGGATGATTAGTGTGTATTAATTGCGTGGATGACGGGTGTATTCCTTAATACCAATCGTGGGGTGGCGTACGTACTTCCCCAACTCTACAAGCTCCTACTTCACTCCTATGTCGAGCCGGCTAAGAAGCTCCTAACATGGGATCACTAGAATTCGCTCATGCATTAAATACAACCATAAAAACCTAGTACGCATTGGTTCATGTTTCTTAAGACGTTCAAGCAAGTTACCGTATAGGAAGTTAACCAGTTTTCTTAAGCCTAACATCGATGAACAATCATCCAATACAATAAATAACACACTAATAACCAATAATCAATAGTTAGGTTTCATTAGATCTAAGCAAACACAAGATAAATCTAGCCTAGCATGTTAATTAAAAGACAAGAACAAGATATAATCAAACAACACATAGACATATTGATTGATTAAGTAATTACTTATCTTCAATTAAACATGGGAGATCCAAGGGTATGAAAACCCTTAAAAATGGCAGAAATTCGTCTTAGGGTTTCTCCTCACAAAGTTGCACACTAATGACAAAAAATTGCAAAACTATATATAGAGTTTAGGGGCTGACGGCGTCACGTTGTAGATCTTGACGCCGTCACCTCGCCGTGTCTAGGGTTCCCGGATGGCCTTCTTGATGCCGTCCCTCTTTAGTGCTCCAAAATCCGCTCTGGCTTATCAAGGCTTGACGCCGTCAGAAATGGGCTTGACGCCGTCTCGCTTTAACTTAAACCGTGATGGCCTCGATCACCTTAAAGGGTGACGCCGTCAGAATTCCTTTGTAAAATTCTCTGGCTTATCATGTGTATTTTTCATATCCACCTCTTTTGTCAAGCCATGACGCCGTCAGGAGCAATCCTTGACGCCGTCAAAGGTACTTTTCCAGCCGATTTTGAGACTTTGTCGTTTTCTTCACTTTTATGCTCCAAAAACGTCCAAAATGCTTCCTTTTCCAGATTTCTTCTCCAAAGTACCTAAAATGACAAAAGGAACGATTTAGGGCAATATTTGATCAAATAAATACGATTTAGGGCTTAAATGACCCCCTAAAACCGGTACACTTTTCGCTTCATCAGTAAATAACATTTAACCATTTAATTTTCACTGAAAACTAGGATCCAAATTGACATAGTTTCATTACATCAGCTAGGGCTGCTAGTAATGAAAGTACTCAATAAGGTACAAGTCAAACTCAATTGCCAATCTCAAATTGCAATTCCTAGAATTATGGGATTTACATATTTTGCCAACCTCAGTTGCAAATGTAAGCATGTTTTATCCCCATCTTTATGCCTTGAGTGACTAGTCCTTCTTACTATCAACTCAATTAAGTTAACCAACTTAAGAAACTGCAAATACTTTCATGCTCGTCCCACGACAAATGGAGATTTACCCTTTGATTACCATCCATGCTCGTCCCACGACAGCTGGAATTTGTAATCTCAGGTGTTTCCGTTTCATTGGATGGCATATAACTTAAATTAAGGGTATTTATTTTGATGTATGTAATAAAAAATATGTACAAAGATGTCATGCATTCATCTTGTATCATATGTTTCATGTAAAAAACTTTTACTCATTAGTTTCTTTACTAAGCTTAAATCAACAAAGTTTTAATTGATGGCGTTGAGAAACTTACAACTTTGCCTTAAGATGCTTCGTACATATAATGGTTGTACTTGGTAAGTCTAATTTGACGCACAAGCGGGCGGAGAGACAGAATGGAGTCTCTTTAAGGCCACAATTTAATGCGAAACCAACCTTAAACCAACCTTATAGTTTGTCAAAATTAGGTCCGCCTTTCGACCATTTTTTGGTACAGTTGCGTCAATCAATTAAAAGTTTAAGATTTAAAAGCTTAAAACCATGTTTCACCATTATTAAGTCCAGTTTAATTTTTATTTTAAAATTACCCTTTGCTTACTATCATGTCACAACATATATAAACAAATAGCAATTAATAAAAAAAATAAACGACATAAGTAATGGACATGCTAAATAAATCAATTAACATGCATATATTGATCATAAGACTCCCATTGGTTTTCGAGCTAGGTACCAATGGACCACATACACCAATTACTTGGTTGCGTAATTCTTACGATAAATATATACAATAACACACATAATTGATTGTGACGATTCAAATGGGGTCTTCCCTAATTTTAGGTCTTCCCTAATTACATAATTAATTAACTTTTTAGTAACTATAACTTGTCAATACAATTTATTACTAAAACCCTAATTAATTTGTATAAATCGCCAACTATAGCATGTAATCAAGAAAAGCACGTAACAATTACTATAATTCAAATATAATCCATGACAAAACATGCATGTTTTCATCATGGATTCCACATAGCACTTATTATAAACGTAATCAAGTCTATCTTACGCATATCAATTAATGACATATATCAAGTACTCATTAATTCAATCACATAAAAATTACATGCAACCTAGGGTTTATGCACGTTTTACAAAACTAAAACTCTAATTATAAAATTTAAGGGTGATCGACCCTAATTAATAAAATTAGGGTTTACTAATTTTTAAAACCCTAGAACACCATAAACATGTAATAATCACAAAGATCCAATTTTATGTGTTTTGGTAATTAATTACACAATATTAATGGCTCTTGATGCCACTGTTGGAGTTTTATATTAGCATCATAACAATTATATGTAAACATAAACATAAATATCAAAGCATGCAGCAGAATATAGGATCTAACACTTGTAATTAATTAACCAAATAAAAAAATATGCGTACCTTTGATTTCTAGCAAAACAAGAAATCAATTATCCAAGAACTAGTAAAACCCTAACTTAGGGTTTAGTGTGATTCGACTTCACCTAAGTCGAATGGGAAAAGACACAAGCAAAAGTATGCTTGTACTCCGTTCTTGTACGCACGTATTACAAGTGTTTTAATGAGAAAAGTTAGGTTCTTGATTCACAAACAAACCAAACACTTGATTTGAGCTCAAAGAAAATCGACCCTAAGGGATTAGGGTGGAGTTCGATCGGCTATGAGCACAAAAGGAGGAAGAAGAAGAGAAGTTAGGGTTTGCCAGGAACCAAGATTGTCTAGAATGAATACAAGAGGTTTGTATTTATAGGAGAACAATCTTGTAGTCCAAGTTAGGGTAGGATTCCCCTTTCTCTTCTATATGGCCGATCCTAGCAATCCCTAAGGGATTCTAGATCTTTCTTGGCTTCTTTCCTTATTTCCGTCTCCCTTTAACATTTAACGACCGTTAGTCAATTCCCGTTGAAACTCATACGTAAAGTGTGTAATCCCGAAGTCTCGTGTTCAAAATTGATCATACGTATATGAATTTATATCCAGAAACTTAACACATTTAACTCAATTTAGTTGTACACGTGTATCACTTGCATAGTGTCTTGACCATTTATTATGTAAGAGGTGAGTTAGAAAACAATAATTTATAAATACATTGTTTTTAGGGTTTTCGGGCAATTCGTCTATTAGGGTTTTGCTAAACTTGGTGTTCCTACATGCTCTTTTAAAACCCTAACTGACATAACTTTGTGAAGGCGCTCAAGCAGCTTTTTCTAGATATTACCTTCGTTTTCGGTTTGGTTTGCTCATACTAGAAGTTGTTGTTATGATACAAGCTGCATTGGTTCAATTATTTTGCTGCTTTTTGGTGTATAATGGGTACTGATCTTCAGATATTGAAAGTGCATGCAAGGTTTTGTTGTACTGCTGTAGTAAACGAGAGTTTTGGTTACTGCTATCGACACTCGTTAGTACTACTGGTTGCCTTTGACACGAGTTTGTACTGCACTCACTCTTAGTTAGTGCTGCTCGAGTTCACGAGTTTGTACTGCTACCGATCGCGTTTGTACTGCTCTCAAGATTTTGTACTACCAGTTCATACATAATTTGTACTGCTGCTCTTTCGACTTTCATACTGGTTATTCAGACACACAATAAAGGGTTGATGCTTGGAACTTATCTGCATGGGAACGACTATATCTTTTTCACTTTAATTATGTGTGATCATTGGCCGGTGGTATTTATTTAGACCTATCATGGGACGGTGACAGGAGTTGCTGGAAGTAACTTAACGTTGTTAGGAATTAGTATATTTTGTTTTATTTCATTACTGCTGTTAGTATAGTTGTGTTCCTACTGGCAGGTATGTAGTTCCTGCTGGTATGGTTCCTGCTGTTAGTAGCAGTTTGTTTCTGCTGGTAGTTATTATTTTGTTTCCGTATTATTAGAAGGTGAGGATATGCATGAGTTATATTAGGAAGTGATAGGGCATATCTTCTTGTAATGAGCTGGATTAGGGTTTCTGAGAATATAAAAGAAACACACAGCCATTGATATTGGAACAGATTGAAAAACAATTTCATTAGTGAATCAAAGATCCATAGAGGATCAAGAGTTTTTAGTTATTGTCTTATCTTCTTTCAATTCTATTGTTTATATTCTGCGTAAACAGTAGTTCAATAGTTAGAGTCTCTCTTAGTTTGTTTGTGATTACATAAACATTCTATTGATCTTAACCGGCTCATAAGATCTATCAGTAAGGCACGATCCAACAAGTGGTATTAGAGCCTGGTTAGAGACTCTGTGAAAGAAGAAGAGAACAGAAGCAGATCTGGTAAAGAATTATTGTTGGCAGATGCTGATCTAAAAATTGTGAGGTAATCGCTATTCATTCTTTGGTATCGAATCCTTAAATAAACCTCGTACTGATCGAATTCATTATTAATTGGGTGTGTGGTATAATAAATTGGTTGTGGGGCTGATCGCATCAATTTGTTGCTAGTCAAAAGATTCGGTTGTATTTTAAGATCATGGGACGGTGATAAATATTGATTAATTTGTTTTGTTGCATGATTGGTATATTTAATTTGTTTCATCATCTGTCACGTGCAATTGATTGGAGTAGAATCATTGATTGGTGATAATTCATTGTTGTCATTTGTAAAGGCAAGTGGGTTATTATTGCTGCTATTGTTGACTCATTTTGTGGGACTGATTCGTTTTTATCGATTGTGAATTAATTGTGGATTGGTGGCAGTGATTGTTAATTCTTGTCTGACATTTGTTAAGCCTGGTGGAATCAGTCAAACCCTTTGAAACAAATCTCTTAAACCCTCATACAATGACTTCATTCGGATCAGATGATTCTTTTGAGACATTTGCCATGAAGATTAAATCCTTGCTATCTGATTCCATGGTGGACCGTTCACATGATGAGGGAGATGATGAGGAAAGAAGTGCCACTCAAGTTTGTGAGTTGATTGCTGGATATGGTGATAAGGCACAAGCGGCTGGGGAATTTGGTTTGATGGGCTACCCATCTCAGATACAAAATTGTCCCTTTGGTAGTGAAATTAAATATGGTGCACTTAAGAGAGAGTTTGATGATATAGAGCCTCAATATAAAGAATTGATTGTTAAAGTTCAAGCTTATGAAAAGGCTGTTAAAACTTTAGAAAAACAAAAGGCTTGGTACCAAAATAATCAGTTAGCATATGAGGAAAAGTTAGGGTTTTGGAGAGAGACTTAGAGAACACCACTAATGAGCTTAAATATTCTGAGTCTCAAAATGATAAGGTCAAATTAGAAAATCAGGAATTACAGGCTAAGTTAGATACTGAATTGGCTAGACATAATGCATGGCAAGAATCAGCTAAAAACCTAGTCAAATTAAATAACAGTACTTAGTCTGTAAGGTGTAAGAGGGGATTGGGGTATGATGTTGGGCCAGATGATATTTATGACCCTAGTGACCCAAGTATATTTGACCCTACCCCTAAGGAGCCAAATTACCAAATTCCTTTAAAGTATGTCAAAGAAGGAGGAATGAATGCTGTTCCTCCACCTATAAGAGGAATTTTTATGCCTACCTCTCGCCACACTGAAACAGACTTTGATGAATCACACATGACCTATGGCAAAAAGTCCATTGACTTGCCTACTTCAGACTGTGAAACTAAAGACTTTGTCTCTTGTTCTAACAGTGACAAATCCTCTCAACCCAAGTCTGATGACTATATCACATGTGATTCAAGTGATAAGTCTGCCACACACAGGCCTAATGACTTACCCACAAGAGTGGCTGATGATGAATCTATTTCAAAAACAGCTTCTTTTTCACTTAAATCTGTTAAAAACAATTTTGTCTCTAATTATGGTAGTGATAATTTTGTTTATAATAAGAAAAGTCAGGTAAAAAACAAATCATTTAGAAAGAAATCATGTTTTGTGTGTGGTAGTTACTCTCATCTCATTAAAGACTGTAATTATCATGAGAGTAGAATGGGTGTGTGTGCTGAACAACAGCAACCTAGATCAGTATGGAAAAATATAGAGAATATACCCCCATATGTCCCTAAGGCAACTGCATTTCCTGCTGGTAATCCAAAACGACTAGCACCTGTTTCTACTGGTAGGCCTTTTAGACCCGCAGCTGTTCCTGCTGGTAAGCCAGTTCCAGCTGGTAGAACTAATTCTGCTAATTGTAAAAGGAATGCTACTAGACCTTTTCACAGACCTACAAGCTCTTTATTTCAGCATGATTATAGGTTTATTTACTATGACCCAATGTATATGGGGGGACAAAGATGGGAAACTGATGTTCAGTACACAGGAGGTTGTTCTTGGAGACATAATTGCTGGATTTAAGGGGAGACATAAGCTTAAGGGGAGGCTTATTGTTGTATATTGTGTTCTTACTAACATTTTTTTTAGTTTGATTTGTGTTCACTAACAAAAATGTTGCTGCTGGTGAATTAATTGAGTTGTGGGGCTGCGTTTGATGTTTGTCGATTAGTACCTGGGTATGATTGATTTTCTATTGGCTGAGTTAATTGTCGCTTGTGGCTTTCTGGTCAAATTCATGGGACTGATTGATTATTTTATTGATCGATTTAAGTGGGGTCAATTGGTTGTCGTATTTGCATATTGTGAACTCGATTGAGATTGGTCAATTGATTATGAGTTGAGCAGAGAATAGTCGTTTGTTGTCGATATGTGGGACCAATGTGTAATACTCAAGTGGGTGTTATCGTGAGTCAATTTATTATATTCTTTTATTGTTATCGATTGGAGATTAAATTGTGGGGCTATATTGTGGAATTAATTGGTGTTTGACATCCGCTGCTGTTGTTGACTCTTGCTGGGTCAGTGGTATATTAACTCGATTTGATTGGTCCGAATTAATGAATGGTTTGTTGCAAGTGGAGTATTGAAGCAGATCAGTGTGGGAATTAATGCTATTTTGATTCTGCTGCTGCATTAATTTTTCTGCTGCTGCATTTTGATTCTGCTGCTACGTTTCTGCTAGTAGTGCTTCGGTTTCTGCTGGCAGTGTTCCAGTTCCTGCTGGTAACACCATTTCTGCTGGTTGCTTCGGATTCTACTGCTCTTGATAAAAAAAAAAAAGAAAAAGAAAAAAAAATTCTTTAATATTGTCTACTATCTCATTTGCAGGTTCAGTGTTGGTTTCTTACCACACAACAAATGGTAATCAACTCACCATGTCTACCAAACAAGAAAGAGTTGACTCACCATGAGGGTACGGCTCTGGTGTGATTATCAAATCCGTTGATATCTGTAATAGTTTGCTCAAAACTATAGGGTTCTCAACTCACCCATGTTTCATTACTGAGAGTTGAATGGTTTTCAATTAACCATGGATTTTACCCTTTGGGGTTTCCAAAGAATTGGCTAGCCCACATGTATAAGGCTTGTGGTAAAGGCAGTGGAAATCATATTTGGTATTCAATTCACCAAAGGTTATTCTAACCTAAGAATTGGCTAGTCCTGAGCAAACGGCTACAGGTAAAGACAACTCAAATCCGTTTATAGTTGATGATTTACTAATAATCAGATGGCTACTCCAATAGTGAACATTGGCTACTCCAGTAGTGATGGCTATTGGTAAAGAGACATCAAATCCATTAATTTTCAATGATTCACCTCTCACAGGAGTTTACACACCTGGATGTGATGAGAATAGTATGAAACTTAAATGTTTTGATGTACAATATGTCATTGTTGCTGTGAAGTTCAAGTGCATTGCATATCAGGGGTAACCAGATTATGAATTGAAGATTTTCCTGTTGCTGATGTTACTTAGAAGTTGCTGCTGGAAGTTTGTACTTCAAGATGGTATTGCTGTTGGTTACTTTCTGTTGCTGCTAAAGCTCAATCCTCATCCTTTGGACGTCCAAGATCTATCTGGAAACTTGAAGTTAACCTAGTCAACTTCAAGTTAACCTAGTCAACTTCAAGTTTAGGGTAGGATTGTTAGGAATTAGTATATTTTGTTTTATTTCATTACTGCTGTTAGTATAGTTGTGTTCCTACTGGCAGGTATGTAGTTCCTGCTGGTATGGTTCCTGCTTTTAGTAGCAGTTTGTTTCTGCTGGTAGTTATTATTTTGTTTCCGTATTATTAGAAGGTGAGGATATGCATGAGTTATATTAGGAAGTGATAGGGCATATCTTCTTGTAATGGGCTGGATTAGGGTTTCTGAGAATATAAAAGAAACACACAGCCATTGATATTGGAACAGATTGAAAAACAATTTCATTAGTGAATCAAAGATCCATAGAGGATCAAGAGTTTTTAGTTATTGTCTTCTCTTCTTTCAATTCTGTTGTTTATATTCCGCGTAAACAGTAGTTCAATAGTTAGAGTCTCTCTTAGTTTGTTTGTGATTACATAAACATTCTATTGATCTTAACCGGCTCATAAGATCTATCAGAAAGGCAAGATCCAACAAACGTATTGAATATTATTCTTACATGCGAGATAATTAGTAGGATACCACGTTAAGGATTTTGGTGTTTACATCATTATGCATGGTAACTTATTAACATGGTAGGGCTTGATGATTCTTATTAAATCTCTGTCACATGGGTCGGTGTAGTATTAATTTGCATGGTATATTTGATAGCCAACTTTTATCATGGGTCGGTGCTCATTTTCTTATTCAACTATCATACGCAAGACTATTACATGAAGATTGGCTATTATTGTATGAACCATGTGAAAAGTTCCTTTAATTTATCTTGTGCTTCATGCAATATCGAAAGAGGTTTTCATCAAAGTCAGTGTTGGCATAAAGTTACAACAGTGAGGGGAAGCATATAGAGTTGGTTATTACTTTGGAATAGGTGGTTCCAACACACACACGGGGAAGTCACACACACAAGAAGGATTTGATTTTTTTTTATATTTTGGTTTCGGTTCGTAAAGGATTAAAAGCTCGTTATTATTTGTTCTCATTGGCGAAGAAGATTATTTATTGCTTATTTGATGATGAAGTGGAATTTTTTGAGTTTTTGTTCTTATCATATCTTAAAGTGGGTGTTACACTTTAGAGATAACTTGTTCGTTTGTTCAAGTGGTGACTACAAATTGACAAACACTTGAAGGAGTTATGTTATTGTGCTCAGTGTCTCATTGAAGATGAGTTTATTGTCAAGAGATTGCGGTCTCCCTATACATCGGTTTAGGTATACGTTCGAAGTCAGTTTAGTAGAAGATATAAGACACAAGGTTGGGTTATTCTACTTCAGCATCAAATTGGTAATAGTTAGTTTTCTTTAACATTACATAAAGCTTATAGAATTGAAGATTCAACAAATGGGTAACATATGGGTTTCAAGGGAAGCTTATTGTTAAAATGATTAACCATTTATATGCTACATTGAGGTGAAGGTTTTTATAGCTGCTCGTTGGTATTATTACTGAAGATTTGAGATTTTTCTGTCTTGAGTTCATTTATAAAAGAAAGCGTTTTGGAGTTCGTTCATGGAGGGCAATTCAAGACATTAGAAGACTAGATTGGAAGTATGGTACTAGTTCGTGGTTATGAAGATCAAAGTTGCTTACCTTTGTCCCCTAATTGATGATTACAAAAAGGGGAAGAAGATTTATAAAGAAGAATTGCAACTTGAAGATCCTTGGTAGAGCATGTTACTAAAGTTCACGTGGTGAGCTTAAGGGGAAGATTTCATTCATGGAAGATCAAGAAGGTTTTGTAATTATCAACTAGGAGAAGATTGTTGGGAATTATAATTTGAGTTGATAAGTACAAAACCACAAATGAAGAATGAAACAAGTATGAAAGATGAAGGACCGAAAAAGACAAAAGGAAAATTCTATTTAGAGATAAAGATTACAGAATATTGTTAGGAATCCTTTTGTAACCCTAATCCTCTATTATATAAAGAGGATATGGGGCGTTAGTTTCAATACACAGATGTTAGAGACACTACTAGAAAAAATGCCTTTAATGACACCGATTGCGTGTCATAAAATGGGTCAGATGACACGCTTTTTGGTGTCATAAATCGACCCGTTATAAAGCTTTATGACACGCATTTCGCGCGTCATAAATTTATGACACGCTTTTATGACACCCTTTTACGACACACTTTTATGACACTATTTATGACACCTTTTTTGCGTGTCATGGTTCAAATTTAAAAAAAAAAATATTTTTTATAAAATTACTAATATCCACACATTAAATAACAATTAATCTCATAATACAAATAAATACACAAATAGCAAAAGAGCGAATTTCATATATATCAAAACAATGTGTTTCATACAACCACAAGTTAGTAACAGGTAACCTAATTGTATCTAGCTTGACATTGTTTCAGTGAGTTAGATGCACATCACGGGCTTCCCTTGAGTTTCTTGGCGACGGTAGCAATGTGCTTACCCTGATGGAAAGCTTGCTGCAACTCGAGCTCAGATGGTTGTCTTGACCCATCCCCTGCATAAGTACCTGCACCATATGGACTTCCACCTTTCGCCTTCTCCATTTCGAACATGTTAGCTCTAAAAGTATATCCAATTGGCACGAAGATCATCCCATGGTGAGCAAGCTGAGTAATTGCAGTCCATCTGTGATCAATAATTCAATATATGTATATAATCAACATATAAACTCTATTAAACATGCCGATTTTCAGCAGCAATTACGTCCCATTTAAGTGCAGTTTTTCAGCATATAAACACTCTTATAAGTGCAGAATTTCTAGCATATAATCTCTTATAAGTGCAGAATTTCCAGCATATAAACACACCTATTTAGGGGCTGTTTGGCAGCCGCCAAACACACCATTTAGTGCAGGAAATTAAGTAACAAGACGCACCTATGTTGGGGCTGTTTGGGGCTGCGCTCCAGTAGTTAAACACCCCTCTTGGGGCTGTTATACACAGAAAACAAAAACCCCCTGCTGGTGCTGAAAAATCAAAAATAAAACACCCCCTTTTAGTGCTATTATTGCAGCAGACAAATGCCCATATTTGGGGCTATTATGGGGTTGTAACAGCAGGTAACAAGCACCCTCTCGGGTTGCTATGGTGCGCCAAAAACAAACACACTCCTAGGAGGGGCTGTGGTGTTCTAAGACCAGCAGAACAAATACCACTTTTGTGTTTCCAGTCGAGACATAGCAAATCTGAACCAAAATAGACCGCAAATCAAATAAGCCAACCTAAACTCGCCCGTTTCTGTGGGCTGATACACGCAAACAAATACCCCCTTTGGGTGTCTGGTTGACTCGAAGCTGATCACAAACAAACACCCTCTTGGGTGTACTCGCTATATCGAACCAACAAAAACACCAAATATGTGACCCAAAGGATCTCGGCCCAAAATAAAACTCAAACCAACGCAACCCTTGTGGGTCTCTCGTTGCGCCAAACCAAAATAAACGTACCCCTGGTGGGTGTCCCACTCGAACCAGAAACAACAAAACATTATGAATCTGAATCAAAAATAGACAAAGGCAAGAATATACGCAAGTCGGGTTTTAAAACGACCCGTAACCAACAACAAGACAACTTTAATACAATACCAAATTCAAAACATTAATTCAAGAATCAAATGGGTTCGACCTGACTCTATCATAACCGGTTCAAGCAAGCACCTCTCTTAAATAAATAAATTATCCACACGAAAATATGTAAAAACGTTTTTAAATCTCGTTTTTATTCCACGAAAACTAAACATTTCAATCTATAATCGGTTTTAAACAAAAAGATTATCAAAGTAGTTTAGGTTTCGACATACCAAGAAAATAACTAGAGCGAGGAAGGATGAGAGATGGTGGCGCGGCTCGGTGGTAGTTCTCGAACCAAACGAGAGCCAAAGACCATGATTTAAACCCCAAATGACACCACAACCATGGACCTTCAATAAAAATGGATGATGGTGGCAACTCGTGATGGTGTGGTCGCCGTGAAATGAGGCGGTGGAGAGGCGGTTATCAAGAGAGAAGGAGGAGAGTGGGTGAGGCTGTGTAGTGAGGGAGATAGATCTTAAGATAAGATCTGATCTTTTATTAAAATGGGAAAGAGAGGCGGTGGATGGTTTTCATTAAAAAAAATAAGGATAATTACTATTATGTAAATGGTCTTGACAAATAAAAGGGGATTTGAAAGTTTTCAAGCTTTTGTGAGCGGGAAACAAATAAAAGGGGATTTGAAAGTTTTCAAGCTTTTGTGGTCCGTGTTTTTAAAAAAAATTGAGATATGACACGAATTTTATGACACACAAAAATGCCTGTCGTCTAGCCTTCAGATTTTACAATTTATGACAGTTTTTTTATGACTTACAATTTTGCGTGTCATTATATTGTGTGTGTCATAAAAAGCATGCCATTAAAGGCCCTTTTTCTAGTAGTGAGATGTAACATCCAGGAAAGGGGCGTGTGTGTCTAGGCGTCAAGTTCCTACAATGGACGCCTAGGGTTTGTATTGTTAGTAGTCGTTAGAGATGATGACGAGAAAAACCTTGTAGCAATAATAATGATAGTTTTGTTTATTCTGCTGTGTATCGTGTTATTCATTATTATTGTTAATCCCTCTAGCCTAAACGATCCACGAAGTTGTTTAATTATAACTTCACAATGATCCAATTGATGACGATAACAATGATCAAATTGAACAAAATGAACCTTCGCTCGGTCCAGATCTAGAACTCATGACCTTACTATTGACCACCCAATCCTAGTTGGACTCACAAAAATCTCAGATTGAAAAATGCAATGAGATCAACAGAAACTTAATCCAAAGTTGCATCATTATCTGCGGACCTTGAGTGCTATAAAATACAACTCACAAATTTTGAAACAAAAGAAAAACGAGAACAAGGTTTTGAAGTTTCATTTCAAAAAGCTTATGTCAAAGAACAAGACTTACAACATCAAATACGAGAATTAACTGGTTCCAAAAATAACTTGATTTATTAAATGGAACAAAAAAAATTAGAATTCAAACAACAGGTTCAACACCTTAATTCTGAACTTTCAAAAACAAAAACAGAGTTGTCAACTTGTCAAGCTAGTTTTTCTGAACATAAACAAGTGTCTAGGAAACGAATTGATTCTTATCTTGATGAAATCGTAGATTTGGAAAGTAAATTAAAAGAGTTTCAAAAAGTTTTTTATAAAACTGGTGAGTCTGTAACAACAATTCAAAAGTTTACTTTAAAGCAAAATCCCCAAGGTTATGGTTTTGCTATTGGTGATGACAAACCACGTTTTCTACACAAAGCACTCAAGGAAAATCCAAAGTTGTATAGTGCAGATCACCTCTTTGATGATTCAATTATGCGTGTTGTTGTATATAACTGTGAGGAAGAACAGGAACATGACGAAGAGAGTCGATAAAAAATGAGCAATGTTAAGTTCAATAAACCATTTGATTATTGAAAAGTGCCTCATATTTCTGACACCTTCGTTCATCAAAAAGATAAAACAGAACAACCATGGTTTGTAATGCAAATTAATGAATCTTATTATGATGTTGGTCCTGTTAAACCAGTGGCACAAATAAATGGCCCTTTACCAACTTCTGGAGTCATTGCACCATTACCTAAATGATGTCTTGTACTTAGATACTTTGATACGTTTATGGAAGACATCAACCTTTTAGAACAAGCAATTGAACGTAACTCTGAGATAACAGTTTTCACTTTTCTATCTCCTTACGAAAAAGAAAAGAGCGAAATTTTTCAAAAACAATTTTTACCATACGTTAAACATTTGCGTCTTTGTGCTACACACTGGGAACAGGAACTCCAAACAGAAGTAACATCCATGATGAATACTTTCAAATGCAACAGAAAATTCGATCTCAAAACAAAAATGTCGAAACAAAGTTTTACAAAATGAAGCGGATCGACTCTTGGAAGATGTTCTAAGTTCTGATATTATCTCTGTGATTATGAATTCGATTTATGAGTCTTGCAATGCTATGCTTGTTGATGATCACACTACTGACACTGAAACGTTGAGACACGAAATTGTGACTTTAAAAAGAGAAAATGAGAGAATCATTAAACACAATGATGATGTTTAAAGTAAACTTTCAAAAGAAAATTTTCTACTTAATCAGAAGCTACAATGGTGTCAAACTCAGAGTCTTGATTTTGAATTAAAATTGCAAAGTCAAAATGAAACGATTTCCTTTCATAACAGTCAAACATCCAAAGTTGAGAATCTTGAAGATGAAAATGATGTTTTAAAAATTCAAAATTTCAAATATGAAAAGGAAATCGATGAAGTTTGTCAAAATCGTAATGACACCGTTCGCTTAAATAGAGAACTCGATTCAAAAATTCAACAAAAGAATCACATCATCATTGAGCTCAAAGAGAAAATTCAGTTACTAGAAAAAGGAAAGTTTGTTAACACAAATGTGATTGCACCGGAAATGTACAAAATAGACACAACACCAAGGCAAACATCCCCTCAAACTACTAATTTGAATCCTTCCACTTCTACAGGAATAGTCCCCACTACTAGGGTTAGTAGATCAGAGCGTAAGAGCAACAAATAGAAGAATAGGATCTGGCAACGTAGAAGCGGAAAACTAGAAGCCCAAGAAGTAGAAGATCAACATAGGAATTTGAATAAAATGCACGTTGAGTCTGATTTAGATTCAAACTTAAAAACTTGTAATTCTAATAACGATGTAACGAATGCTCAGACTTTGAATGTTTTAAATGTTAATGCATCTTGTGTGTTCTGTCGTAAAAGCATGTTATCTGGTGATCATAAGAAATGTGTTGCAAAATCTCTTTTATCTCGTAACAAGAAACGTACATCTGGCATTCCCTCTAGGCCCACTATTGCTTCTAAGTCTATGCTAGGAAAACCGCCAAGTGTAGTTTCAAAAAATGCCTTAGATACAACCATAGTTGCGAAAACAACTCCTACGGCAATCCCATCACCTAGCAAATTCACTAAGAAGACAGCTAAAACTAGTTGGACATGGCAACGTTGGTTACAAAGGAAATCTAATTTTACATGGCCACCTAAAGTTATTTTTAACTGTGTTACTAACACAACAGAACCCACAAATTCTCTGGGTTCTACCGTTACCATCACTCCATCTTCGTCGTCTTCGTATGATGCAGGTGGTACAAATTATTATATGGATTGTTGAAAGCGGATGTACCTGACATATGACAGGTAATCTTTAACTTTTAGTAAACTTTGTTGCAAAGTTCATCGGCACTGTCAGATTCGAGAATGATCATTTCGCTGCTATCATGGGCTATGGAGATTACGTCAATGGCAACATCGAAATTAGTCGTGTCTATTATGTTGAAGGCCTTGGTCACAACCTTTTCTCCGTCGGTCAATTTTGTGATGGGGATTTGGAAGTAGCATTTCGGGAGAAAACTTGTTTCGTTCGTGACTTACAAGGAAATGATCTAATGTTACAAACGACTAATTCATCTGAATTTCAAAACCATGACTGAACTTGCACGTCACAAACTAGTCGATGGTCTTCCACGGTTTCGATATTCAAAAGATCACTTATGTCCAACTTGTGAACAAGTAAAAAGTACTCATGCACACTTTCCTTCAAAAACAGAACACAATACAAACCACGTTCTTCAACTACTTCATATGGATTTCTGTAGCTCTATGCGTGTTCAAACGATAAACGGTAAATGCTACATTTTGGTAATTGTCGATGATTACTCCAGATGGACTTGGGTCTACTTTCTCCGAAGCAAAGATCAATCTCCTTCAATGATCATCACCTTTCTCACAAAAATTCAAGTTCAGCATCGTAATACGGTCAGAAAAGTTAGAACAGACAATGGAACTGAATTCAAAAATCAAATTCTTCAATTTTATTTTGAGAAAGTGGGAATTGAACATCAAACATCCATTGCAAGAAGTCCATAAGAGAATGAGGTTGTCGAAAGACGCAACATGACGTTAGTGGAAGCTGCAAGAACGATGTTAATCAATGCTCAATTACCAGATTACCTAATGGGCAGAAGCTGTATCAATTGCATGTTGTACCCAAAACCATTGCATGATCACCAAACGACATCACAAAACTCCTTATGAGATTGTTCACAACTGAAAACCGAATATAAATTACTTTCATGTATTTGGTGCCCTTTGTTACCCAAATAATGATCGTGATGATTTTTGAAAACTCAAAGCCAAAGCTGACATTGGTATCTTCATTGGATAATGTGAGAACTCCAAAGGTTTTCAAATCTGGAATCATCGTACTTGAGAAATTCAGGAGACTATTTATGCTAATTTTGATGAGCTTACAGAAATGGCTTCTGAGCAAAACAGCTTAGGAACCGCAACCAACCGTCTAAATTTTCCAGATCAATCAGCTGCACCACTTTCACTTAACCGTAAAGAATTGGAAACGCTGTTTGCTCCATTGTTTGATGATTCATTTGAACGTCGTGCACCAGATGTATCACCTATTTCCGCTGCACAACCTGATAATAATCCAATACCTGATACACCTGCTACTTCAACAACAACAGTTGCTATAGATGCACCTCCAATTGAATCTCCATCAACAGCAGAACAAACCGCTTCCAACACTGAAAATGCAGTTGAAGATCTCCAACAACAAGTACCCGCACCTGCAGATTATGACAGAAATGCCTTCTTTAATCCATTTGCTTCGGCTCCAACCATTCCCGATATTGCAGAGTCGTCTACACGCAACTATGATCCGTCTAATATGCACACTCTTTTTCATTGTTACCCTTCAACACACAAATGGACAAGAGATCACCCCTTAGTAAATGTGATTGGTAATCCAGATAATCCAGTCATGACACGACAAAGTCTTCACACGGATGGTGAAACATGCATTTATGCTCTTACCGCCAGTCAAGCTGAACTAAAGAACATTAAAGAAGAAATGACTTACGACAATTTGATTGAATCAATGCAAGAAGAACTTGATCAATTCAAACGTCTTGAAGTCTGGGAATTGGTTGAAAGACCCGATGGAGTCTATGTTGTCAGACTTAAATGGATTTGGAAAAACAAACTTGATGCTGATGGAACAGTAATTCGTAACAAATTGCGTCTGGTTGCCAAAGGCTTCAGCTAAGAAGAAGGCATTGATTTTGAAGAATCCTTTGCACCAGTGGCTAGACTTGAAGCTTTCTGAATGTTTCTGGCGTATGCTGCCCACAAGAACATCATCGTTTATCAAATGGATGTGAAAACTACATTTCTGAATGGGCAACTGTGTAAAGAAGTGTATTGTGGAAAACTAAAAGGGGGGGGGTTGAATAGTTTTACCGGTTTTTTAATTTGTTTCAAAATTTTACTTTTGAAAAACCTTGATTCGAATCTTATGTGTAATCAATCAACACCAATATGAACACTACACTATACTATCTAATATAAACAATAAATGTAAAGAAGAGATGGAAAGATCAAACCGGGACAAAGAGATTTATAGTGGTTCGGTCACGAAGCTCTTCTTTGCCCTACTCCACTCCCCGCGTACCACACTCGAGAGTTTCAAGCACTATTTTAACAAACCTCCCTTCAGGCGGAGAAAACCGTACAACGTCGCTTATCCTATTTTCTAACACTAAGCTAAATGTCGAGTGCTAATCTTAGCTAGCACCAATCTACCATGATCTACCTGATCCTTTCTACTTCACACAATCAACACACAAGACTCGATCTACCCGATCTACCCTTGATCAACTTGATCAACACACTAGCTCACAAGCTATAAGAAATATTCAATATCTCAATAAGATCACAATGATCTTCTCTCACAAACTCTCAAAAGAAAAATGAACTTGATGTATATAAGGATACAATCAAGTGTGTAACAAATGTTACAAGTGCTCTAACTACAACTACAACACTTTGTATCTTCTTGGATACCTTGTGTTCTTCTCTTGCACTAGAAGAGGAATGAAGGTGATCACTTGGTTGGATGATTGGATCACTCTTTAAACAAAAGAAAACTAAACTAAATGATCTAGAATAGAAAATGTGATAAGAGTATTGAACTCAGAAAGTTGTGTGTGAAAAAGGATGCCCAAAAACTGTGAAGAGGGCTGGTATTTATAGGCAGAAAAAATCTTTAGTAGGACCGTGCCAGACAAAAATGCTCCTCTTTTTGTCTTTAGTGGTGAAAACTTATTTGGGAAAGTTTGGAGCTAATTTTGGGGGGAAAAATAGCTGTTATGTTATTTGAACTAATTTTTCCAATAAAACATTTCTTAATTATTCAAAAATAACTTGTAAAGTATATTTTTGAAAAAATATTTTGTCACATTAAAAATGTGAAGTTTTAAACACAAATTCACTTCTTTGATCATTTTTCAAGTTGTAAATTTGTGTGTGCATACCTAGAATGATTTGCGTAGAAATGGGATATTTCGACTAAAAACTTGTTTACGTTAATTTTAACGTAACGTGTTTTCACATTTTGTCATCCTCAAAACGTGAAGTTATCGAAAGATATAAATAACGTTTTTAGAACACTATTTGCATCAACAATCTCCCCCTTTTTGATGATGACAAAACCTAAATTCATTTTAAGTTAAAATTAATTTTAACAAATTTTTAATGAGTTTATATCCCATTTCTCCTCCTACAAAAAGGTTGCTAAGGCTCCCCTTTGATGTATACTCCCCCTCGTTTGGACGACACCAAGGAATCGAGCAATTATTCTTGCTACAAAACAAAGTTAGATGACAAGTATACAAGATCTAACATGTAGCAAACACGACAAATATCCAACCACAAACAAGAAAATTGCTAAGGAGCCAAGCACAAAAAAAGAAAAAAAATAACCACATAAAAAGCCCATTCATTCATAAAAACAAGTGTCATACATAGGTATGACTACATAAAAAACACAAAGAGAAACAACAAGAAGCATAAATCCTTAATGACTAGAGGCAAGCTTCATTTCCAAAAGAGGTCCTAAAGGTTTATTGTTGAAAACTAAACATGAACATGTTTAGTATTGTGGGCTAGGAGGTGGTGGAGATGGTGACATGATTGGGGGTGGTGGTGGTGTCAAGAGATGCTCCACATAGGAGAACATGAAATGTATCTCATCCCTCATGGAGAAGATGAGGTCACGGTTGTGGAGGCAACATAGGTAATTAGCACTATGTAGATCAAAGGGATGAGGTTGGATTGGTTGTCCCATGATTGGGGAAGGAGGTGGTGGTGAGTTAGTTGGTGATGGGGTTTTCATGGCATAATCCAATGGAGTGATGGGTGAGAGTGTGTAGTCTATGGATGATGGCATGGTGTTAAGAGAGGGAGATGATGAAGATGTGGTTCTAGTGGAAGAAGTTTTGGAAGGAGCATTAGGTGGAGATGGTGAGTGAGGAGTGGCTTGGGACGGTGGTGTTGTGACTTCATCATCTTTTGTTAGATCAACAAAGAGAGGTTTGGATGGTGGTCTTACGGTTATCCTAGGTTTTTTGGAAATGTGGTTTGTTTATCCTTGTGTGGAAGACATGGTGATTGAGTTGTGTGAGGTTGAAGATGAAATACAAGATAAGCTTGCAATGGTGAGGCCTTATATAGGCAAGAGTTGGGGGATTTGAATTAAAGGTGATGGTAGTGTCCTATGGTGTAGTAAGGGAATCTTGGAGTGTATGTCAGTTTGCAAAATTTGCAGGTTTGAGGTTTGAGGTTCAGGGATCTAGAGGAAACAGTGAAAATTCATCAAACAAGGGCACGGTAGCACTAAATACCACACGATATCGTTAAATTTAATGGTACCATGACCTATTTAACGGTACCGTGACGTGGGAGTCACGAATTTTCCTGTGCAACCTAGTTTTGGGTAGCTAAAGGGATGTTTTCTAGGGGAACTATTTGCAGTAAATGTTAGTGCCTCAAATCACTAAAGATTTATTTTCCTAATATTTCCCATATCAAGCTACTTCTAGCATATATAGATTATCATTCAATTTGCTAAGATAATCCATAAGCATGCAAACATAAGGGAAAAAATAAGCTATCATCCAAATATCACATAAAAGAATTCATGCAAGGTGATAGATTAAGCATGCAAGATGACAAAGAGTATTAATCCCTACTATTGTTAATCATAAAAAAAATTATAATTATGAAAATAGTTCCATTGGCTTGAGCACACCCTCATTCATCATCACTCGATGAGACATCATAATACGATACCGAACTGTCATCATGATTCCCTTGAGATGTACATTCCCAATAGAGAGGTGTAGGAGGTTTGAGTTAAAGGAGCCATGGTCGGATTGACGAGGAGATATTGATTGTTTTAGAGGTGAGGGAATGAGTTCATGACAAACCGATATAGATGTGTCAACCACATGCCACAGGGTATCACCTTATTTAGTCGACCCTTGACACCAACAATTATCCTTGCCACAAAGTAAGTGAGAGTGTAAGGTTGCTCGGTGACTAGACAATACAACATATGAGCACAACACGCCGGAAGATGCTTACGGTTGTGAGGAAGACAAAAGACATTTTCACGAATGACTTCTATCCATCTACGTAGATGTGGATGAATTTCATCAACATAGACTTTGAGTGGATCTAAGTCATACTCATGAGACTCACGGAACTCAATTTCACCATTTTCTTTAAGAAAACCATGAACTTTTTGAGGAAGACGAATATGCGCTTTAATCTCACATGGAGTGGGAATAAGCGTCTTGTAAGGACCAGACTCAATTTGATGACTCGTGAGGGTCTTGAGAGACCATCCTTCCATGTAGGAACATTGTCCATGGTTCGGAAGTTCAAGAATGTTAGCAAATTGGTCAAGAGTGAGTGAGATTTCTTGGTTTTGTATCACGAATTGGAGAGACAAAGTTTGATCCTCGTTATGTACGAGTTTAACTTGTCTATAGAACTCAAGGACAAACCGAGGACAAATTAGATCATTAATCCGAAACAAGCAATCGAATCCGATTTCTTGAAACATGGTTTGGATATGATCATGATGGAGAAAGGAGGACTTGACAACACGTCCTTCGTGGAAGAGACGAGACTATAGGTGACGGAAGCTTTGTATGTGACAAAGTGGGGTGTTTCGTTCAATTGATGGTTTGGAAATGTAATCGGCTGTCCGTTCATGATCGCAATCAAACATGTGATATCTCTTGTTACCTATGAAAAATTTATCAGTAATTACAATTGAGAATATTTCATTTAAAGACAAGTGCCTAGTGTTTGCCTATATGCAAACTATGTGGAGGTGCGGTAATCTCGATTCTATGACTAAAATAATGAGATTACCCAAACGCTCCTAATCTTCACTTTTGCTCAAACGAATATGTTGATAAATACATATTAGTTATGTAATTCAATCAATATTCATGAGATTATGTATGCATGAGAAAAACGTTTTTAGTTTGTATCAACAATGCACAAAAAATGTTTCATGATCCTAGTTTCGTGAAATTTTTCGAAAGTAATGGAATTGGGGGTGTTTGGCAAAGGCGACAATTTGGCGCCAAATTTCTTGAATTTTAAAAGCTTCAATGTTGATGACTCCTAATTCAATTTCAAGTCTCCTAAGCATGATTCTACTAAAAATATTTAATCTTAGTCCAATATAAAGTGTAAAATTCGAACCAGAATATATGTGATAAGTGGGTTTATGCAAATCCTTTGGTTAGGGAATCATGTATGTTATACATTGTCTATTCCTAGTCCTAATTGCATAAAATTCAATTAAAAATGAAAAACCCCAATTTGATTTTATACATAAGAACAAACCCTAGACTCAAGATTAAAGAAAAATAGAGTTAAATGACTTACAAGTCATGTTGAAGAAGTGAAATTAGTTGGTAATCTTGAGAATCAATGCCTTGAATATGATCTTGAAGAGGTGTAATTGAATTTTGGGTTGTGAGGTTTGGTTTTGACAGCAATTGCAGAAGTTGGGAAGGTTTAAAATGAATAATGTGGGAAAAGATGAATAAAATACGGGTTGTATCAGATACATGGTACCACGGTACCATTAAATTTAATGGTGCCGTGATCTGCAGGGATGAATTTTTGTCCCATTTTGATTTTTGACGAATAAGTCTCGCTATTTTAGTGAGACTTTTTGACACGAGGAAAGAATTTATACCGAATAAATTCTTTTGACGAGGAGAACCTAGTCTAAACGAAAGGTGATGACTCAATATTTCGAGTGAAATATTTGAAGAGCCATGAGACGAGACACGAGATGACTTCAATATTTCTAGTGAAATATTTAAATAGTCATGAGATTTATGGAATATGTTCCATCATTCCTAGACCTAGACGAAGATAGTTGAAGGATTCTCGTTTGAGAGGTTTGGTTAGGATATCGACGATATTGTCTTGAGAGGGAACTTTCTCAATAGAAATGTTTCCTTTCTGAAAGTTATCGCGAAGGAAGTGGTGACGAATTTTGATGTGTTTAGTACGAGAGTGTTGAACACAGTTTTTGCTCAAGTCTATAGCACCTTTATTATTGCACATAATGGGAACGTCGTCTATATGGATGTCATAGTCATTAAGAGCTTGTTTCATCCATAGTG